>CM035812.1:2348687-2728687 GCA_020458035.1 Magallana ariakensis
GATAATTTTTTTATTTATACAATTAGATAGGTAGAAAGAGAGTTCCTTTTTACCAAAAAAAATTCAACATAAATTTTAATTTTTTTTTTTCTGAGTTAAACTTTTCTCATATTATGGTTTTGACATACTATTTTATTACAAGCTTATCTGATAACAATGACTCTGAAAAGTTATATTAAGAACCTAGGAATAGAAACAATAAAACAAAAAATTACACAAGGTTTTGCATTTATTTCTTCAAAGTTCTGACAAAATCAGAGACCAGCTGGTCATTCGCATGCAAATTCAAAACATTTAAGTCAAGAACTATATTATTCATAGAACGTATCTTTATTCGTTGTAAGACGTAATAGATACAGTGATGTCCACACACGCTAGAAGTCTCCGATTGGAGTGTAGAACAAACATATTTATATCTCGGACTATTTATTGTGAAAATGTATTTGAATCTGTTGTGATAATATTCTGGAGGCTTTCCAAGGGAATCGAAAAACTCTGCAGGTCCTGTCTCCGGGAAATAAAAGGTAACCCAATGTATTCCCCTTCCTCCACACCTGTCTGTATTGACGACCCAGAAACTACATTTATTCTTTTTAAAAAATCTCGGGAGTTCGTCAGCACACACGACTTTAACCTGATATTTATTATATATATATATACATGCTTGATACGTCATGGAAAAATTATGGAAAATTTTCATTTCGTCACAAGAATGACAATAAAGAGACATTCAATGCATTAACAAAATCAGTGAAGGAGAGCATGATATCAGCAGATTGTATCACCATTGTGACAATAAAAACATCTGTGATGTCATGGAAAATCTCATGACATCACAAATATTTCCTTGACTAGGTCATCAAGCATTACAATCACGTGATGAGTGCTATATAAAATACGATGAACCCTATTTCTGATTTATTTCCGAGACTGTCTTCACGAAAGCATGGAATTCCAAATTAGATTGCAGACCCCATTGCTTGGAGACAGATTCTGCAGTGTTTTCCAAGCCTACTACGTCGGAACCTGTGCCTTCTAGATTGGCTCCCGCTGCAAATTTTGTCTTGTCAACAGGCACACGGGGAACCTCAGGCGAATTCATGAATGCAGGGAGGTCAGTCCAGAACATATCTTCACCTTTCCTACTAAACGGGAACGAATGGAAACACCCAAAGTATGCCAATTTTGCCGAACGTTATGCCAGCTTTAGAGATTGGCCAAAGTTCCTCAAAGGTCCCAACAAGAAGGACTTGGCCAGAGCTGGTTTCATCTACACCGAAATTGGAGACAGTCACCTGTTTTTCGTGTGGATTGTCTCTCAAGGACTGGGAACCCTTCGATGATTCCTACAAAGAACATCTCCGTTGGTCAAAGAATTGTGTTTATGCTAACATGGTGTCAGACGGAAAAGACTATTGAGTTAAATATTTTGTAACATTATTCTTACAAACTTTCGAGCAAAACTCCTACATTTGTGTTTTGTTTCTGTTGAGAATCCGAACCCACCTATCTAGGAAACTGGGAATGTGCTCCGAGTCGTATGGACAAGATCGACCGCAGTAGTGAGACAGGGACAATGTTTAGAATTGTGGGTTGTTGGTTTTTTTTTTTCCTTTTAATATCAGTCATGCATGTTTGAATATAATAAACCTGTTCAGAAAAAAACTTGATTTTTGTTGATTTTATTTTTTTTTCTTGTCTTGAGAATAGTAAAACACAGAGGTATAATAGTTCATGAGGATAAAAAAAGTAGTAATTTCAATTTAAACTGCCCGAGTGATCAGATCATGGAGGAGTACCTGAAGAAAATCTGGTATGATCCTCGACATCCAGGTTCCTTTGCAGGACCCTCCAAGTTATACCAGGTGATGAAACGTGAGGGAAAGTATGACATTGGTCTTGGAAAAATCAAAAAAAGTTTTTACAAAACCAAGACGCTTACTCATTGCAAAAGAAAGTGAAGCGTCGAGGGTTCAAACGTAGACGTGTGGTAGTTCAAGGTATCGACTACCAATGGGAAGCAGATCTCGCCGATGTTCAGAACTTGTCTGAGAACAACAATGGAATCAAAAATTCCTGTTAGTGATCGTAGACATGTTCTCACGTTTCATGTGGGTTCGACCCTTAAAAGACAGAAAGACTAAATCTGTCATCGAGGCATTCCAAGACATACTGAGTGGCCCGAGACGACCCAAGCCACCCGTACCGACAAGGGATCAGAATTTTACAATCGGTACCTTCAACAGTATATGAGAGAGCAGGACATCAATATATTTTACGCCTTGAACGAGACCAAAGCCAATTTTGCCGAGATTAAGAACTCACTGGGATTTTGTAAACTTGATTCTGCAGATGTCACAGCAACAAAATCATTTTCCGCGTTGTAGACTAAATAATTAAGGACTTGTCTTAAATTTTATAATTGATTTTATTGAAAATACATAAGTCTTTCAAAACAGAATATTGAAAAAAAAATTGTGGTTTGAAATAATTATACGGTAATGAAAAAAATCCAGCCTGAATTATGTTTTCTTTCCCGGTTACAAACAATAATGTGAGGTTTTTTTTTTTTTAAATTTCAAAATGTTTATTATATGTAAATCTAACTCATTTTTTTTTAATTGTCTTTAATGAGACTCTTCTAAAGGATGAACAGTTGTTCACATTGGTTAACCAAAATAAAACCCAGCACATATATAATTTGAACATTGTCTCACTTATTAACCATTTTGATTCCTTACTCTTTGTTAATATAAAATAAAGTCCAGATCCTTTACACAATCACGAACAGTTTAAAAGCATGAAAAATTATATGCAGCCTTTTGTCCTATTCTTTCAACAACTTGAAGACTTTTAAAGTCAAAACAAATCTAAAATTGGTTAATATGATGTTATTTTAAAAGTGAGCACAGCGATGCGAAGTAGTTGCTCTTGTTGGTAACTCACAATTATAAATATTATAAAGACTTTAATAAAGTTGACATTATAAAGAGTTCCGGTAGAAGGATGTACAATAATTATTAGCACTTTCTATTCCTTTTGTATGTATAAGTTGAAGCTCATGTTTACTAAGCACTTTCCATGACGTTTCAAGCATGTATCTATATATAAGAAATATCAGGTTAAAGTTGTGTGTGCTGACGAACTCCCGAGATTTATTTATTATTATATTTATTATTTATTGTAATTAATGATCTATTCTACTCTTGAAAGTGTGCTATATTGTTTATGCGGAAAAGGCAGACAGGTATAAATACTTTATTTTATGAACATGATGAAGTAAAGTATTAAAGAACTAAAAGTTATATTATCTGCTAACCGTAATAAAATGCAATGAATTCCACTCACTGATATCTTCCCCCAAGTATGCTACCATCCTTTATGAATTAGTTTCATATATTTATGTGTTTTAGTTACCCGAGAGGCAAAGATAAACAGTCAAGGAAGAGTCGAACCTACATGTTACAAAGCATTAAAAGTTGGACGGATCATTTTTTAAATCACTTTATAAACATCATACGATTTATATTATACTTTAAGAAGTAGATTTAAACACTGTAAAATATTACATTTTGCAAAGCAAATTAAGTATTATTTTAGCGTTCTACCTCAACTCTAAAAATCAACGCAAAAATAATGAAGGCTTAATATTGTTTGTTTCAAGTCTGCAAATGATTCATTTGTGGTTAACCCAATTCATTGTGATAAAATTGAATGCATGCAATCATCTTGTAACACCATTTTCACTTTCAATAATATTCTATTAATCATTTACACGTAAATATGATATATCATATCCAAAGGCTTTCGATTTTAAAAATGATAAATAACAATAAGATTCCAAAATAATATGATTGTGGGCTTTGAAATAATAGATCACAAATAGATTTTTTTTTTCATGCTGTCACTTTATCTGTTCAGTATTACTAAATCAATACTATGTTTAGGATTAAAATAATTTTAAAAATTAACAAAAAAAAAATCGCTAAAAGTCATATTCATGTCCTAAAAGGTATTTTGTAATTCAAATAATATTACAATTAAAATAGATGGATGTACTAAATCCGTATTTAAATAAAGCAATTATAGACTAAATGACTAAAAGTCATTATAAAACTGTTACATGTATGTGAATGTAATCTTTAAAAATAGTAGTCACAATTTTCAGTCGATTACAAGGTTAATACTTTGGCTTGTATAAAAACGACTAAGTTATTCAAAACTCGTCGATTTCTTTGCAATTGTGAAAATAACGTTCCATGATAATTTAATTAACATTTCTTTAAAAACAATGAATTTTTATTATCAGGTATCTAGTCTACTGACAAGTTGGATTTCAATATAAAACATACGTATATTTACACCCTTCCAATTAGGTCCCCTATTCAAAACTAACCAAACAACTAAGCTATATTTCCATCTTAAACTTTTGCTGGAAAAATTACCAATAAGTAAATTACTGTGTTGCAAGTTGTCTGAGATTGATAACACAATTTATTACTCCAAGGTACATGACATTTGTCAGTCTCATTATTCGAGCAAAATAAATCAAGTCTTATTTATCGAGGAATATATATGTATATCCTAGCTGAATCATATGATTAAATAACAACAAATATGAAGATTTCTAATTGTTTTATTTTACATGATTATTACATCTATGAATATTATAAAGTTTCCATATATTTCACTCACAAGCAATGTTCATTTTGTTTAAAGCATTGTCATTTGTGAGTGTCGACTTCAAAATCGTGCATGTCTTCCGAACCATGCACGCATACACAAGTGATGAACAACATATCGACAATGGTTTTACTGTAAATAATACATAAGATAATAATTGTAATAATTATCAATGTAAAGAGACTCTTTAAAAGAGAGTCTTTTTGCTCGCACTGTGTCTTCTCATCAGTTGACATATTCTAATGGTTTACAAGTACGACATTGAAGCGATTCGAGCTCAGGGATGACTTTTCTATTTCAGCTTTGTGTGAGCTGACTTGTACAATATTTTGTTTACGAATATAATCGCTTTCGGGTCTGAGTACATCGATTTTCATTAATATTACCCGATATAAGTTTTAAATGTTTCTTGAGGACTAAATCAATCATTGGGGATACTCTCTCGATTCGTATCTTAAACCGACAACTGTCTACAGTCAACATCATCCAATCTCTCTTCCGGTCCTCGTACGGAATGCTAATTATTACCACCTCATTTAAAAATATTTCACACATTTTTTTATCGACATCAAGATCAAATGTAAGTTTTATGAATGACATGTCATCTGAGTACACACATCGGTATAATTATTCGTTATACAGTAAGAAAAGATTCTTTGTTATCAATCAAAATTTTCTTCAATTTATGTTTTATAAATAAAATCCCATCTGAATACATACACCTATATATGAAACAAATCTATCAACACATATAACTAAATTATTCGTTCACGATTTTAATAGAAGCATATATAGACTAAATCATTAGTTTTTCCGGAAAAACTTCTTCAAATGATTTAATCCGGGGAAGTCGTGATGACTTCCTGCTTGCTACGTCACGATCCTATCTGTTAATCAGACGCGGAGGGAGTCTTGGCAGAAAATGTACCTGAAAACATGATAGCCCTACCACACCCGGAGAAATCACAGAGCATTGACATGTCAACTCAGACCGAATCCGAGGACTCGAGAAAGGATGAAACAACATCAACCAATTTATCTACGAAGGAATCCGAGGAATCGCTTATCACAGAAAAACCAGTGTTCAAAAAGAAAAAAACAATTGAAAATAAAATCATTAAAGCAAAATCTCGTTACAGACTTCAAACAACGTGGATTCGATTTTAATATGTGTATATATTAGAATAAAATCACTTTTTATTAATAAATCAGATTTGTTTCTTTTTTTAAATACACCATATTACGCTTAATAGTTTTAATATATAATTAGTATTATTGTTTACATTAGAACAAGTGTCAAGTTGTTACAGGAGTATTTCACAAAGAGTCACGATTGTCTAATATACTCAATACAATTGATATTTCAACGTCTAATTAAATCTGTTGTATTCCGCTGGAACGGTTTTTTCTTTTAAAAAAATGTCTATTTCATCAATTCATATTTTCTTAAATCAAATGAAATCAAATTAATAACTAAGCTAAATACCTTCCTGGTACACAACAGACCAGTTTTTGATCGAACGATGGTGTTTTATTAATCCAAAACAATTGGCCGGAATCTTTGTTTTGTATTCATTTACAAAGAAAAAAATCTAAAATTTGACTCCTCGGATTTCAATTCAAATCTATTGTAATACCAAATCTATTTTCCCTCGACTTTATTACAATTCATACATATTCTAGGAATTCAGATGGATACAATAATTTTATGAAACCTGTTCTTACGAACCCATATATTGCACTATTAATTATACGACATCCGTCGCGAGGAGAAATGACCCTTATAAAATAATATCTGTTGTCAAAATATTTTAATATTTGTGTATTGATGAATGGATTAAGTTGTTAAAATGATTAAAACTTTCGTATTATTGATCTATTCATATCCGATTTGGACTTCCTGAACTTGCTATCTTGGTATAATACACTTCCGTGATCTATCGTCGTTGCCTCGCCGTTTCATAAACCATTTATTGTTGAATATATTCATTGATTTGTTATATGTACATTTGTATGTACATTTATGCGTTGAAAATAATAGTTTTAAATGACACTTTGTAGAAGACATCATACTAGTTTGTATAAAAAAACTTGCTTGATACACAACCTTTCGTTCAAACAATGATTTATAACAAGATTTTAATGATCGATACATGTATATATTTATTTGAATACATACAGTTAATACGAATTTATAAACAAAGTTAAAATAAGAGAGTTATACAAAGTGTGATTGATATAAACAATTTATACAGGGTTTTTTTTTAAACATTGAAAATGTCTCCACACATTTCGTTTGTAATCGTTTCACCAGTTCTGGTATTCTAAGGGATTACACATTGCACATCGAAGCATCCCTAGTTGGTTTTGATGGTCGTCCTGTAGAAAACAGGGTTCAATGGTTTCCAGTTCTGGAACGGCTTTTTCAATGCTACTCAGATGTGATTTAAGATTTAAGTATTCGAGAGGGCGGAGACAAATCCCCTTCTTGGTGGGTACGAGGTTTTCTTCATTCTCCGGTTTCCAATATTTTCTTATGTTAACACAAGGACTGTCCCCTTTGACTGTTAAGAATATATTAGCACCGATATGATAGTTCAGATCTTCTTTCTTGGCTAAGGCTGTGTCGATCAAATCAATGGAGAGCGTCAGGGTTTTAAAAAGCTGCAAGTTTAAACTGATGCCTTTCTTAGTTGGAAACTGTCGATTTTCCGTTGATTTCCATTCCCGTATGTCGACTCTACGTTCACCATTGTCCAATGTACATGCTTGAATGTTTCGCTCGTTTCCTAATTCTAGACTGCACTGGGTAGTAGACATGTTGTTTATTTAACTAAATGAATGTACCTATACCTAAACAGAGTTTAAATCGGAAACACTGTCATTTCCGAATATTTGTCTGATTGGTTTATAACATTTAAATGATTTCATCTTATAAAATAATACCACGTCAAACGGAAATTTGTTTACTATAATAATTACATTTGATTTTATTCTAACAAGGATGTGAAATAATAAGATACAACTATACAGAGTCATGAAAAGTTAAACATTTCCGATTTATGTTTATTGCATTGATACACATCTTTCCAATAATTTTAATCCAACACATATTTTAAATGTATCTTTAATAGAAAACGTGGGTCTATTCTGAGTTTTGGGGGGTTTTTGGGGTTTTTTTTCTGGTTTTTTTAAACGCCGGATTTTTTTTTTACATAGCTTTACTATTGTTTCATCATTAAACATTACTCGAATATCTTAATTTATATGAAACTAAGCTGTTTTCCAAGTATTGGTTCGAGGATTTGTGATTAACAATTAATCCGTCTCCGAAAACGACATCTGTCCACAGCCATTAACATCCATTCTCCCCTACGATCCTCGTAAGGAATGTCAATTATTGTATCATCACCTTTAAATCTCACAGTCTTTTTCATGTTTGTATAATTTTCTTAAACGATGGTGTATTATTAATCCAAAAACAATTGGGTTGAATTATTATTTTTTCTATTCATTAACCAAGAACTAAGTTTTAAATGTTTCTTGGGCACTAAATCAATCATTGGGAAAACTCTTTCGATTCGTGTCTTAAACCAACATCTGTCTACAGCTAACATCATCCACTCTCCTCTACGATCCTCGTAAGGAATGTTAATTATTATCACTTCATTTAAAAATCTTACACACTTTTTCATCTTTATCAAAATCAAATTTTATTTTATCACCAATGAATATAATTAACCACAGTGTGCTAATTGTGTTGGATATCTTCATAAATCAAATGAAATCAAATAAATAACGAAGAAACGTTGTTCATCATTCTAATCCTCGCATTAATACTACTTATCAACTTCCTGCTACGCTCTTGTTAAAAATCGTAAAACCTTTCCTGAAAAAATGGTGGACGTGATGCAGAAATCTGTGTTGATACCTTACGAGAAGTACAGCCGTCTCATGACACTCCAGGAGACACATCGCACGAATTCCGAAGCAGACGCGGAGAGAGTCGTGGCAGAAAATGTATCTGAAAACATGATAGCCCTACCGCACCCGGAGGAATCACAGAACCTTGACATGTCAACTCAGACCGAATCCGAGGACTTGATAAAGCCTGAAACAACATCAACCAATCTATCTACGAAGGAATCCGAGGAATCGCTTATCACAGAAAAGCCAGTGTTCAAAAAGAAAAAAAACAATTGAAAATAAAAACATTAAAGCAAAATCTCGTTACAGACTTCAAACAACGTGGATTCGATTTTAATATGTCGCTATATTTGAATAAAATCATTTTTATTAAAAAATCAGATTTGTTTCTCTTTTTTAATACACCATATTACTCTTAATAGTTTTAATATATAATTAGTATTATTGTTTACATGAGAACAAGTGTGATCAAGCTGTTACAAGAGTATTTCACCGAGAGTCACGATTGTGTAATATACTCAATACAATTGATATTTCAAGGTTTAATTAAATAAAGTCATCTGTTGTATTCCGTTGGAACGGTTTTTTTTCTTTAAAAAATGTCTACTTCAACAATTCATATTTTCATAAATCAAATGAAATCAAATAAATAACGAAGAAACGTTGTTCATCATTCTAATCCTCGCATTAATACTACTTATCAACTTCCTGCTACGCTCTCCCTAATTACCTTCCTGGTCTACACTCTGCACCTCAAATTTGCACCTCAAAAAGTGGGGTATAATGTCCCTATTCATACTACTACTAAGTATAATAATACAGAGGTATAGCGCACTAGTATAATAATACAGAGGTACAGTTCACTAATACGGACCCCAGTAAATTAAGTATAATAATACAGAGGTATAGTTCACTAGTATGCGATTTCGCCTCCAGTATAGGGCTTTTGCAAACATTAGGCATTTTCAAGACTATACGATATTTAGTTAAAACATTCAAAGAAATTACACAATTACCATGTTAAAAGACTTTTAATTGACTTGCATGACATTATTAAAATCTTCAGGTTTTGTTTGGGATATACAGGAAAATAGATAGTATCATTAGTATGCAATAAAAAGTTGGATATTTTACTATTTGAACCACTATAAACCAAAGAAATCGGACAAAAATTATGTTCTACATATATTATAGTACAAGTTCACATTAAATTTAATTTTGGTTTAACGTGTTCTTCATACTGAAAATTAGAAAAACATTTCAATTAGTGACTTTTCTAATACAATCATGTATATAGCCGCATATACATGCTTTTAATAGACAGCCTGTGAAATTGCTATATGCGTGGCCTAGTGGTAACGCGTGGGTCTTTTTGATTTTGCGGTCATTGGAACTTGAATTAACTCTACGACCCCCTCCCCCCCACAACACCACACATAGTAAAATTACCAAAACTAGGCCTCGGATCCCCCACTTAAAAACCACAATTACCCCCCCCCCCCCCCACTTGGAAAAAAAATTCTGGATCCGCGCTTGGATATCACTGCATGTGTTAAACACAAATCTTCATTTCCATTTTAAATTAAATAGGTAAATATATTTGTCTAAGATGAAACAATGTATTTGAAATAAACTAGCTAGGGTTTGAATAAAGAAGAATGTTAAGAATGTTAACTGCTTGTTAAACACGGGAAATCCCCCCCCCCCCCCCACACACACTTTCTCCATCTGACAAAGAATGAATCGGGCCATTCTGTCACCTTTCCAGACGTTTCAGTATAATTCAGTTGACTGAATGACAGAGCTTCATCCTGTGTGGAAACTAACAATCACGTGTGTGCTGTCCTAGCTATACTCAAAGTCTGCTACACTTCAAAACAATCTTTTTTTTTAATTGTTTGAATATACCAAACACGTGTGCCTTTCTTTACGGTCACCATTTGATGTATATTTAAGATTTTTATTACCACGGGGTTTGAGAATTAAAAAGGACATTCTGATTCATTTATTGTTTTTGTATGAATCACTTTCCCTTATAATCATCACTTCAAAAAAAGTTCCGATTTATAAAGACAATCAGATTAGACAGTTCTCTCCTTTTACCACAATTAAAGAAAAATCACGTCCAATTAATTTTCTACCATCAGATATTACTTCGTGCATGCTCAATTTTGAGAGAAAACATTTTTGATGCATGAGCTCGATGTCTATAAATTGATCTAGATGATCTAGAAATTCCACAGAGAGGTATAAATATGGGTACTCTGTCAAAAGTTACAGGGATCAATTGTCTTTTTCACTTCTTGACTTCTGATGTTGTCAAAAATTCAATTCGTTTACCATATATATTTATTGACTTATTCAAATTCAAATTAAATAAACTAAGCAATGTTTAATAAGGAAAAAGTTAATCAAAATAATGAATTTACACGGTGACAAAAAGCTTTATTTATAAATACAACTGACAATTAATAGTTTACAGTTTGCACATTTAAAACCCACAATTTGTTGAGCCGTATATTTGTTTTATCTGTAATTACATGTGAGATATAACTTGTATATGTTTAACTGTTGTGTATACATGTACATACACATACACAGTGGATATTACAGTGTGTAGGCACAATATATTAACACAAACTATTTAAACACCATTTGTTTACACATAATATGCAGACAGTTTTGACATATTACACAACAATACATACAGTTTTTAATATTAATAGTATGTAAACATAGTTCTGTTAGGTATATACCCAAATGTATACATAGCTAACCAATTCATATATATGTACATGTACAGTTTGTTTACATCAAATATTGTAACTTCTTCACTTTACCTGTGCTCCTCTCAGCCACAAAGAGGTTGTCTCTGGTGTCCACACATAAACCCCGTGGATTCTGTAAATGACAGTTGTCAATGTAGCGGAGGAACTGTCCGTCCTGATCCATGATGTGGATACGCTGGTTGTTGTAGTCTGCTGTCAGGATCCGACCCTGGCTGTCTGTTGTGATGCCGTGTGGATAGAATGATCCCTTGGTAGTAGAGGGAGGACCAGTGTAGGTAAACCGGAGTTTCCCGGCCTGATTGACCACCACTACTGCACCGGCTCCATAGTCTGACACACAGATATCTAGGTTCCTGTTCTCACTGATGTATTTAGTGTATCCACCAGATGAATAGAGAGGTTGTCCTTTGTCGTTGTACTGAATACTTTGTTTCTCTGTGGAGCCAGAGTAACACACAACTTTTGTTTGTTTATCATCATCACTGTTCATGACAACCAGGAGGTCACCAGAGGAGGTACTACAGACATAGAGAGGTCTCCACCCCTGTAGTCTGATCACTGTCTGTATCTGTGTATTCTTCACTATGTTCACAGTTCTATCACTGTAATCAGTATAAACTAGATCCCCACTCCTTGTCACTGCTATGTCCCGTGGAGCGTTCCCTGACTTGGTTTGGACTGACTTCACTAGTTCCCCCTGCAGGTTGTAGAGACTCATCATCTTATTATTATAACTAAACGCCCAGATTTCTTCATCACTGTGACAAGTAACAGTGTGTAAGTATTTATACTGTGTCTGTATGGTGGAAATGATCCGTGGCTCATCAAGCAGTGGTTGGAGAGGAGAGGATCCAACTTCTGAGGTTTCCATGGTGTAGCCATGTTCCTCTGTTGTAATGGAGAATGCTGACAGGGAACCAAATTGTTGGTAAATTTGTTCTGTGTTAATTTTCTGAGGGGTGAAGTTTGGTAGAGACACTGTGAGTTTAGGAGGCAATCTTCTGAATTCAGCATTCCTAGATTTGTAGGCAGAGACAAGGCTGACATCATTGGAGTCCAGTAACTTCTTTAGATTAGCAATGCTCTGTGTGATTTCAGAAATGGTGCGTGTGATTTCATCTTCCTGTTTATTTAAAACAGCCAGGTTTTTAGAGTTTATTTCATCAAGATCAGATTTCAGTTTCTGTATAATGGTATCTATTTCTCTGTGCCAGACTTCTCCATGTTTGTTGATTGCTGTTGTCAATTTCTGGGAGTTTTCACTCAGATCAGCTTTCTGAACTGTGATGTTTTTAGCAATCTCTTGACATTTAGGAGAAAGGGATTTTTTCAGTTCATGCAAATCTTTTTGTAAATCTTCTCTTTTCTTTTCATAGTTGTTATACATGTCTACTAACTTATGATTTTTGTGACTTTCAGAGGAAACACAGTGGGCACAAATAGGAATGTCACATTGTTCACAATGAAGTTCACATTGTTTGGGGGAATGTTTTGTGCAAATGGGATAATTTGGACTAGATCCCCTTTCTTGAAACGGTACCACCTGATGTTTTTTCGAAAAATCCAACATATGGTTTCCAACACAAGCTGCGCAGAGATTGGTCTGACAGAAGTCACAGTGTAGTGGGGGGACAGGAGAATCACACACATCACAACGCATTACATCTTGTGCACTGGTTTGGGGGTCCATGGTCAAGTTATTTATCTTTGATGCAAGAAAGACTGTGAAATACATGCATAAAGTAAATTAGTTTTAATTACATGTATCCCGCGCTTGCACGGGAATAATTGCAATTTTATACATTAATTCATGTATGGTACAATGAGTCATGTACATGTGCATGACCTTTATTCTTTTTGTTTCAGATGACTGGAAAAAATACAAACTTTTTTTTATTTTATTTTAAATTACGGAGTGGATGTATAGCGCGTGGTATCCGTTTTCTAGATTTTGTTCTATAGGTCAAATCACAATATAACCTATCACTGTTCCAAATAATAGTTTCAGTAAAAAGACTGTCATCCTCCCCTTCCCCACCCTTTCAACTGCCCCGTTTTCTGCATAATGAAGTGTTCGTACAGACGTAGAGCTGTTAGACAATCTGTTCCTGATTTAAAAATTAATGTATACAGGGTTTATTATCAATCTGTAGTGGTATAAAATTGTATATATGTATTTTAAAAACGGTGATAAATACATTAGTTTTGCATATCCTAATTAAATCAAAGTTGTCAGATCTACGATGACTGGCCGGTGATTAATTCGCAATGACGTTAATAAGTCAACCCGCATCCTTGGTTACCCCGTTCTGGAAAGTTCTATCCATCAAAACTAAAATCGTGCATTCAAGAAACGAATTGGATCATCTTATTTATTCAACATTGGTCATATCTTAAGTTCTGAGTATACCCTAAATAACTTCCCAGTAAATGTATTCACTGTTTACGTTATTATTCAATAATATTTCATTGCAAGCATATACTTTGATGTAAATTACAACTGACTTGAATCCGCCGAAGCGTGTCCACCATATTACTCTCATTGTTGCTATTTCGGGCCGGTTTATCAAAAATGAAAGTAGGTTTTAAATTTATTTTTCAATAATTAGTTATCAGGTAAAATTCAATTATATCATACGGACGTCACCTAATGTGTGAGCTGTTACTCTGGTGCAGGCATTTCCTAGTTTATTGGCAAAATGTTTTAATTTATAAGTATAGATATGTTTTTGACTTTTTTGACTTATCCCAAACGGACCATTATATCCCATTTGGGCAATTGGTCCCAACCTGTCTAAGTTCTTTTTAACGTACGCCGTATAGATATAGAGAATTATTTTAAAATCTGGCATAAGACCGATAGAAAAAGGTCATTTGAGAGATTCGATAAACCAAGTTATTTTTATGGATGAGATACTTTGATTTGGAAGAATGGAACATTGCTGATTTGCACGGCAAATTTAATATATTTAGAGTTAGATTAATAAACCTTGTATTAGACAGTTTCTGTCAACATGGCACGAATGAAGTATTGGAGGGTGTGCTTTGAAATATTGTGAATCAAAACTTTCTCAAATGGTACACCAAAATGAAGAAACATTCAACATCAGTGAGCAAAGAATGCTTTAAACAAAACACATTTTTCTAAATGTGTTATTATATGTATTTCATTGCAATTGACCAAATTACTCAGCTTGGACTCTTTTAATTTGCCTCATTTATAGTTAAAATGTTTGTTCTATTATCAAAATGACAGCATGGGCTATAACGTTAACTAATAAGTCAATTTGAAAATGGTGGGTACCCAAAAATGGTGCTTCCTAAAATCACAGGACGAAAAACCACCTTTAAGCAAGTCCTTAAAGGTGGCTTAAAGGTGACTTAAAGGAGCTTAAAGGCTATACGACCTTTAAGCCGCCTTTAAGTCACCTTTAAGCAAGTGCTTATAGGTCCTTAATGTCCAAACTTCTTTAAGCTACCTTTAAGCCACCTTTAAGCCACCTTTAAGCATCTTTAAGTGGCATTTACGCTCTCTTTACACTGCATTTACACTGTCTTTAAGTGGCCTTTAAGTCAATATTGATCAAGCTGAACAATAAACACATATATTAAATGCAAAAGCTCTTTTATAGAGATTGAAGGGGGTCATCCGAGTGATAATATAATTTCCAAGGAAGGGGGGGGGGGGGTGTTCCAGGCGGTTTTAATCGTCGCTCCATTAAACACAGATCGCTATCATCAGCACCGCTCCGATGGACACAGATTGCCGTTATAAAATTCTTTATAATTTTTTGGGGGTTTCAAAATTATTGTAGGGATGAGCGCAGTCTCTGTATCTTAATATGTGCATAAAACTTATTAAAGTATGTTTGTTTCCTATTATAAATTAATCGGTGAAAAAAATCTCTCTCTCTCTCTCTCTCTCTCTCTCTCTCTCAGTTCATCCGGTTATTAAACAAAATAAAGATAATGAACCAAAAATGCATGATTTAATTTGTTAGTCGGTTTAAGGTTTGTATTTTTTTTTTCAATTTTCATTATTTCTAACTCTAGATCTGCTAGATACATGTTAAAGATGAAAAGACTCTCAACTGCCTTTGTTATATCGGGCAGGATATTACTGCTTTGTTTGTCTAGACATAGTTTTCTTCGTTTGTGTATATCTAATTAGAGTCTATTGTTTGTACAACTTAAAAAAACCCTGGAACTAACACAGAATATACAAGATATACACAACAGTTGTGTCGTGTGCCCAGGTGCATGTTTGTGTATATCTAATTAAAGTCTATTGTTTGTCCAACTTAAGAAAACCCCTGGAACTAACACAGAATATACAAGATATACACAACAGGTGTGTCGTGTGCCCAGGTGCACGTCAGGGTTTCTAAAGGCGTTGAATTTTAGTATGTACGAGTATACGATAAGTCTAGTGAATAAAAGTTAATTTACATTTGTAATTCATTTTCAAAGTATTATTTCCTAGCTCTGGGTTTCAAAGATGTTACGTCTACAAATTAACGATACATGTATGTAAGAGTAAAATCTTGAGGCTAATTAATTAATGTACCGGTGATCATAAATAGGGGTTGATTATTTAAATATATGTATAAGGGTAAATATGTCAAATATACCCGGCCTGGCACATCATACAATTGTATGTACAAGTCATTTGCAATTGCCACATGCAGTAAATACGTCACCGGTAATTGGTAATTTTGTTTGTTATAGAATTGATAGTTTATAAATCATGTACATACAATTACATGTAAATATTTAAACATATTGGAACGGCGCCGCGATCATGAAAACCTGGAAATTGCGGGAAATTGAACAAATACCCTAATAGTATCAATGCATTTAATAAAAGAAATGATTTCATTTTCTTTCTTACATTTTTATAGCTATAAATAAGATGAACGTATATCTACTCGGTTTAAATTTATAAACTACATGTCAGAAAGCCTACTATAGTGAACATAACGGTTTCCATTTAGGTATAATATGTTTTTGTTCACTGAAGACCAAGTTCCGTATTTCATTCTAAATACATGCATGCATGAATGGTTTGTCAAAATCTTTTCAAGTAAACACATTCAATACAGTGATTCAATATCCACTGATATATAGGATATAATAACGCTTAAATACATGTAAGTTGCCGTGGCGCAGAGGATGTGTGGTGATGCTAGTAAACTAAGGGTCCCGGGTTCAATTCTCGCCGTGGCCGGTTTTTTTTGTGTTTTTTTTTTCATTTTTCTTTCTAGAACAAAAACCGTTTTAATACCTTTTCTTTCATAAAGTTAATACATTTTGTTGGAAATTAAGCACAACATTGAATTAAATTTTTTTTAATGGCTTAAAGGTGGCTTAAAGGTAGCTTAAAGGTGGCTTAAAGGTGGCTTAAAGAAGTTTGGACATTAAGGACCTATAAGTTGTCCTTAAAGGTGGCTTAAAGGTGACTTAAAGATAGTCTTTAAGCTGCCTTTAAGCCATCTTTACGCTTTCTTTAAGCCACCTTTAAGCAATACATATAGCTTAAAGGTAGCTTAAAGGTGGATTAAAGATCGTCTTTAAGCTACCTTTAAACACCTTTAAGCTATCTTTAAGGAGGACTTAAAGATGGTCATTCATCCTGTGAATATCAATACAACTCCCAACACATGTGATATATACTGCTGTACACAAAAGGTTACATGGTTTTATTTATCACACCAACTACCAACACATGAGTTAAATGTAGTCATACTGTTGTACACAAAAGATGGCATGTTTTAACACCATTTACAGCAAGGCAACATTTGCATAAAATTGAAAGTCAAAGTATCATACTTATTACCACCCATACCCCTCAGAAACCCTGTGTAGTAAGAGGGCTACTCGATACATGTTTACGTTCTTTTAAACTTCTAAAATTTGTGTAAATTATGGAATTTCCACCCCCTGAAACTCTCCCTCCGTAAACGTTCAAAAATTCCAAAAACCATCCATGATCCTAGGGCATTTTTTTTTCGTTTTTTTTAGCTTATAACAGCTGTATAAGAATCGATTTCAACATATTAACCACCTCCGTTTCAAACTCAATCAGCATGCCTGTATAAAGCATACTTCATCAATAATTCATTCTTATAATCGTCCTAATCATTTAGGTATTCTACATATATGTACAAACCTCGGCTCGACAACTGTCAACTATTTTCTATCATCATGGCAGCGGGCGTTCAGATATATATGACCTCAAAACTTACCTGCTCCATGTCAATTCGCCCGCTGATTGTTTCGGTCCGAAACAACTAGAGTTGTAATATTCTGATTTGTGATATACTTTGATAAGTCTCGTCACAGTAAGTTTCTGGTTAGCAATTATCATATAGTGTTATTATGATTGTAAAATGTTTTTGGGGTCATTGACTTGATTTGTAAAAAAATGATTATTTCCGCAAGTTTAAATCAAAATTATCTACTTCCTTCTCCACAAAAAAAACGTAAAATGTACATTAACGAAAATAAATAAAGCGTGTTTGTATATACAGGTAAAACTATTTAACAAGCAAAATTCTTGAAAAAAAGCCTTATATATTGAAGCATTATAAATGGAACTATAGTGCACGTGAACAATGACAATACCTCTTTTTAGACAATCTAATATCAATGTATTGTAAAGTATGGGGCCTTCGCCCGACGCGTGTCCGCTTTCCCCATAAAAGGGATATACATTTAAGCACTGAATGCTTTTTTGGGATGTCGTCGGTCCTATGACACACTAATGCGGTGCAGACAAATTGAATACCGCGCGTTAGCTACTTCTCATAAACCGTTTGAGGTAGAGACTTGAGACTTTTACCAATGATTTCAGTTTACTTAATGTCTCCTTCAATCTATTCATACCGAATGGGTCCGAGGCCCCCTTCTAGCAGTTATTGCGCCTGAAAGCTTCGAACATTTAATGAAAATGCTAACAACTTTTGAACCATTAATCGAAGATACGTCGAACCACCTGGGATGGAAGCGTCTACCATGGCCGATCAAAATGACATAAAGGTCAATGGTCTAGGTCATTTGACAATCTTCGTATTAATGAATTTAACAGCTTATGTAAAGGTGGTATATAAACACTTTTTCATGGATGTAGAAGGACTTCATAATTAATACATTTTAAAATATTGTTCTTTAGCTCCCACCTTGATAAAGTTGATGAGTTATTGCGCCTTTTTGCAAAATGCCTGTTATTGCCACTCGTTTTAAAGCGTTAGAGATAGAGACTTAAAACTTTATCAATGTCTTTAGCTGACTTTAAGGATTTTTCAATCTTTTCATACCAAAATGATTCGATGTCACTTTAAAGCAGTTATTACCCTGAACATTTCTTTATTTTGTTAAAAAAACACTTACCACATTTGAACCTTACATCGTAGGGCCATCGGATCACTCAAATTGAAAAGTTGACTTTGACAAGTCAAAATGATATATTGAAAAGTTGACCTTGATTAGTCAAAGTTATATAAAGGTCAAAGGTCAAGATCTAACAAAAATATTGAATACTTAATCTTTTGACACTTTTTTTATGAAGTACTGCAAAGAAAATTTTTTGTTAGTTCTATTAAAATAAAAATATTTTCAAAATAAAAAATAACAAGAGGCCCATGGGCCACATCGCTCACCTGAGCAACAATAAACATAATAAAATCAGCTTTATGGAGTCATATACAAAATATCTGAACAATGTCGTATAATAGATTCTGTATTAAAAAAAAAATTCCCCTGCATATTCTTATGTTTATCATTGAGCCCCTTTGTAACAGGGTGGTTTTACAGTCATATCACATATTGAGCATTGCAGTTCTCAAGAAGATGATCAGACTTAAACAACTATTTATATATTGATTATAAACCTACATCAAATTTTGAACCCCTTGTGAGGTCCAAGAATTGTCCAGGGGCCAGAGTCTTAACAATATGTCAAAATGTTTGCATATAAGTAAAACCATATATAATAACATTTGAGTTTTTGTGAATAATTTAAATGTTTTCCTTTGTAAAATTTAAATCCCCCCCCCCCCTCCATGTGGCCCAACCCTACTTCTGAAGAATATGATTTTGACAAATTTTAATCTACACTATCTGAACTGACTGAAGCTTTTCTAGACAATTTGTGTTTAGAAGATGATTTTTAAAGATTTTTCCCTATATATTCCTATGTAAAAATTTGTCACCCCCTCCCCAATTGTGGCCCCACCCTACCCCCTGAGATCATGATTTGAACAAACTTTAATCTTCTCTACCTGAGGATGCTTCCACACAAGTTGCAGCTTTTCTGCATGATCGGTTTTTGAGAAGAAGATTTTTAAAGATTTTTCTCTATATATTCAAATGTGAAAATTCAACCCCCCCCCTCTAACTGACATCCCACCCTACCCATAAGGATCATAATTTTATCAAACTTGAATCTACCCTAACCGAGGATGCTTTCACACAAGTTGCAGCTTTTCTGACCGATCGGTTTCTGAGAAGAAGATTTTTAAAGATTTTTCTCTTTATATTCCTATGTAAAAATTCGATCCCCCATTGTGGCCCAATCCTACCCCTGGGGATCATGATTTGAACAAACTTGAATCTACACTACCTGAGGATGCTTCCACGCAAGTAAAAACATTTCTGGCCCCATCAGTTTCTGAGGAAAAGAGTTTTAAAGATTTTTCCTTATATATTCCTATATAAAAACTCGCCCCCCCCCACCCCATTGTGGCCTCACCCTACCCCCAGGGATCATGATTTGAACAAACTTGAATCTACACTACCTGAGGATGCTTCCACACAAGTAACAGCTTTCCTGGCTGATCAGTTTCAGAGAAGAAGATTTTTAAAGATTTACTCTATATATTCCTATGTAAAAATATGACCCCCATTGTGGCTCCACCCTACCCATGGGGATCATGATTTGAACAAACTTGAATCTACACTACCTGAGGATGCTTCCACGCAAGTAAAAACATTTCTGGCCCTATCAGTTTCTGAGAAGAAGATTTTTAAAGATTTTTCCTTATATTCCTATATAAAAACTCGCCCCCCTACCCCATTGTGGCCCCACCCTACCCCCAGGGATCATGATTTGAACAAACTTGAATCTACACTACCTGAGGATGCTTCCACACAAGTTACAGCTTTTCTGGCTGATCAGTTTCAGAGAAGAAGATTTTTAAAGATTTACTCTATATATTCCTATGTAAAAATATGACCCCCATTGTGGCCCCACCCTACCCATGGGGATCATGATTTGAACAAACTTGAATCTACACTACCTGAGGATGCTTCACACAAGTTTCAGCTTTCCTGGCTGATCAGTTTCAGAGAAGAAGACTTTTAAAGATTTACACTATATATTCCTATGTAAAAATTTGACCCCCCATTATGGCCCCACCCTACTCCTGGGGATCATGATTTGAACAAACTTGAATCTACACTACCTGAGGATGCTTCCACACCAGTTTCAGCTTTCCTGGCTGATCAGTTTCAGAGAAGAAGATTTTTAAAGATTTACTCTATATATTCCTATGTAAAAATTTGACCCCCCATTATGGCCCCACCCTACTCCTGGGGATCATGATTTGAACAAACTTGAATCTACACTATCTGAGGATGCTTCCACACAACTTTCAGCTTTCCTGGCTGATCAGTTTCAGAGAAGAAGATTTTTAAAGATTTTTCCCTATATATTCCTATGTAAAAATTTGACCCCCCATTATGGCCCCACCCTACCCCTGGGGATCATGATTTGAACAAACTTGAATCTACACTACCTGAGGATGCTTCCACACAAGTTTCAGCTTTCCTGGCTGATCAGTTTCAGAGAAGAAGATTTTTAAAGATTTACTGTATATTTTCCTATGTAAAAATTCGACCCCCCATTGTGGCCCCACCCTACCCCCGGGGAACATGATTTGAACAAACTTGAATCTACACTACCTGAGGATGCTTTCACACAAGTTTCAGCTTTTCTGGCCAAATGGTTTTTGAGAAGAAGATTTTTGAAAAATTCCAACAAATTTTCAATGATTTTTTTTTATCTCCCTTTGAAAGAGGGCGTGGCCCTTCATTTTAACAAACTTATATCCCCTTTACCTAAGGATGCTTTGTGTCAAGTTTAGTTGAAATTGGCCCATTGGTTCTTGAGAAGAAGTCGAAAATGTAAAAAGTTTACGGACGGACAGACAGACAGACGGACAGACGGACAGACGGACAGACAGACGGACAGACAGACTGACGCCGGACAAAAAGTGATCAGAAAAGCTCACTTGAGCTTTCAGCTCAGGTGAGCTAATGAGAAGGTAAGACCTATAATTATTTGAAAACAAATAATCTACTAGTTATTATTGTTTATATAATATATTGGATTTTTTTTTCAGCATTTCTGTTCACCATTCAGTCACAAAGAGGTTGTCTCTGAAGTCCAAACATAAACCTTGGGGTTGGTTTAACAAACAGTTGTCAATATAGCGGAGGAAGTGTCCGTTCTGATCTAGGATGGGGATACGGTTGTTGTTACAGTCGGCTATCAGGATCCGACCATGACTGTCCGTAGTGATGCCGCGTGGTTAGAATGATCCCTTGGAAGTAGATGGTGGACCAGTTTAGGTAAACCGGGGTTTCCCGGCCTGGTTGACCACAACTACAGCTCTAGCATCAAAGTCAGACACACAAATATCTAGATTCCTGTTTTCATTTATATATTTATTGCAACCATGAGATGAAAAGAGAGGCTTTCCATTGTCGCCGTATTAGATACTTTGTTTCTCTACTGAAACAGTGTAACGCGAAACTTTCGATTGTTTACCGTTACTGTTCATAAAAACCAAGAGGTCGCCAGAAGGTACTGCAGACACCGCATGGTATCCATCCCCGAAGTCTTATCATTGTATGTATATGTTCGTTCTTCACTTTGTTCACAGTTCTATCATCGTAATCAGTATAAACTAGACCCCCACTCTTTGTCACTATTAAATGCATTGGCACGCCCCCTGCCTTAGTTTTTATTGCCTTCACAAGTTGACCTTTCAGGTTATAGAGCCACATGCTACTGTCGCTACACGCCCATATATCTTCATCATTCAAACAGGCCACACTGCGTAATGTTATTTGATTAGTCTTGATTTCACTGATGATCCGTGGTTCATCAATGGGTGATATGTCTGGGTGATGGTACTCGGCACCTCGAGAAGCCATTGCATACAGACTTAATAGATTTGTGACAGAAAAACAACCTGTTCGTAAAGCTGTTCTTTGTTAATCTTTAGAGGGAAACTAATTGGTAGGAAAATTGTAAGTTTTGATGGAAAATCGGATGTGATCAGAATTCCTGGATTAAGTTTAAACAATATTTATTTAGTAATTAGCATCATACATATTACAGTAACAGTGGATAACAGATTGAGAAACAAGCCAAAAGGCTTATGTTAATCTCTCTCTCCTGGATTTGTTGGCAAAGATAAGGCTGTCATCGATGGGGACCAGTAATTTCATCAGATCATCAACGTTTAAAAAGAAATCTGTGGGGGTTTTTTTATCTTAAAATTAAAATAATAAAAGATTGTTATTGAAAAGGACATTTTACGCGAATACACAATATACATCTACGTTCGTTAACATTGATGGATTAAAACGCCCTCACCGACCCAGAGTACACAAACTTTTGATATGACATGGCTCTAATCCACTTTTTAAGCAACACTCATTTTTAACCACTGCCCATGTATATCAAGTTCAGTTCTATTGATTCCTTAAACAGATTGTATCTTTGTCAATAAATAATATTCACTCCATTTTTTTTTATTATAAACTGGAAAAAAAATGAAGATAGTTGATTATTTTCAATGCGCATTTTGACACCACTTGTCATAAATTAGTATCATTTTGAATTAACAAGATAACAAAAACAAAAAAGAACATTCTCAACAAGATCCGACCCAAGGGCGTTGCTATCCGGAAACTTTATACTCGTTCCGATTTATCTTGCAGTGCCCTTATCTTTGTACATTCTAACCAGTCTGTGGTATGAATTATTTAACATTGCAGCGAGGACACATTTGTTTAGATAAGATAAAACACTGGATAGACGAGTCTAAACATCACGTACACAATACAACAGTATCATTTGTGAACTAGAACTAGTTATATTAGATTAATTGTATGTTGATATCAAAATTAACTGAAAACCAACAAAACCTTGTTAATCTTCACACAAAATCTGATGAGTTTGCAAATTTGTGGATATATTACATAGTAATACATTTCTACCTCTATTAACCATCAAAGCTTTATGTAATGCGACTTGCTAAGAATAAGATACAATATTGGAGACCTATGAATTATCGGGATTGTCGGTAAGATAAAGTGATGATTATATACAAAGAGTGTAACAGAAACAGGCATTGTTTCTGTGGGGGTTCGAATTTGGGTCTTCTGACATATGAATCGATCACTTGACCAGCCTTAAGACAAATAAACAAATTGCATATTTTTCACAGGTATGTTAATCTTTATTTAAAATCTTCCAAATGTGCTTCATAAATATCTTGGAACACACTATTCCCAGAGCTAGAAAAATGCCGCAAAACTGACTAATTATATAACAGAAATATATTGTATTGGTGCATTTAAAAATACGTTTACCACTAATATCATGGAGATGATTTTAGACAGTAAAAACGTAAACGCGTTATAAAAAATTAAATCCGTGTATTGATAGTAATAATATAAAGGTACAGTAAGCAATTAGTAGCATATAACACCGTCACTCGGTATCATCATATCCCAAGAAACATTTCAGGTTTATTGGAAAATAATTAAATTCAATGATTTTTAGGATTTTCAAATGGTTAGATAAATTAAGTTTTTTTCTTGTAAAAAAGAAACTTTCTTGTTTTTTTTCATAAAAAAAATTAAGAACTTTTTTTATGTACTACATGTATTTTACACGTCTTAGAATAACATTGTAATTCAATTCACATATACATTGTTACCCACCTGTTTTTGTTGAAACGGGGAGATGTATGTGCCTATGTTTGAATTTTTGCAGGGCATATCTAAAATTAATGTCCTGTTTATAAGCAAACATATACCCGGTGATATGTTATATAGATCGTCATCAGCATAGAAAGCATTGATTAGATGAAAGATTAAACGTTTAGGCTTGCACTCTTATGACAAGGTACTATTCGCATCTTCTTTACATAACATACTTTTATTTATTTATCTACCAAACTTCAAACTTTAACCCTAAAAGTAGTTCTTTTATAGTTTTTATTTCAAATTCATTGTCGATGCTTAAAGAGCTAAATTTCAATAAATCCCTTAGTCTTTACTAGATGGCGTTAAAATTTATTAATTTCACTAGTTCATGTTTCATTTATTTATAATCTAGATTAATGCTGTCAAATGCAATACCACATTTTACGTCCGTGTACCGGTCATACGGGTACACGTTTAAAATTTTAAGGGGCGGATCAAACTTGTAAAATGGAAATCGATAAAGATTAAGGAGCCACGAATTTCACAATTTAGGTATAGGGCTTCATGGATACCATAACCAAACTTTTGCCCTTCGTCATAAATATATATAGTTATAAAAAAATTCTGAGATTTAATAAATGTTTACTATATGGTCCATTTGGCCCCATCCTAGGGCCTAAACTCTTGCCCTAGGGGCCATGAATTTCATAATCTTAGTAGATAGCTTTATGGACATAACCATACATTTATATTTTTTTTCCTCAGACACACGGCGGGTGTGACCGGTCAGCAGAGGATACTTATTCCTTCATGACACCTGATCCTCTCTTTTGTAGAGGTCCGTGCTTTCTCTGCTCCTGTTTGGTAATTTTTCTTTGGACTTTTGAATTTGAACACTGTTCGTTTTCAACACATGTCATTTGTAAAGGTAGGACCGATTTTTTTTTTTCAAATCTGGCCTCAGGATCATGAAGCAATTTTAGACTTAAATCAAAATTTCAGTCAGTCATAGAATTATTGTTTATTATAATTTGGCGATTGAAAGTTGTAATTAACATTTTTATATCAGGACACTTTTAATAGCATTTCAACTTTGTCACTGTTTTCAATCAGGAGACATTAAGACAGTGTTCAATATTTGACTTAAGTCTAAGATTGCTTCATGATCCTGGAGCCTGGCTCCAGGATCATGAAGCAATCTTAGACTTAAGTCAAAAGTTGTACACTGTCTAAATGTCTCTTAATTAAAACACTGGAAAAAAATTAAATGGTATTAGAAGTGTCATGATATAACATTGTTAATTAAAATAATTTAAAAGTTTTAATATGATACACAATCATTTTATGACTGACTGAAAATTTGACTTAAGTCCAAAATGCTTCATGATCCTGAGGCCTGGTCTTTTTTTATATTAGGCTCTGGTAAGATCATAAATTTTACAATTTAGATTCACCTTAACCTAGAAATGCTTCAAACTACAAGTAGTTACAATTGGCTTTTTTAGTTTTCAAAAAACGTTAAACATGTAAAATTGTTAACGGACGACACACTTGCGTAACGACGGATGACGATCTATTGCAACAAGTCAACTTAGTGATTAAGGTGACCTAAAATGACATTAGGACAATCAAACAGTTTTCATCTTTTTATTACCAGAATTTAAGATGGCAAAATGCATGACCAATATCTCATATTTCACTGTCAGACATTTTTTTCTTTAATTTGCTCGTGCGATCTCATTTTAAAAAAGTCATCAAGAAAAATGTATTTGATGCACACGTTTGATGTAGAATCTCTATAAATAAATTAGATGAATTAAAAGAAGAGATGTTTATATCTGGTTTCCCTTCCCAGCGTTCCATAGAACAACGTTCTGTTTCACTTCTTAACCACTGATGTCGTTAAGAATATCTTCCATGTTTACAATATATATTTATCAAATAGATCATTCAGATAAAAAAAAAAGAAGTATAATCAAAATAATGAAATTACAATGAGACAAGAAAAGCCTAATTTAAATCCGATACATGTTCATAATTTACACAGTTTGCAAATGATAATCTTTTGAAACCCACAGTTTGTGTACATTATCTGTAAATAAATGTTGTCAATATATAAACGGTTACACACGTCAGATGATATAACAGGTTGTGTAAACATTGAATTCACATAGACTGTAATATTGAAATATTGAAACACATTAATTTTTTACCAATAATATGCACTGTTTTTACTTGTTACACTTACATATACATACATTGTCTTTCTATTACATGTAATAGAATGTATATCATTGAATGTATTATAATGCATAATGTTTTACATACACTCAATTGTATACACAATGCACTTATATACACACTGTTTACATGCAATATTGTATTTTCTTCACTTTACCTGTGCTGCTCTCAGCCACAAAGAGGTTGTCTCTGGTGTCTACACATAAACCCCAGGGCCAGTCCAATTGACAGTTGTCAATGTAGCGGAGAAACTGTCCGTCCTGATCCAGGATATGGATACAGTCGTTGTTATTGTCTGCTGTCAGAATCCGACCCTGGCTGTCTGTTGTGATGCCGCGTGGACTTAATGGTCCCTTAGAAGTAGAGGGAGGACCAGTGTATGTAAACCGGAGTTTCCCGACCTGATTGACCACCACTACTGCACAGGCTTTAGAGTCAGCAACACAGATATCTAGGTTCTTGTTCTCACTTATATATTTGATGTCACCAGATGAATATAAAGGTTGTCCTTTCTCATTAAACTGAATACTATGCTTCTCTGTGGAGTCAGAGTAACGCACAACTTTTGTTTGTTTATCTTCATCATTGTCACTGACAACCAGGAGGTCACCAGAGGAAGAACAGCAGACATTGCGCGGTTTCCACCCACGTTGTTTAATTAATATTTGTATATGTTTTGTCTTCAATATGTTCACAGTTCTATCATTGTAATCAGTATAAACTAGATCCCCACTCGTTGTCACTACTATGTCCCGGGGATCGCTACCCGACTTGGTTTGGACTGACTTCACTAGTTCTCCCTGGAAGTTGTAGAGACTCATGATCTTATCAAAATCACCACACGTCCAGATTTCTTCATCACTGTGACAAGTAACACTGTTTAAGTATGTATACTTTGTCATTATGGTGGAGATAATCCGTGGCTCATCAAGCAGTGGTTTGAGAGGAGAGGATCCAGCTTCTGATGTTTCCATTGTGTACCCATGTTCCTCTGATGCAATGGAGAATGCTGACAGGGAGCCAAACTGTTGGTGAAGGTGTTCTTGGTTAATTTTTTGAGGGATGAAGTTTGGTAGAGAAACTGTTAGTTTAGGTGGCAATTGTCTAAATTCAGCAACCTTGGATTTGTAGGCAGAGATAAGACTGACATCATTGGAGTCTAGTAATTTCGTCAGATCAGCAATGCTCTGTGTGATTTTAGAAATGGTGTGTGTGATTTGATCTTCTTGTTTATTTAAGACAGACAGGATTTTGGAGTCCATTTCATCAAGATCGGATTTCAGTTTCTGTATAATGGTGTCTGTTTCTCTGTGCAAGGCCTCTCCATGTTTGTCAATTGCTGTTATCAATTTCTGGATGTTTTTATTCCGATCAGCTTTATAAAATGCGATGTTCTTTGCAATATCTTGATATTTAGGAGAAAGGTATTTTTTAAATTCATCCATATCTCTTTGTAAATCTTCTCTTTTCTTTTCATAGTTGGTAAAAATGTCTACTAACTTATGATTTTTGTGATTTTCAAAGGAAACACAGTGGGCACAAATAGGAATGTCACATTGTTCACAATGAAGTTCACATTGCTTTGAGGAATGTTTTTGGCAAATGGGATAATTTGGAATAGATCTCCTTTCTTGAAACGAAACCACCTGATGTTTTTTGGATAAATCCAACATATGGTCCCCAACACAAGCTTTGCAGAGATTGGCATGACAGAAGTCACAGTATAGTGGGGGGACAGGAGTATCACACACATTACAACGCACCACATCTTGGGCACTGTTTCGAGGGTCCATGGCCAGGTCCTTTATGTATGATTCAAAGACAAGTCTGAAAAGCATGTATGCATATAATTAATTTCAATCATATTCGGAGATTTGAAGCAATTTTATCTCTATATTTGTTATTGTAATAAATTATTTTAATTAGACCTGTACTTTGTTCCAATACAACAATACAGAATTTGAATTCATATGCTCAATTATGCATACTTTTAATTATGATAAAATTAATACATGTGCATTAATATGTTAACACAAGGATTGAATCATTTAGCTATATTTAAAACAAATGTTTGTTTAATTAAACTGATTATTGCTAATATTATAGTCTCTTTAACACTTCATGGTAAACAGGCTAGGCCATTGGGGTCTCCATTTCAGTAAACATGTAGGCATACATAAAGTATATGTAGCCATCTCTGCATGTCACTTACCAAACAATGTAATCGATTATATGGTGTTGTACGTGTAGGTTGTAAGAAGGATGGTGACTGTTTGACAAACTAAGTGTAACTTTTAATATACTCTGTTGGAACGGAGGATATCTTATTAACAAGTATACCACCATTTACAGTGTGTATATATAGCTAAAATAGAATAATAAAGTGATATGACTGATTGTAGATTTTCGTGTAAATGGTCTAAAATGATTTTGTACATAAATTTCAATCAAACAGCATTAATGATTTAATGATTTAAATAAAATAAAATACACGTAGATGAAAATGTGTTAAAATGCAGTTCCTATTAATATTCCTGCGATTTCAGTTAAACTAATCGGGGTAAAATTCTCGACTTGAGCTTGCTCCCAATACCAATCAAAGTATTGTTGATAAATTTGTGGGAGGGATTAGGGGATGAGGCTAGGAAATTGTTATTCATACATGAGATAGATGGGCGAGGGGTTGGGACTAGAGAGCTGGTATCAATAATTCTAGTGCATGTGTCTGAGCCATATTAAATATTGATTTTTTAAAAAATATTTTGTGTGTTGAAGGAGAGTACTTTCACACTCAAGGTGCTTAACATATTGATAAACAACATTTTCAGAGCAATATTGAAAAGTGCGGATTGCATTGAAAAAAACTACAATGACACAATTATTACTGATTGTGTCTGGAGAAATGTATTTGTTTAAAAGTACTCCCTGGTAAGTACTTTTTTAGAAAACTTATTTGCAAATTGTAACGCAGACATGTCAATTTAACTTGAAACGGAGAAAAAAAAGAGAAGCTTACAGAATTTGGCCATTATCTGAATACTAAACAGCCGTTTTAGTGATCGATCAATCAATCCAGCGAATGAAGGTTATCAAAATTTCAAGACTAAATTACCATCCTGTACATTTGGTATTAGTTATGATGCATTGATAGAAACATTGCTTATCTAAACAGTTGTCTGGATAGTGTATAATATGTGTACTTTAAATAGCGCTGTGGTGTTATGATGACCCTGGGTGCCCATTTTCTGTTTAATGCATGGAAATAAAAATTCATAATGAGGTAAAGCTGACACATTAAAGAGTATTTATGTTCATTTATATATCAAAACACAGTTTGGTCTCGTAGATGAATAGACTAATAGGTAGATAATATCTATTAAGTGTTGTTCCATTCATGTCCTTTTTGAAAAGTAGGGACATATTTTAAAACCTGACAACAACTAGAAAAAGGTGATTTTAAAACTGTTATTTCGCAATCTCTTCTTTAATATTCCGAGCAATTTTAATCAGAAACATTTTTTATGAAAGAGCATGGTTTGATCATTTTGCACACAAACATACAAAAAGTCCCCTTTAAAGACCATCTCCTTCCATCAGCATTCCTCAATAATAATTACGCAGTAAGTTTGATATTTGGTCTGAAAAAGGGTTTTAATAAAACCTCATCCCTTTTATCGGCTCACTGCAAGGACGTTTGTTTTTGAGCCACCTCGCTGGCCTACATTTACAACCATTTGTGAATATTGATTTTAAACCGCTGAATTCTGTCTCGAAATATAATAAAACAAGAGTTATCATTTTTATACTGCATTTTCTTGTTAAAGTCAGAGTGTTTATGAAAATACAAACCCTTGTCCAACATGGTGTGTCTAGCTAGTTTTCCCTAGTCGTATACAATTTAATCATGGTCACTTATGAGATATCACGTGATGCCCTCCTTTTCCGGAAGCTCTTCTTTTTATCTTATTTAAACAGAACAAGGCATAATATCTTCCTATCTATGAAAAAATGACAATAACAATCCGCCAACCATCTCAAAAATCCATAAAACGAAATACAAATTCAAAGCAGAGCAACACGGACCTCCAAAAAGATGGAGGTAGGATCAGGTGCCTAGGAGGAGTGAACATCCTATGCTGACCGGTCACACCCGCCGTGTGCTCTTTGTCTTAATCGGGAAAAGATGGAAAAGTCCGTAGACAATGGGTTATTAATATTGGTCTAACAATTAGTATGAAATACGTCAGTCAGCATGCGACCAAGTGGAAGATTGTATTTGCTGACAAGGTCGTTGTATTGACCATAGAACCTACGAAACGATGTCTTCAATCGAGGCTGTTGATAGTCTTGTTTTATCAAGTAGTTTGTTAGTAGATTGCCTCGTCTTAGAACTTGTTCATACGAAGAGCATGCCCTTGCGTATCGAATTATCTGAGAGACAAAAACACCATAACTACGATAATACGATATGCATGGCCCCTTCCATTTATCAAAATCAATAATCTATTCCCAAGGCCATTTTATATTCATCATTGATGAATATGAAACAAAAAAATTGACATAATGAACTGTTGCAACTAACTTGTACATTTTGATGTCGAATTGGTCATATGTTTTTTGATAAAGGGTTTCGCTATGAAGGACAATCCTTATCCATATCAAAACCAAGTCATTTTGACGTTGGGGCGCTCTTTAGTTATCTCTAAATGCTTCTAAATAAACGCTTTGGGGAGATTGATTTAAACTTAATTCTTACCGATAAGATATCAGTGACTTTCAAAATAGACTATCGAATTTACACTCACCAGAATAAGAATCAATAGCAGTAAGAGCGCCACAACTATGTTGTCCAATTATGGCTTATAATTTTATCCTAATAAACTAGTTACATTCAGTGAAATATAAATTCAACGACTTGTAGAGTTTATTTACATTTTCTTGCATATAAAATTTCATAAATTTTAAATATCAACCTGAGCACACAAAAGAGTAAGATACAAATAGTTTGAGAAAATAAGTTATCGCTGAAATCATAGCATTTTGAAAAAGAGGCAAAGCTACATTACATATTAAAAGGAAGATTTGAAGATCTTGTAATTATTGTTGGCATCAACAATATCAATTAATCCCCTAAAAATATTAAGCTATTTGTAGATGCGTGCTTTAACAAGCAAATTGTATCTATCTTCAAACCTCATTTTTTAACTTGTGTAAGAAAATACTAGTTCCTCATAAGTAGCCCCTTTTTATCACAAATTTAGTGAAGTCCATATATTTCCAAATGAAAATGCACACTTAAGGATCATCGACACCTCGTGACTTCTACTTTTTATGACAGTACGTCACAACATGGCGATTTCAACTCATTCAGAAACACTTTATATCGCTGAGCCTGGTGACTATCTCTGTTGAGCAACGGGTGTAGCGTCGGTCTACCAACCCGCAGGTCCCGAGTTCGAATACTGTAGGGATTTTTATTTTTTATGAAGAGCGGTAAAATTAAAAAAAATTGATTTCCCCCCTAAATTTAAAGATTTTGTGTTCATTTTCAAGTCGAACACATTTTTAAAATCCATATCTTCAAGTATTTAAGAAGCATGGGCTTGTATGCAAAACTTTTCCCGGGTGTGTGGAGGATCCTTTAAATTATTCTAATTTCACCTTTACATGTGTGCACTCCCATCCCATACTCATTCACGATCACATATTTATACATAATTCCGTCATTATACGAATTCACTGTATTATTGAGGCCGAGTCTAACTATTTATTCCAACAGATTTTTATTAAATTTCTTGCATGTAATTTTACTTATATATCAATAATATTTAGATAACAAAATTAATAAAGTAGAATAAAGCAAAAAAATTACCCCCCCCCCCCGATTTCCGAGGGGGTCGTTTCGAAAGTAATCAATTCTTACTATGGAACCTTATGGGAATTTGCTAAATGCCACCAAATAAAATGTCTACCTCGTGGTTTGGATCAGTGATAACATAAAAAAGGACCCCCCCCAAACAAAAGGGCATGTTGCGTTATATTAGCAAATAATCATTAATTTTTAATGCAATGACACTCTTAAAATAATAATATGTTTCTCTTAATGCTCAGTCAATAAAGTATAAGTTTAAGAATCCATCGCCGCCTCAGATAAATGAGCGAATCGTACATTTTTTCTTCTACTTTATGCATAGTTAACAATACCGGTAAACGATGACGCGTAAGCGCTATTTTAGGTTTTTACCCTATCAAAGTCATTAAATCACAATTTCTTAACGAATAAACGTTACAGATAATAATAATTTTGTATAAAACACAATACAAAAGAAAGTTTTAACTTTTCACCAAAGGCTGCATGAAATTAAAAAGATGCTCAAGGTCATGCGCACTCGAACTGTACTCGGCCTCGTTAAGCATGCTTTGTATAATTATACAACACGGAGAGCCACATTAAATTCTTAATGATAAGTCATTGCCATTTCTAAACTTGGTCATGTCACATGTTCCTTTGTAAAATGCAGTGCAGGATTGAAGTCAGAGGGCTCCAGTCGTAGGTAGGTGGTCTAGGGGCCGCCTAAGGCCCCAAAAAGCTCCTGAATTCGTGGGTTTTAGGTAAAAAGGAAGTCTTCTAAGTAGACAGAAGTGCAATTTCTGATATTGATTATCATTAAAGATAATAGAGTACAAATATTATTGATTTGTAGATTTTAAGGCTTGCATACAAGACATAAAAAGCTTTTCCTTGCAGAAATATGATACATATCCATTCGATTTTTTGCATTCCCTTATTAGATACATGGACGTAATAAATCATTATATTCATTTTTAATATTGTAAAGTTCCAAGGTATGATGTAAGTGAAGCTAAATTATACTAATTTAAAGACATTGTAGCCAGCTTTTATTACACAGGATAAGTCCAAAGAGTAGTTCAAACGGTTGAAAGTTACTTTTTGGGTAAACACGTCGGTAACGCCCTCCGTTCTCCCTTTAATCCGCAAATGATTATACTGTGCATGGAGTGTTGCTCAGATTATGTTGACTAGGAAAAAACCCAAATATATATTGTATATCGTCAACCATTATTTATCAGATACAATTTCTGTATGTGTTAAAACAAATCGTCATTTAAAATTAGGTAATATTTAAGAAAAATAAAATATCATGTTTAAAAAAAAATAATTAGGGTTCGAATAATATACGTTACACAGTCAGTTGAAGCATAAGACATAATTAGACTTTGATCCGTGCGTGCACGGGTTGACATTGCATGATATCGGAATAATCTAATATTATTCTAATAGAATAATCTAACTGTGTCTCGGGACAGGCCTTCACCACAGTTTAAATGCCTCCCATATACCCGTAATGTAGCAAAAAACTGCAGAATCGCTCCGATTTTGAGAAAATTAATGAAGCTTTATTGAAAATAACAGTCAAATTATTCATAACAAACCATTTTGATGCCGTAAATACATTTCATCTAAAAATGTACTTCATATTATTGAAGAATTCAACACGTTCACCAACGTTTTTTACTCGCTTCAAATTTATATACTATGTAGACATTCGGAACTCTCGGGATTTTTCATATCAAATGAACTGAGTTAGAGTTATCTCCCGTATTTTCTTTGATGAACAGAATACATGTAGCAAACTTTTAATGAAAATTTACACGTATTTGTATTATCGTTTCTGAGTTTATCCATGCAAATGTGATATTGTGGAAGCTAAACTAAAAAGCCTCCCGTGATTTAGCTTGAATGTAATGCGCATGCGCAAGATTGTAAAATCCAAAAAATCCAGATGATTTCCGGATTTTTAAAAGGAATTTTAGTTGATTTTTAATTAGCGAAGCTTGATTGAGAAAAAATAAATTGGTAATCTTCAAGTACCAATGATATTTAAAATATATAAAACAAAAGACAGTAGTCTTTCGATCTCTCGGTATTAAAGCCCAAAACTTCGAGTCTATTATTTTGATATACTAGTATAGAAAGTATAGACTAGTATAGATACGGAGTCATTCAGTGGGTAAAATGGACATTAGTATGTATTAATCTATTACAGAACGGGAATGTTTTAAAGGAAGTATAGGCGATTTCTAAATACTTAAAAATATTTGCTATTTTGTTTTTCATATTTTTTGTGATTTGATTTGTGCTTGTTTGTTTGTTAAGTTTGTTGTTTCGTGTATGTGTGTGTTTTGTTTTTGTTTTGTTTTTATTGTGTTTTTTTTGGGGGGGGGGGTTGTTTTTTTAAAAAGGGGGGTCTTTGTTTTATTTATTACAAAGATGACGAAATACATATGGTTTGACCAATCTTTATTTAGTGTTCTTTACATATGACGGCTTTTGAATTGATCCCTCAATTCATTATCTGGACAATCCAGTACTATAATGATTTCGGGGATTTTTTTCACCATAACAATTTAAGCATTAAATTATTAGCGTATCCTTTTTTTACGTGAAGTTGTAGTAAGCCGGTAGGATGCCTCTCGGCCTTCTACTAAAACAGTATCCAACTTTTGCGAACGTTTCTTGTATATGATTTGTATTGAGAACTGTAAATTGTAATGTATAAGTTCTTAAAATTCACATGGTGAATTCAGGGGAAAACTCAATTCGTTACACTCGCTCAATTATACGCTGAATAAAACTCCAGAACGAAACACAGTTTAACAAGGTACATTAAAGTTGATGAAATAAAAGTACATTATATCTCATTGTAAACCAAATTCCATTGTTACAAGATTACAACGTAATAACACGCGGATGTTCCAGAAAGTACAGTCCGATTTAACTTACATAAAATCAACATTAACGTACGGCAATCCAGCTCATTTAGTCCAGTATCACTCACACTCTACCAACGTTTGTGGTTCTAGCACAGTTAGCAAAACATAACACACTCTATGCTGACGTTCTCTAGCACAAGTCAACTGTACTCTCCAGTTCTTAACTTATCTCCTCCTTTTTTTTTAAAAGGCATTGTTTTTTTCGATATTAAAGATACGGTAATAACATGCCTGGAAAAGAAACATTAATGCAAACGTTTAACTCTTTAAATAATTTTACAGTTCAATGGTCCAGCAATTATTACATAATTTACTGGAGATTAAAATAAGAAGGTATTAGCCTGCTTCCCAAAGCCTTCCGATATAGAATTTGTAAAGCCAGAGTCACAAATAACAGTGCTTGTGCAATGACCCTAGGTCGGCAGCGGGTTTTGCCAGTCCTGACTCCCGTCGCTGATGGTACTGCGAGAAAAGAGTACTGAGGTGATTGCAAGTACAACGTAAAATAAACGAAACTTTGACGTGCAAGTCATAGGTGTCACTTACAGTTTTATTTGGGGATATGTTGCTGCTCGCAACGTGCAGGGGTGAAGAAAAGAAAAATGAAATTTACACAAAGAACTTTTCGTTTTTAACTGAATGTTTCTACACAATATTCAAGCACACTCAACATTAAAAAAGAACTGTTGTAATTTTTAGCACAAAAACTGGACACGCCAATTTTGATAAAACTATCAGTAAATATGATACTAGAAATTTTCGTAAACATGATAATTTTTGTCTATAAGGAGAGTACTTTGTCCATTTTGAAAATAATGTTTATCATCTATTATGACCATTTACACTTTTTCAAAATGCTTTTATAATGATACTGAAAGAGTTTATAGACATTGGTTTTAAACATAAATGGAGTGCAAATTGTGTCACTTTTTGAATAAAATTTAAAAAAACAAAGTGAAGTTTTACTTTAGATTGAAAGTTTCGTCGAAGCTATTTTGAAGATATTGTGAAGTTCAACAAATATTTAACAAAAATGTAACAGAAACTATGGATATAACATTGGCTAAGAAAAAAACCACATTAATTGATTATTCGCTGAAATTACATTTTTTTCTTACACTTTCCCTTTGATTTCAGAGCAATGTTTAGTCTAATATGATATCAGATATAAGAGATAAATTGCGTTAAAAACATTTTTCATTTGTGTCGTCTAGTTTTATATGACATGTGGTGATAACGAACAGTGTTTAAATTCAAAAGCCCAAAGAAAAATTACAAAACAGGAGCAGAGCGAACACAGACCTCTTAAAAAATAGAGGTAGGATCAGGTGCCATGGAAAAGTGAGCATCCTCTGCTGACCGGTCACACCCTCTGTGTGGTCTTTGACGTAATCGGGAAAAAAAGAAAAGTTCTACACAATTAGGTGATTAATTATGGTCTAACAATTAGTATGAAAACCGAATGGAAGATTGTATTTGCTGACAAGGTCGTTGTATCGACCATAGAACTTACGAAAAGATGACTTCAAACGAGACTGTTGATAGTCCTGTTTTATCCACTTGTTTGTCAGTAGTTTGCTTCGCCTTAGAAACTGTTCATACGAAGAGCATGCCCTTGCGTATCGAATTAACTGAGAGACAGAAACACCATACGCAGGTGATGAAGGTACATAAGTGAGGACAGTTGACTATAGAAAAATTGATGTCATCACGTTTATTATAAAGTTTTGATGTTCGGTTACCATCAATGTCCATATCCAGTTTAATATCCAAATATGAAACAGATGCCACAGACTCTGTGGTATCTTATGTGGTATAGTATTTTCAAAATAGCAGCATTTACAGAATCATAAGTATTCTTTTTCTTCGATTTTTTTGACGTTTTGATATTCACTTGCTTATAGCAGATTTAATTTTTTTTATCAGTACAGTTTAAAGATAAATATACATTATTACTTTTTAGGTTTGTTACTGACTGACTACAGAAATATATGGGGTTGATCAATACCATAGATGGCGAGTCGAAGCCGAGCCATCTTTGAGATTGATCAACCCCATATATTTCTGAAGTCAGTCATTAACAAACCTAATGAGTGTTTTGTTTTCCATGGACTATCAAGTGACACATTTATTCACAAAAAACCATGATCTACGCAAACCCATGTACAAGTTGTCTAACATCTCGTCCAATTTAGCTCATTTAAACTCTTCAAAATTATCAATCTCACCTTTCAAATACTCTTCGCTTCACCCATGTTTACTTACAATATTTTGTTGCAATTCGATTTTAAACATTTTCCCCCTTCCCTCTCGAGAGATTTGAGCAAATCTCGACGCTGCCATTTTGTTCTGCTCCAGACACAACAATGTGACGTCAATTCAAAGGGTTACTACTCTTATTTTAAAATAATTACAAAGGGCAACTACTCTAAATATTTTAAGAACTTACGAAACACAATTTCTGTGTTAAATAACATGAAATATCGAGATGAGTAGGCGAAGCGGCGGCAAATGACGGCCATATTGCCTAATATCAATATCAATATTCTTCATTTAACAGTGAAACTAACAATTGTACATGAAACTGTCTTGAGGCAAAGAAAGGCGAAGGTACGATTGACTTGCAAGTGACTCACGACGCTGATGTTAGGTTTGCTATTCGCAAGGCGAAGGTACGTCTGTTGGTTGGTGTAAATACAAAATTTACAATACGCATGTACGCCATATTGAAAATTGTGTATTAAGATTCATTCTGGAAATTCGAAATTCCCTGTTGGACAATTCTAATTTAAGCTTAAGTCAAAACTGGTTGTGTGTTAGGTGAAAGTGCGTATGCTACTGACTTTGCCGGTGTAACGAAGAATTTTGACCTGGGTTGAAAATTGACCTTTTGGGTCACTTTTCAACGTTGAATATTGAGACTTAAAGTGTTGAATAATGAACCTGGTCATTTGAATATTGACCTGCATCTAGGAATTTTGATCACGAAACCGGTTCAAAATTCAACAGCAAATATTCACACTTTAACTAATTGATATTCATCACTTCGATTCATTTCACCAACGATTTAGTGTTTTGTCATTATTATTCTTAGGATTTACATGTTTACATGTTTTAACAGTCGGACGAAAAAATATAACATTTCAATGATCATTTTCGAATTAACATAATAACCTTCAGATATGTTTTAACTATTTTATTCATAGTGAACTTTTCGCGTATAACTGTTGTTTTGTGTGATATCTATATTTTAAATAAAAATGTTTTCAATAAAGATATAGGTATACATGGTTAACTATTCAATTCAGTGAAACATTTTTATACTAGAATTTGCTTGATAGGTGTACAAATATAAATAATAAATAAAAAAATACAATACAACATGTTGTTTAATTTTGTCTTTACACTCACCGTGTACATTGAAAATGTGATATTGTTAATTGTAAGTTTTCTGGATGGGCGTTAATACAAAATTTAAAATATGACATATTATGATTTTTGTTCTTGCAACCACTTGATATATTAACACTGTGATTCTTCCACCCAGTAAATGACAAATTTACAAGATGATAATACGCTAATAGTATTCTCTTCAAAGAAGTTTGCTCAATAACAGAAAAAAACCAGCAATCATCTTTTTGTTCTTAAATTCATTTCCTCTAACATTTATAATTTTAGTATTTCAGACATGTTACATAGACATGTTGTATGTGTACATTTTCATGCACACTCTTTCCTGGGCTATACCGTTAGTGTAGTAACTATACATCACTGTATCTTTCTTTATTGTTGATATTTTTTCAGCGTTTTATTTTGCTATGAAAATGTGATATTAGGATAAATAAGGATGTAACTAAATATAATGAACATGATTAAAACAAATGTTTTTTTTTCAAGGAATTAATAATTCTGCTTAATAGAATATACAGCAAGTTAGCAACATAATTTAGTTTTTTAATTTAGTTTGTGCCTGCGCCGGGTTCTCCGACCACCGACTTGTTTATGTATTGTCATAAACAAACTATTCATAATTTTGTAATATTACTTGGCTCAATTATTCGGTTTTTTCAAAGTTCATGCCAATTGTCATTAAAATACGCCACTTAGAAAGAGAGATATTTGTGTTGTCTCAATAATTTCCGAACAACCCTCGTATATAAACCCTTTACTAGCTGCTGAATTGTAGCTGCACGGAAAATTCGGTTTGACGCATGCGCGGATCTAGATTAAGAGGGGGGGGGGGTCGGGGGGTCAGAGGTCCCGGTCCTGGTCCTCTGGAAAATGAAAATTAATTAAATTTACATAGTAAAATAATCGCAAATATGCCTCGGACCCCCCCCCCCCCCCGGCAAACAATATTATCCTTCGGAACCCCCCACCCCTGGAAAAATTTTCTAGATCCGAGCATGTGACGGACCAGCTAAAGCTCTGCATCTAACCCTTTACTTAATAATACAGTAATTATAGGAAAAGTGTATACATTTTTTATTATAAGAAACGTCAGGTGCCTGTTGAATTAAGCTATGCCGATATGCCTAAAAAGTAACGTTTACGGCCAGTATTTGTTGGACATATTTATCAAAGATTATGATGAGTTTACATTAATACCCCGGGTATAAATTTCACGCCTTTTGTTCTCTATTTTCGACGTTGAATATTGACCCTGGGGTCAATGACCCCCGGGTCTATTTTCAACCACTGGTCAATATTCTTCTTTACATCGGTCCTGTCTCCCACGGCGGATCGTAGGGCGGGTAAAGAGTATTTAAGTGATTGCGGATGCAACGTAAGACAAAAGAACGATTGGTGTGCCAGTCGTAGGTGTTTGGTACTGTATTTTTTAAGACAGGTTGCTACTCGCAACGTGCGATGCTCGTTGGGTTGGGGTTAAGCTACGATTGTTTTGGATTCTTTAATTACAGGTGTCAAACTGATAACTTCAAGAGAAAAAAAACAACAAAAAATGCTCAGTAGGGACCCATTTTAAGTAAATATTTTTTCTGATTTAAAGAAATGTAGCTAACTATGATTTGAATAAAGAAGAATGTTAACTTCTTGTTAAAACACTTGAAACTCTTACCCTTTCCGTCTGAACACTAACAATGGCGTTTGTGTTGCCCTGGCTATACCGGAAGATTTGTACACATAAACAAATATTTTTTTAAAAACTTGTTTAAATATCATGAACGTGTCTCTACTCCCTTTACTGGCATCAGATTAATAAAAACAATCAGATAAGACTCTTCTCTTCTTTTTTACAAGAATTAGGAAATTAAAGTAAGAAGCTTGTCCACTTATTATACAGTACTATCAGACATAAGTTTGTATGCTCAGTTGAGTAAATCATTTTATAATTCGAGAAAAAGAAGTCCAGGAATTTGTGTTGAAGTTTGTTTCCTTCCTTATGCATGAATACCCGTTTGAAACTGTTTTGGAATTTCATCTTTCAATCCGATGTTTACCTGATATATTTATTGACCGTTCCATTCAGATAAAATAAACAATGATTCATTAGGAATTTATCAAAATTATCAATTGACAATGTGAAATATGTAAAGCTAAATTTATAGAACTGAGTCCGTTACACGTTGATTATTTACATACTTTTCATATGATATTCAATTAACCCCCCCACCCTCCATACCGTTTGATTGTTTGTATCTGTGTATTCTCTGTGATTACATGTGATATAGAAACACAATTTGTTTATATGTAGTACATACATAATTACGTTTGTGTTTACAGAAACCGTTGACTAATTTATATCTATATGATTTTTACACATAATACACATAATATGCAGACAGTTTTGACATAATGTACAATCATATATACAATTTTTTATAATAATAGTATGTAAACAAAATTTTTACAAACACTTAAAAGTATACACTGTTTACTCATTTATATTATATGTCGGAGTTTCTTTTACACACGGTATTGTATTTTCTTCACTTTACCTGTGTCACACTCGGCCACAAAGAGGTTGTCTTTAGTGTCCATACATAAACCAAATGGTTTCTGTAAATGACAGTTGTCAATGTAGCGGAGGAACTGTCCGTTGTGATCCAGGATGTGGATACAGTCGTTGTTATAGTCGGCTGTCAGAATCCGACTCTCATTGTCTGTTGTGATGCCGCGTGGACTAAATGATCCCTTGGTAGTAGAGGGAGGACCAGTGTAGGTAAACCGGAGTTTCCCGGCCTGATTGACCACCACTACTGCACCCACGTTACAGTCGGCCACACAGATATCTAGATTCCTGCTCTCACTGAGGTATTTAATGTAACGACCAGATGAATAGAGAGGTTGTCCTTTCTCATTAAACTGAATACTTTGTTTCTCCGTGGAGCCAGAGTAACATACAATTTTTGTTTGTTTAGCATCATCACTGTCCATGACAACCAGAAGGTCACCAGAGGAGGTACCACAGACATTGAGAGGTTTCCACCCAAGAATTTTGATCAATGTCTGTATCTGTGTATTCTTCACTGTGTTCACAGTTCTATCTTTGTCATCAGTATAAACTAGATCCCCACTCCTTGTCACTGCTATGTCCCATGGATTGTTTCCTGACTTGGTTTGGACTGACTTCACTAGTTCCCCCTGCAGGTTGTAGAGACTCATGTTCATATCATTATAACTGCAAGTCCAGATTTCTTCATCACTATGACAAGTAACACTGTTTAACCATTTCATATAGCCTCCATACTGTGTCTGTATGGTGGAGATGATCCGTGGCTCATCAAGCAGTGGTTTGAGTGGAGAGGATTCAGCTTCTGAGATTTCTGTTGTGTAGCCATGTTCCTCTGTTGTAATGGAGAATGCTGACAGGTAACCAAATTGTTGGTAAAGTTGTTCTAGGTTAATTTTCTGAGGGGTGAAGTTTGGCAGAGAAACCGTGAGTTTAGGAGGCAATCTTCTGAATTCGGAATTCCTGGATGTGTAGGCAGAGACAAGGCTGACATCATTGGAGTCCAGTAATTTCTTCAATTCAGCAATGCTCTGTGTGATTTTAGAAATAGTGTGTTTTATTTCATCTTCCTGTTTATTTAAGACAGACAGGTATTTGGAATATATTTCATCAAGATTAGATTTTAATTTATGGACCATGGTGTCAATTTCTTTGTGCAAGTCTTCTCCATGTTTATTAATTGCTGTTGTCAATTTCTTAGTGTTTCTATTTAGATCAGCTTTCTGCACTGGGATGTGAGAGGCAATCTCATTGTAATTGGGATATATTGTGTTCTCTAGTTCTTTTAAATCTCTAAGTAATCTGGCTTTTTTGTTTTCAATACTTTCAATAATATCAATTTTTCTGTGCTGTTCATGTTTACCAGAGGAAATACATTGCGCGCAAATAGGAATGTCACATTGTTCACAATATAGTTCACATTGTTTAGTAGTGTGTTTGTGACATTTGGGGTAATTAGTAGTAGATCCCCGCTTTTTAAATGGCACAACTTTGTGTTCTTTGGATTCATCAGAGAGATGTTCCCCAACACAGACTTTACACAGATGCATGCGACAAAAGTCACAGTACATAAGGGGGCCCGGGGTCTCACAGAGATGACACCGTAACACATCCTGGGCCCAGGTCCTCGGGTCCATGGTCAAACACCTTATTCACTCAAGGACATCCTGAAAAATAAAACCTGTTAATTTTATACTGGCGTGCGACCAATTCCCACCAAGTACCATTTCTCGCCAGTGCATTGCTATGTCATTTTTCGTACATAATTTGATGTGTTGATAAAATGACGTAACAATGCACTGGTTGGTGAAAATAGGTCGTATGCAAGTAATATTTTCAAAAAGTAGTGTTTTTCTGTGCAATGTCCTTGAAATTATGTGGATTGGAATCCAATAAATCTTAAATACTGGAAAATTTTGTTTTAATGTTTAATTGATGATTATGTGAAGATTATATAGGTAGGCTATACAAGGCATTGTATTTTGCAAATCTTGCCATGCGCGGATCAAGCATTTGTTTCTTGGCTGGGGTGGGGGTCCGAGGTAATATTTTGTCCGTTATTTCGTTTGCCGGGCTGGGGGCGGGGAGAGGTGGGCCGAGTCTTATTTTCATTGTCGGTAGCTTTTCCAGGTGGGTCCCAATTCCTACCCGCCACTCCCCCAAATCTGCGCATGGTTTCAATTTGATATTGGGGATCTTGACTTAAAAATTTAAAATTCAAAAATTCAAATTCAAAAATTCCCCCTGCGAAAAAAAGGTATAGCATTCCATGCGCCCTTCTCCGCTGACAGTCGTCTCGGCTGATAACATGCATACAACATGGCTCGAGTAACTGACCAACATTTTCAGGGAGGTTTTAGAAACATCGAAACATTCAATCGCTGTAAACCGGGTTAAATAGATCCAAACATATAAACTTCATATATAATACGTGAATTACAATATCTATAAGAGTCAAAAAGTAAACAAAAAAATTATACAAACCATATGCAACTAGACAGACCAACCTCATGAACATGGAGTATATATATAGTTTACTCTTCCTTCCTGCTCTAGTCAGTGAGTTCACGTGATCAGCCCTCCCCTTTCCGCTTTACAAAGCATGCACGGATATAGAGGGGGAGCTGAGAGGTGTTCGGACAGAAAATTCACAATTCTTAAATGTACATAGTAAAATTACCTAAAATATGACTCGGACGCATTAGCAGATATAAATATCCCTTGGACCCCACCCCCACCCCCTTCGCGGGAAAAAAAATCTGGATTCGCACATGAACATTGCCTAAATATATTCTTATTTATTAAAAGAAAAGTCAACTCCTTTGGTTTTTGAAAATAACTTCCACCTTAACACACATATGCAATCACGTAATTTTTTGACAAAATTAATATGGCCAACATTGAAAAAGGACTACAACTTTGATGTTATTGATTCTCAAAATATGATGGACCTACCTGGAAAACTTTTTTGCAAACTTATATAGTGCATAAATTGGATAATCCCCATCAGAACATAATCAACTTTAACACACTGACAAACTGCTGTATTGACACATATTTAAAAGAAACACTTTTTGAAAAATTAAATAAACATAAAAAAAATTATCTACCTTAAAGGTGAAATTTGAATAGGTCGATAGACAACTGCAAACAAGCAGTTTTTTATTTACATAAAAGGCTTTGTCTTCATTTGACAATAGACTATATATATATATATATATATATATATATATATATATATATATATATATATATATATATATATATATATATATATATATATATATATATATATATAGATTGATTGATTTACGGGGTAGGGTGGGTATGGTGGTTAGGGGGTATATATTGATAAAAGCTTAGTTTCTTATGATTTTTTAAGAAGATTTAGCTGTTTACATTATACTGTCCTATCTATCTAAAGAATATATATTCTGTCTATCGGCTTTGCATTGTTTTCAATGACAAGTCTGTAATGTTACATTTATTTACATTAAAAGGAGGAGAACTCATACATATAAGGTTTTTGAACTTATCTTTAATCCGTTTGTATATGTTTTATACATTTAAATATGTTCAATTCATAGTTTTTAAGGCCAGAATTATATTTACCTAGCTATCTGAATATAAAGTCAGATTCACTGGACACGATTCCGAATTAGCAGATTAGAGTTATCTTTCTTTATAGATGGTCGGTACGAAAACGTTTTAGAACTTTAGGTACCCGGTTAAAGCTTAAAATTAAAAGAAATAGAAGGATTTCTGATTTTAATCTTTTACTGGTATGATACTTTTCGATACATTATATATTTTGACGTTGATGAATAAGATGCGATAATTTACAATAAACGTCAATAACTATTTGACCAACATATTTTTTTTCAAACTACATTATACATCATGATCTTAAGGGCCAGGAATGGGCCAAAAAAGAGAGGGGAGGGGTTGCGGTGGGGTCACAGTAAATCATAGAAATTTCCTTGTCGCAACATGTCTTTAAACATGACAAAAATTAAAGGAAAGGAAAAAAACTAATTAGAAATAGGAAACACACATCGCTTTCAAGAATCGATCCAGTGGCGAATAGTCAATGTTAATGTTAACAAGAATGATTGTTCAGTTTCATGAGTATAACAGTCACTGTTGTGTGTATTGAATTGATATGTAATGTTAAATTAAAATCTCTTCGACTTCCTCAGTTTTATTGAATTATGCATATTTTACCTGTATGGGCATTGTCCGTTAAATATTAACGGAAAGTAACATGTACATGTAGTCCGATATTACACATATTCCACTAAGTTAAACGTGCTCATCAATTTCTTGGAGCAGACCCATTCGAGTGCAACAGAAAAAGAGAGAGCATTGGATATTCTGTGGAAGGCGAAGGACATGGTGAGAATACGACAGGCCCGGGATCTCCAACAGAAGAAGATGACGGACTTTTTCAGTCAGTGATTCAGTGATAAAGTGATTGACTTTTGATTGTTTTATATGTAGTGCTTTATAGAATGACAGTGCTTTGTTATTTAATTATCGATGTCATGCAGTGGTGGTTATGTACATGTGTTACTTTGTAGAATGTAGTTCTTTTTGTGAAAAAAGACATATTATGTTTTTAAAAATATTTTCTTTTGTTATTTTTTTTTAAATTGTTTTATTTGTTGTAGTGCTAATGGCTTTCAAAACAAAATATTTAATTGTATGATTTATTTATATGTTACGCAGCACAGTTAAGGCTGTCAATAAATTCCGTTCAGACAAAAAGTACGGGAAATGTGCATTATGACATCACAGAATATTACAAACCTCGAAAGTACTAATTAATTCATTTATTAGCAAAATTAATTTATACTATTCTTTTAATTAAGAACAACGAATGCTATTACTTACAATTTCGATGTCTGTTATATCGTACACACTGAAAAATAAGCGAGAGGTCGTTCTCGCTGTACTACAAAATATGACGTCATATGCTTCAAAATGACGCATTAAGTTAAGTCATTGAAGGCTATCATGCGGTTTTTTAGCGATGAAAAATAAATTCCATAGATTAACGGAAAAGTATAAATGAATATTTTGTTTGTTATAATTATGCATCGTATTAAGAGGCAACCTCGGTTTTGTATAAAACTGTTTAAATGTTTAAAGCTGGGTACCTAAATAAATCACTTTATTGCAAGGGCATACACTTATCTGATCATGACAAACTTTTACATGTAAATTTGAAATATGCTATGTAATTTAAAAACTTCTAAGATCCTTGTGAAATCTCACAAATTAATTGTTTTTTAATGAAATTAACACTGTGACCTTCAAAATTATTCAACATATGCATTATAAATTATGATTTTTTCTAACAAATAATATTATCTTACAAAGTTTACAGCATTTCTTAAAATCTACTGTATAACATCAAGTTATTTTATAATTCAATTGTGAATTTTGACATGATTATGTTCTTGCAATATTCATATTTTTCAATGACCTCAAAACCACAAATACATCTGCTTGTACCATGCGACTGCCATATCACGTGACCCCTATGAACATAAAATATTGTACTATTATATATATATTTCAGAAATATATTGCATTTGAGCGACAGTTATTGAATTTAAAAAGGACATGTCCGATGAACTAAAGTATACGTGTTTTCATTACAAAAATTCGCCGATATTTTTATTGGCCGCCTTAACTGTACTGCGTATTTGAAGGATAACATGTAATTGTATATGTTTGTATCAAAACAATCGCATAATCGCACTATTTAGAAATATATACAATGATAATTAAAATTAATAAGAAGAACAATTAAAAAAGTGATCCAGGTGCATACGATTAGTTTATATACGGTAGATGAGGTCACATAACATTCTTTTTTTATTATCTGTTCGTCTCTTCACATGACCTTGCTGGAAGTACTTAGTATACGACTTCAAATGTCAATAGAACAATACAAACTTCAATTTTCTTCACGTTTAACCGATTGGACACAGAGCAATGCTTTGAACAAGCAGGATATTTCATGTAAAAATAAGTAATGAATGTATAATTTTAATGTGTAATGTATTACTAATTGCCTGCAATCAGTGATTATGATAAATGCTAGAAAATTAATAATTTTTGCAACATTAAAATATAAAAGCTAGTATTTATTACATATTCTCATCATTATCAAATTGAAAATCACAAATAACATTTATATGCACATGTAAATTTGTACAAAATAAACATTTATAAGTGAAACTAAACATTTTAATTAGGTATGCCATTTGAAAACATTGTCGTTTTGGCATAGTGTCCTACGTAATTAAATAGCGTGTCTGTTACATACACAGTTTAATTTTAACAATATTTAAGTTTTCTCCACTGAAATAAACATGATTTACTGTTATTTCCTTCCTCGTAATTATTTGTTAATCATACTTTAGAACAATTAGCTTAGTGCAGGATCCATCGCAACAGATCAATGCTAGCAGATATTCAAATATTCTGAATGATTAAGGAAAACAACAAATATTTCCATATTTCGTAAAATAATCATAAACATGTAAGTAAATATAATTATTTTTAAAATCCATGACAAACAATTTAAAATAAGAAAGATGCTCATCTCTTTACTTCAATTGTCTTATAAAACTGATTTGATGAGAAATCTCTAATACGGACAGAACTATTTGAAGAAGAGTCAGCACTTAAGAAAAATACGTCCTAACACCAAGTATGTCGATTTACGAGACTAACAATATTTTTTTTTAAATTGTGTCATCACTTCAGTATGTATATTGTCTATATATATCTGAATCTTTAGTGCAGTTGCCTCAGTATCTGTGGATGCGATCGTCTGTAACAAATTGTATTAGCTAACAAGGCATGTGCATGTAACACTATCACATAAATAATCCTTCTTGTGTTCAACAGTTTAATAAGCATACTTTGAGTTGATCGATGTTTGGTTTATTTGTTATTTCCATACTTACGTCGACTCGATATATCCCAGTGAACTTGAAATAAAAGATACCACAGAGTCTGCCCCATCTGTTTCATATTTGGATATTTTACTGGATTTTACTGGACATTTATGGTAACCTAACAACAAAACTTCATAATAAACGCGATGACTTCAATTTTTCTATAGGCAACTTTCCTTACTTATGTAGCAATATACCTTCATCACCTGCATGTGGTGTGTTTGTCTCTCAATTAATTCGATACGCAAGGTCATGCTCTGCGTATGATCAGTTTCTAAGGCGAGCAAAGCTACTAACAAACAAGTGGATAAAACAGGACTATCAACAGTCTCGGTTAAAGTCATCTTTTCGTAAGTTCTATGATCGATACAACGACCTTGTCAGCAAATACAATCTTTCACTGGGTCGCATGCTGACTGACGTTTTTCATACTAATTGTTAGACCATAATTAATCACCTAATTGTCTACGGACTTTTCCGTTTTTCCCGATTACGACAAAGAGCACACGGCGGGTGTGCCCGTTCAGCAGAGGATGCTCACTCTTCCTAGGCACCTGCTCCTATCTTTATCTTTTTGGAGGTCCGTGTTGCTCTGCTTTGAATTTGTATTTCGTTTTATGGATTTATAAAATGGTTGACGGTTTGTTATTGTCATTTTTTCATTACAAGACAAATATTAAAAATATATACTTGCATCGAACTTTTAGACAACAATAACTATTTCATCAAGAAAATATCTTATTTAAATTTTTAATAATGAAGAACAGGAATGGTTGAAAAAAAAATTAAAAACGCTAAAATCTACAATTTTTCCACATTGAAAATTGTGACTTGAGAAAACTCTACGACCGGCCAAAAATATTTGAAGAGGATGATATCTTTGAGAAAAAATAACTTTCAGCCGCGAGGTATGCGGGTTCATTAAACTCGAAAATTAAGCTACAATATTTGTCAGTCCAATATTAAGAACCTAGCTATGAAACAGAGTCATCTGTAAACACAAACAGAACAAAAAATAATTTGAACACGCTGAATGACCTAGATCTAACCATAATAGCGAGCATTTCTTTTATACAGGCACTTTTCTATCGGTATCATAGAGAACGATTATTTGTCTTACTCTTAAGCACCCCTGTGAATGTTATTGTCATTTAAATTTAGACCACGTGGTTTTATTTCACCCTTTCAGTTTCGCAGTAAAAACCGTGCCTCGTGTCTATTTCCTAGAATCTAGGTATATACTTGTAATCAAATATAAAATCTAGATGTTTATTGATTTTAAATTTTATCTTCAATAATTGGTTGATAAAATGAGTTCTAGAAATAAATGTGACAATAGAAAAAATAGGATTTTTTCTGCTGTTGCAACAATTAATAGCGAAGTTAATCCCCCAAAGGATTAATTTTCGATCCGCGTCCGACCTAGTAATAGCATCAATCGTAAAACAGAATATACTATTTTATGCAGAATGTTACTTCAAAATGGCTTAATATACTATGTTTTTTTAACAAAACAGACACTCATTCTTTTTTTAAAAGCATGGTATAGCACACCAAAAGCATGAAACATGGCTATGATTTTATCAAGCAACCCAATGTTTACATTTTCAACCACGTGTAGAGTGGTTGAACACGAACGATAACTTTTTTCTGCATATCGTCGTTTAGTTTAAATAACCGCTAGTTAATGAAATAAGACATATATCTTAATAGATTTTCATGTTTTAACATGAATCATATTATGATATGATATGAAAAACGGCCAGTTCTTACGTATTTGAGAATATTATCCGAACACTCAGTAATCTTTACAGTTCATTTATTAATTTAAGGTTCTCCGATCCTCAGCCTCTAAGTACTTTTTTCATCATAAAAATGATATTTTTCTTCCATCCTTTATAATGAAAAAATGACAATAACAAACCGCCAACCATCTCCAAAATCCATAAAACGAAATACAAATTCAAAGCAGAGCAACACGGACCTCCAAGATAGAGGTAGGATCAGGTCCCATGGAGGAGTGAGCATCCTCTGCTGACCGGTCACACCCGCCGTGTGCTCTTTGTCTTATTATAAATGAAAAGATATAAAATGAAATTGTTAGAGGGTATCCATGCATTTAACAAAGTTATTGCAAATTTGCCTGCGATGGATATACTCCAAGCATGTAGTTGTGTGACTGATGGTTATACTAGCAGTAGAATTCTAAATTAAAATTATCTTAATAAAAGTAAAATTTATGGTACGAATAAAAGAAATCCGGATAATTTAGATTTATCGAACTTTGCTGAGGATCGGAGATCGTTTACAGAAGAATCATGTTATCTAAAGACGAACGATTTATTAGCATGCGAACAATACGGCTTTATAAGAGATCGAGCTTACGAAGACCACTTAATATTAACTCTGAATATATGAATACATAACAATCCAGTTTTTTGTTGCATTTATTGATCCTCAAAACCATTTTAACTTTGTCTATTGGGATATGATATAATATAAACTGTTAATCAACAGCAGAGAAAATAGATAGTTAATGGTATAACTCGATAATAAAAAAAACCACTTACCAGAGCCGAAGATCATGTGTATGAGTTAATATCCTACTCACAAATTGGTTACAGTGTAAAACAAGAGATAATTTATCTCCTAGTCTATTGTTAATATTAACGACCTGATACAACAATTAAAAAAATAAATCTAGATTAAGAAATAGATCTCAAGCAGATTTAAAATGAGTGTATACTAATTTAATTTTATATTTAACAAGCATTTTGATTGGCTAAACACACAGAAAAAAATTAATATATTTTGTATAAGCTGGTTACATGTTGCTTTGTAGCCTCGCCCCCTTGACAACCCCATATTCATGCGCGTGTTACAGTTTTCATGTAAATTCAAATTTTAAGCAAATTTCAAATTCTATCTTTAATGATTGATTCTTTTTTATCTTTTAATTAAATTATATCGCGGATTTTAAAGCGTGCACTGTCTCAAACCAGGTAATGTCGGATAATCTGGGCAAAAATTAAAACAATCCGTAAATAGATCACATAGCTTTCGTAGACGATGGCGAGTACTTACAAATACCCCAAAAATTACATTTTCGTAAAAGTATTTAAAAAGCAACAAATTCCTTATTTCTTATTACAAACAAATTGATTAATTAAAAGGAGAATAGATAAATCAAAAATCTAAATTAAGGAATAAAACTTGTAAACTATAAACTATTCATGTTACATGCACTATACGCAGATGATTAAATTGATATCGCTCTCTGATAGTGACTGATCGTGAAAAGTTATATAATGCATGTTTAATAAATTACATGACTGGCGCAGACGTCAAAGAGTACACATATAAACACACACATATTAAAATGTATGCATTCCTGTAAAGATTAATAAAAAACAAAGAATTTTGAATTTTCTTTTATTAAGTTAAATAAGCTTTCAATGCAAACATACAGTGCATATTTTCGGAATATTTTCTTTTACCGTTTTAAATGCACTTGAATGTTCTCACAGTTCATCAGTGCATTTACACATAGTTTGTTATATCAAATATTGAATCTTTTTCAGCTTTCCTGTTGTCCATTCAGTCAAAACGAGATTACCTCTGGAGTCCAAACATAAACCTTGGGGATGGTCTAACTGACAGTTGTCAATATAGCGGAGGAAGTGTCCGTTCTGATCCAGGATGTGGATATGGTGATTGTTACAGTCGGCTATTAGGATCCGAGCCTGGCTGTCCGTAGTGATGCCGCGTGGATAGAATGTTTCCTTAGTAGTAGCTGGAGGACCAGTGTAGGTAAACCGCAGTTTCCCGGCCTGGTTGACCACAACTACAGCTCTAGCATCAAAATCAGACACACAAATATCTAGATTCCTGTTTTCATTTATATATTTATTGCAACCATGAGATGAATAGAGAGGCTTTCTATTGTCGCCGTATTGAATACTTTGTTTCTCTACTGAACCAGTGTAACGCGAAACTTTTGATTGTTTACCATCGCTGTTCATTAAAATCAGGAGGTCACCAGAGGAGGTACTACAGACACCGAAAGGTCTCCACCCCTGTAGTCTGATCACTGTCTGTATCTGTGTATTCTTCACTATGTTCACAGTTCTATCATCGTAATCAGTATAAAGGAGGTTCCCAAACCTTGTCACGAATATATTCATCGGCACACCCCCTGACTTGGTTTGGACTGCCTTCACAAGTTGACCATTTAGGTTATATAGCCTCATGTTACTGTCGCTACACGTCCATATTTCTTCATCATTCAGACAGGCCACACTGCGTAATGCTATTTTATCTGTGTTGATTTCATTGATGATCCGTGGTTCATCATTGAGTGATATATCCGGATAAGAGGACATGGCACCTTTAGGTTCCATTGTGTAAATTTGCTTTTTTTCTGTTTTGAGAGATACTGCTGACCAAAAAAAAAAAAAAACACTAAAATGTTCCAAATGTGTTCCCTGTAAATATTCAAAGCGAATGAAATTGTAAGCTTAGTGAGGAATCTGATGAAATTAGCATTCTTGGATCTGTAGACAGATGAAAGGCTGACATTAATGGAGTCCAGTAATATATTCCAATTACCAATGCCTTCATAGAAAACTGTTTCCTTATATTTAAACTAAAATTAAAGACAAGTTGTTATTTGATATGCCCTTTTACCTAAATGCACACAGCAGGTACGTTTAATGCAATGAATTTTAAAAAAGAGATGCCCCTATCATGTTTCTAATCCATTTTTGAATTAAAATCCATTTATAAAACACTCTGGCAAATTTGATTCTATTGATTCTTTAAACAAATTGTATTTATGTCAATAAGTAATTTTTACATTATTTTTGGTAATCAAGAGAACAAAGATGATGATCGTTGATTATTTTAATAGGTATGTAGACGTCATTTGTCATTAATTAGTATCATTTTAAATGGACAAGATCACACAATAACCTTACTTTTCTAAATTCGACCCGGGCTCTGGCTATTTGCCAACTTTAAACCCATTTACTACCCTTATATATGTATATTTTAACTATCTTTGTGATATATATACCTTAAAATTAGGACATTTCTATTTTAAGATAAAATACTAGTACTTGATAGAACATACTTCATATCACCTTCGCCATGCAAAAATATCATTTATCTTAGTAGAACTCATTTATCTTAGTAGAACTCATTTATCTTAGTAGAACTAATCAAGTATTTAAAAACTGATTCAAACAGAAAATGAAAATACATTGTTAATTTTCACACAATATATGATATTTTGCATACATTTCTATATATTACATATATATATACATCCAAATCCTAACCTTGTAGAGTATAAGGTACAATATTTGAGACCGTCGACATATCGGGATTATCGGTATGCTTAAGACGACGATGATACACAAAATGTGAAACAGAAACAGATATTGGTTCTGTAAAGGGGTTAAATCCGGGTCTTCAGACATATAAATCGATCATTTTTCCAAAAACAGGTTTAAAGGGCCCATCAACTAGCAAGAGCTTAAAGGAATGCCGTAAAACCTAGCCTACCCGATATATTTTTAGTTGCAAATAAAAATTAATTTAAGATTGATATCATGAGAGAAGAGTTAAGTTAAAATGATGAATTGTTGACCCCATAAAAGGTTAAAGACAGTGTTTTGGCAGAACAAAAATCAGGTCTAATCAACAAAAAAAACAACATATCATGATAACCTAAGAAACATTTCAGATTTAAAAAAAAGGTTTAAAAATTGGTTATGTAAGAAAACTTTTTAAAAATTAAGCAGGTGACCAATAACTTTTTGTAATAATTTGCACGCCCCTGGAATAACGTTATAGTTCAATTCACAAATACATTGACACTCACCTGTCTCTTGTTGAAACCCGGGGATATATGTACTAAGTTTGATTTTTAACAGGGCGTATCTAAAATCGAAGTCCTGTTTATAAGCAGGCAAATCGCAATGACATTATTAATATATCTTCATAAGTATATAACACACTGATTGTAGGAAAGATTAATCGTTTAAGGGTGCATTCTTATTGTTAGGTTTGCATAGCAGTTATTTACATTATCGTCTTTGATAAAATTTCGGACCGCAAATAAACGAACCCGGAAGTAGTTCTTTTATCTCTATTTTCAATGTTTAAAGTGTCAAATTTCAACATACTCATTCAGTTTTAAAGTCCATTGCACGTAATACTTCAATGATTGTATTTATCAAACCCTACAACATTGGCATTTGTTCGGTTCCAAACCTCATGCGATTTAAAAAAAAACCAAAAAAACTCAATCATACGTTTCAGTATTTTTCAACATTCCATCTCCCTTATTAGCAATAACCCATTCATGTATTTAAACCCACATTTAACATTTTACCAAAAGATTTAATGAATATGTTAAAGTTCGCTTTACGTGACGATTGCTGCAGTTTCGTTTCATCGAGTGTTTTGTTTAATCCTGTTACTTTAACATATCTCTAAATTGTATCTGTTTATAAAAGCAATGTACAGGACTCTTTTAACAATGCAAGCTGTATATCAAAATGATTTATATACACATGTATTTTCTTTTTTCAAGAGCAGAAATGTTTAACAATCACAACATCCACTTAACATCCAATGGTTACCTTCCTTTGATCAGACTCGTTTCCGCTCGCGATCATTTAAGAGAATTAAAGAAAACTTTGTAGAATATAACGAAGAAAGTTTAAGGAAAGCAACATGCGCGGATCCAGAAAATGGGGGGGGGGTGTCCGACGGTTATTTGAGTTTGCCCGGGGGGGGGGGGGGGTCCGAGGCATATATTTGGTAATTCTGTAACTTAAATTTAAAGTAATTTGAATTTTGCAGGGGGATCTTGACCCTCTGACCCCCCTCTAAAACCGTGCATTAGCAAAGTGAACATGTGAATGTATCAGTAAGTCAACCCACATAGAACAGTTTTATTGGGTCAAGACGTCTTGGCGTGTTAAGTATGGTGTTATAAGGAGATAAGTCCTCAAGCTCTACTTACTGACTGTAGTCCATTTGTCTTTATAAACAGAGTCTTCATTCACACTTCAGTATCCCCCTAACACCGCACCACACCCGTTATGTCTCTAAATTAACCATATGTTCCATTTGACAAATTAAAATGATAATCTATTGAGTTTAATTCATCGAGTAATACTTAACATTTATTTGACATCTTAAAATGGCAATGACATATTTCAAGTTTAAACGCATTAAACAACCGATAACATCAAACTTTTAATGCATGATATTTTACTTAATTATAAACGTTTAGATTCTTATATATTGATAGATTTGTATATAAAGTACACAAAATTGTATTTTCAAATAGCATGACATTAATGCTAACCTTGGATTTGCTAATAAAATGCATGTTGTAGAGTTTTTGTAAAATTGAAATTGCTTAATATTTGACCAACGAGTATGTAAGTCTCGACAAGAATAAGTTTAACGTACATAAATGGTTGTACCTTATTTAAAAGTAAAACGAAACCCATAAGTTATCTAAAAAACTGCAACCCATAATAAAATAAGAAAATAAAAATATATAAAGCGTTGATAGGAAGCTTTGTTAAAAATGTTCGCAAAAAGTTGAATTTGAACTTCATTTGTATTTATTCCTTAAATTCTACAACGCAGACTACCATGAACATTATTATTTGTTTAAGGGTCGATTAAAGAAGAGATTAATGTTCGCTGTCAACTTCTAATTTATCAATATCTGAGTCTCTGCTTGTTTTTTCGTGAAGTCTGTGTACAACCATGAGTTATTTTTATGATTTATATTATGATTGATAATTCATTAGAGAAGTTAGAAACGGAAAGATGAAGATGAGCTGAATTATTGAATGTATTTTGAAATATTCCACATTTTACTCAGAAAAAACATTTTTTTTTATCCTTATATTGACTTCCATGGAAATATGGAACATATTTTTTTTTATCTGAATCGATGATAATTTGTTAATCGTAATAAAAATATATCTATAAATTTACTTGAAATTTTGCTGCCTAAGACCGAAATGTTCTAGCATGTATTAAATTAAAACGTATAAAACAGAATAAATGCCTCTCAGTGTTTATCAATGGCATATTTTACTCTATTTATCAAAAGTATGCATAAAAACTTGCATGTTTACTATGTTTATCAATAGAGATTTAGGAATGACATTAATATTTATCACACTGACTTTTTTTTCTTCATTTCAAACAACTAGTACCCCGAATTGAGGGTAAGAGTTGGGAACCATATATGATCCGCTGTTCAAATGTTTCCTCCATACGTTTAAATTAGTAGCGTCCTTTCTTGTGATAGCACACGCCTATCTTCTACACAAAATATCATTAAGCCACCTTTTTTTCTGAAACAGAATTATTTTTAGATGACCAACGAGAATTAAATGGTTCTATAAACACATTATATAGAATTTCTTAACAAGAAATTTCTTGTTTAAAATTCTACATAATGTGTTTTATAAATAAATAATCTTATCGTCATTTATATATCCAAAATAAATGAAATAATAAAATATAAAAATAATTACACTCAGTAACTTACTCTCACTTCCAATAAAAAAAATATACATGTAACTTCAAATTGTAAACCAAATAACACTAACAAATAAACAATAGTGAATTAACTATAACACATTCATTTGTCAGTATCTCTATGAAACAAATAAATGCTTTATACACCAGTTTAATAGATCTACATGTATATTAGTTTGTAAAGGAATGAACTAACAAACCAAAATTGTCAACACTTTTTTATGTAATTTGACCAATAGGTAAATTGAAATGTTACTGTAATTGAATAAAATAATTAACTGCCATCACAAGCTTATTCAATATAACGTTTTAATCATTAAATATAGTTGAAAGTTTGGCTATAATTAGTTGCATCAGCTAAACTAAAACAGTCACCATTTGGACTCCATAACACTCAACGCCCGTAAGCAATGTGATTAGAAGGTCTCCCACTGGACGATTAACCAACCACGGGTCTCCCGACCATTAACATCCAGCAAACACCTCCTACCTTACGTCACACATGCGTCAAGCCCTACTCTATTTATGTATCTCGGTCCCAGTCCCAATCCAAAAGTACGTTCAGCCTTCAACTGACATCAATCCTTCATACACCTGGCCTACAGTTATAACCCCTCCTGCACTGAAACAAGAAATGCCTATTCTAAAACTTATAGACATATAATATAACGAAAATAACAAAATACCACATCCGGTAAATATACCATGAAACTGATAAGATATATATGTAAAAAAAATAACCGGCTGGAGAAAAAAAAATGTCCAAACAGATCTACCGTATTTCTGGCTACCGGTTTACCAGACTAAATTCTGAAATTAGCCATTAATAACAAAATAGCGAACAAACTCAGCAACGCATCCGCACACTAGACAAGCATCTACGACTCTTTCACTGACCAAACTGGTTATATAAAAAAAACAACACTGCTGTGATGTCATTCCTTTGTTCAAGCAGTCCTACATTTAACCTGTGACAGTCTGATATTAGTGAGCTTCTTAATATCAGAACGTTACCAGGAGTAACAGTACTTATATCCTTCAAAATCGGACTGTCTCAGGTCAATGTACATTGAAAATCTATGGTATATATGCATCAAACACTTTTGCATGAAAATATAGCAGATAGTTTTCGGCCCTATCGGGCCTCGAAATTCTCTGATATATTTTCATACAGAACTGTTTTCGGCATATATCCATTACATAACCCTAATACGAACACATAGAAATGCGGAACATAAGACAATAGGGAAACAATTGCTTAAGCTTTTTATTTTACATTAAACGCATGTACATGTTCCATTAAATGAAATCAAAACGAAGACATCTAGCAACAGGGATTATTTCACAGTATACATATACAAGTGGACATCATTTCATGTACAATAATATTCCAATTATACATAAAACAATCCATTACAGACCTCATTATCTAATTACAGCACATATTCTTGATAATTGCACGTTATGAAAACGCATGTAAAATGAGCCATAAGATAGAGCAGAAAACTTGGTTTTGGACATAAAAAGGTAAAATGTGACAAACTAAGCAATCAATAATTTTTGGCATTATAAATGAACAATATTCAGGGTCAAAGTAAATCATTTTTCTGAAACATTTACTTTTTTGGCAGACGTTCAAACAACAAAATCACCCAAGGACATCTTATCATTGCCATCTCATCCGGAACCTGGACGTAAACTGTATATAGTACTGTGACTTCGTTTTAGTCTTGGCCCTTTTACTCCCAAACACCCCCTCCCCATCCCAGCAAATAAAATATAATTCTTATTTAATCATAACCTACGTGTACATTGTCTACATAAAGTACGATACATTCAACAAAAATCCATGTGTTTATACATTGTTTTGCAGACACTCGAATGTATCCTTATTGCAATTATTTAAACAGTGAACTAAACAAGACAAGTTCTAATTTTTAACTCAGTATAATGCGTTTACTTTATGAAATAAACACATTTATTTGTATTGACGTCAGGATGACTGATTCCCACTTAACTTTGAAGTAGTAAAGAACGCTGCATTGATGTGACCCGAGATCTTGACCTTTGCTAAATAACACAAACACTTCCGGAAATGGTTGTGTTTTGCTCAGAGATTTGGGTTGTTTTTGCCGATGGAAATGACGTTAAATTATATCTAGGAAAATTATCATATTAAAATAACGTTTCCTTCGGATTGCTTGATATCTAAAACAATTTCAAGGACAAAATAAACAGCAACTTTAAAGCGAATAAAGTATATCGTAGAAACAAAACAAACACCAATATTCCAACGGCTCTGACAGTTTCTTCAATGAACATTTTGGCCATTTTATGTGTGTTTCTTTTTAAACTATCACTAAAGACTAATATCACAAATTTCACACTTATTAATTTCGTAGTTTTCAAATTATTCTATTTATAAGGATGAATAATTATTTTGCGTATGGTTCATGCATATGCATATAATTTGTTTAAATCAAATATTGGATTTTCTTCAGTTTCCCTGTGACATACTCAACAACAAAGAGGTTGCTTATGGTGTCCACACATAAACCCATTGGACGATCTAAATGACAGGTGGTAATGAAGCGGAGGAACTATCCGTCTTTATCAAGGATATGAATACAGTCGTTGGTGCTGTCTACTGTCAGGATTCGACAAAGGCTGTCAGTAGTGATGCCGAATGGGTCAAATGATCCCTCGGTAGTAAAGGGCGAACCAGAGTACGTAAACCGGAGTTTCCCAACCCGATTGACTACCACTACTGCACGGTCCCTATTGTCTGACACACATATGTCTAGGTTTCTGTTCTCTGAGATGTATTTGATATTACCAACAGAATAGAGAGGTTGTCCATTGTCATCATACTGAATACTTTGTCTCTCTGTGGAACCGCAGCAAGAGTAACGGACAACTTTTGATTCCATGGCAACCAGGAGCTCGCCAGAGAAGGTACTACAGACACCGAGAGGTGCCCACCCCTGTAGTTTGATCACTGTCTGTATGTAAGTGTCCTTTACTGTGTTCACAGTTCTATCACGCTTATCAGTGTAAACCAAATCCTCATTCCTTGTCACCGCTATGTCGAATGGAGCGTTCCCTGACTTAGTTTGGATTGACTTCACTAGTTCTGCCCGGAGATCGTAAAGTCTCATACTTTCATTACCACACACCCAAAAATCTTTATCATTCAGACAGGCCACACCTCTTACATAAAATTGTTCCGTGTCTATCTCTGTAATGATCCGTGGTTCATCAATGAGTGGTCTTTCCAAAAAAGAGGACTCAGGACCTGAAGAGTAAACTGTGTAGATTTGTTTTTCTGTTTCAATAGATAATGCTGACAGAGAACCAAACTGTTCTTTATTTAACTTTTGCGGGATGAAACTTGGTACATGTACAACAACTTTGAGTTTAGGAGGCAATCTTCTGAATTCTGCATTCTTGGATTTGTAGTCAGTGACATGGCTGACATCATTGGAGTCCAGAGTTTTTTTTAGATTAGCAATGCTCTGTGTGATTTCAAAAATCACATGTGCGATTTCATCTTCCTGCTTATTTAGAACATCCAGTTATTTGGAATCCATTTCATCAAGATCGGACTTCAGTGTTTGAATTATGCTATCTATCTCTTTGTGTAAATTTCCCCCATGTTTGTCGATTGCCGTTATCAATTTCTGGGAGTTATTATTTAGATCAGTTTTTGTGATCGGCTTCGGCCGATCACAGTTGTGTCCAAATGAGGCATCCGGCAAATTTTACTATTTGCGCACGCATTGCGCCTTGCACTACTTTATTTTCTTTGCAATGACAGCCTCATTTAAATCTTTAATTACACGTAGAATACTAAATAAACGTTACTCTTATCCGTATGCCTTGAAATTAAAACATTTATACAGTTACATACAAACTGATTCTAATCACGTTTGTCTTCACATATGCGTAAGAATATTTATCGGAAGTACAATTCGCCAACTAAAAGTAAAGCATATTCATGCCTTGCTATTTCGGAACGGAGTAAAGTGAAGTCGTACCCAAACTGACTCGTACCCAAACAGACTCATACTCCATTTGTCCGGGGATAAATGTAAATAAAAAGATAAGCTGTTAAATTTAGGTTTTGAATTAATAACAATTTAGAAGTTACAAGATAATTGAATGTAGAATTTTGGTTATCTTCAAACAAAGTTAAATATCATCTCCTTTAAGTTTGCCAAATAGTTTCCTATATCAACATTTGATAGGCAATTTTCGTTTACATGCAATCTTATCTTTTTTCAAAAAATGTTAATTATGTTGGAAATCAAAAAGACGGTGCTATATACGGTATAGTTTATTAATTGCATGTAGCGGAATGCTTTCGCATTACATTAACAGAGCTGACCAATGATAATAGCCAACATGCCGATCATTCCTTTAAAAGGAATACTTGTTTGAACTGGGATGTTCGAAGCGATCTTTTGGTATCTGGGATATATCATGTTTTCTAGTTCTTGTAAATCTCTTAGTATTCTTGATTTTTTGCTCTCAATACCTTCCAGAATATCAACTTTTCTATGCTGTTCGTGTTCACCAGAGGAAATGCATTGTGAACAAATAGGAATGTCACATTGTTCACAATGGAGTTCACATTGTTTTGTAGAATGTTTTGGGCATTTAATATACTTAGCTGTAGATCCCCGCTTCTCGAATGGCGTTACTTTGTGTTCATTGGATAGATCAGAGAGATGTTCCCCCACACAGGCTTTACACAGATGAATGTTACAAATGTCACAGTACATAGGAGGGCCCGGGGAACCACAGAGTCGACACCGTAACACATCCTGGGCCCAATTCCTAGGGTCCATGGTCAGAAACTTTATCAATTGTAGGATAACCTGACAAATAGACATATTTCTGAAGCTTTAAAAGTTGATACCAATTTAGTAAAATACTGTCCATTAAAGTGCAAAGGCTGAATTGTCTGGGTTTTTTTTTTCACAGTGTACACTTTTAACACTGTGCCGGATAATAATGCCAGTACCAAGGTGGCATTTTTGCAACAGTCTAAGCTGCACATATCGAAAAATTCAAATACCGGTATGTCATATGATACACGTAGACCATTACTTAAAAAGTTTACAACCACATTTGTTATTATTGTATATCACGAATCAGGTGAAATATTTACCTTTCAAAACTAAATTCCTACAGGAAAAGGTTTTTTCCATAGGAAAAAATATTCATACAGGAAATTTAAGATTTCCCATCGGAATACAAGAACTTCCTATAGGAATTTCAATTCCGATAGGATTCGATAAAATCCAATAGGAAATATTAATTTTCTATGGGAAAACTACCTGTCTGAGTCAAATTCCTACTGGAATTAGCTTTCTCCTATAAGAAATATAATTCCTATAAGATTTTAGAAAATCCTATAAGATTTTTAATATATCGTATAGGAGAATCGTTTCTCCTATGGGAATTATCGTTTTCCTATGGGAATTATCATTTTCTTATGGAATATACATGACCCCATTTTATTTTTTTTTTAAATGCCCACACTTCTGATCATGTATTTTAATGTCTCTACTTTTTAGCTCACCTGAGCTGAAAGATGCAGTGAGTTTTTCTGATCACTTTTTGACCGGCGTCCCTATGTCTGTCTATCTGTCCGTCCGTTTTTAAACATTTTACATTTTCGACTTCTTCACCAAAAACCACTTGGCAAATATCAACCAAACTTGGCACATAGCATCACTAGCTAAAGGAGATTTAAGTTTGTGAACATGTAGGACCGCGCCGTGTTTTTTTTAAGTTGGGGGGGGGGGGTAAGGAATTATTGAAAATTTGTTATTTATTTCAAAAATCTTATCAAAAACCATTTGGCCAGAAAAGCTTAAACTTGTATGAAAAAAAACTCATCAGGTAGTGTAAATTAAAGCCCGGGGATCTTAAATATTTAAATATGAATCAGATGACTTCGTGGTCTCTTTGAGTTTAAGTTCACTGGGATATATCGAGTCGACGTAAGAATGGAGGTAACAATAGTTATAGTCTGTCCCAAGTTATTGCTTCCATCACTTTTTTATGATTTTTAATAAAAATACACATACCTGTGTAACAAATGCTATTGATAAAAGGGAAAATATCCAAGATATCTTCATTGACAAATTATTATTTTTCACTCATAAAAGTTCACAGGAACGAAAACAAATTTCTTACGGAGATTTATTATGGGAAATGTTTACATCTTTCTCCATTCGGAACACGTTTCGGAATACCTCGCACAATTTTTCAAAATTATCATCCGGGATTATTAATGGCTGATGCAATGCTAAATCTCCGTAGACTTTCTATTTTGGGATGTGTATTGAAACCTGAAGGGGTAGAGGGGGCGTTTCAAAACAGATAATCTGGACATTTTTCATATTAGTGGATGAACATAGCTTGAGCACAATAGTATTTATGATTATCAAAATATTAAGCAAAAAGTGGTGGAAGCAAAAATTCGGGACAGAGTATAACTGATAATACGTCGTCGATATACCTAAATATCTGGTTAAAGACCACAGCGAGTTATTTCTTTTTCATGTACAAGTATTTGAATAAATTATGCTTCATATGAATATAAAAACAGATCTGCTAACAATGGGGCACAATTGGTACCAATGGGAATTCCAACAGATTTTTTGAAGACCTGATTTTTAAAAACTACATATATGTTGTAAACCAGACACTGAAGCATCTTTTTTATATCATCTTCAGACTACTTGTGTGCGTAATCCGAATGGTTTTTGAACAAAATAGTTTTGCAAAGTCATGCAAAAACAAACCCCTTTTTGTGTACTTCATGGACAATACAATGTGATACATGTAGTGATACAGCTTTAACGGACGGCAATTTTGTTAAAAAAAAAAACTAATGAAAGACAGTTTTGGAATTCAATTATGCAAAAATAGACCCTTATCATTTATTCTCTACACAACACAATATAATAATTATTTCGATCCTTTTTTTACTATGAACATTTTATGCATATATTTTTTACGCAAAGTTGTGGTTCGTGAGGTTAGATGCCATCTTTCTACTAAAAATACTAGTACTTTCCATATTTCGTGAGCGTTTATTGTATGTGGTTTGTATTATCACTGCAAATTGTAATCTAAAAGTTCTTAAGACCCATATGGTGAATTCAGGTGAAAGCTCAATTCGTGCTGAATAAAAACACCATGCAGAACGAAACAAAAGTTTAAGTTATATTTAAGTTAATGAAATAAAGTTACATGATATTCCAATGTAAACCAAATCTCCGCGCTTCAAATAGCAACTTAACAACATGCGGAATTTCAAGCAAGGCCAAAAGAGTCGTTGTAATTTTGTACACAAAATCGACACTACAAGCAGAAATCCAGCACAGTTAGTCCGATATCATGTGCACATACACTCCACTTACGTGCACGGTTCCAGCACGGACAGTCCGATATAATTCTGTACACAAAATTGATACTAACGTGCGGAAATCCAGCACAGATAGTCCGGTATCACACAGCTTCCACTAACGTGAGGGTTTCCAGCACGGACAGTCAGATTAAATTCTGTACATAAAATCGATACCAACGTGCGGAAATTCAGCACAGTTAGTCCGATATCACAAACACTCCACTAATGTTCACATTTCCAGCACAGACAGACCGATATAATTCTGTACACAAAATCGATACTTGCGTGCGCGGTTCCAGCACAGTTAGTCCGATATCACACACACTCCTCTGATATATATATATATATATATATATATATATATATATATATATATATATATATATATATATATATATATATATATATATATAATACGTTAATTTAACTGAGAAAAACTCAAACTTATTTTCTAATAGTAACTGCATGGTAGATTTTATGAAATCAAAGATTTCTAAACTTATGTATTACAATCTTCGTTATAGATAAGTTTAGAAATTTAACTTTTAATGTAACACATGCATGCACTGTCGGATTGTCGAGATCTAGCGCTGCATGGGGCATTATCAAACTAAGACGGGCTCATCCCAGTCTCACTTTTCCACTATATAAGGTATTAGGTAAGACTAAGATTAAAGGGGCATGGTCACGATTTTGGTCAAACTCTATTTCTCTAATTTTTATTGTTTTGATGCTTTAGGAGTGCATTTCTAATGATTAAATGAAATTTAAGAGTCATTCGTTGAGTTATAAGCAAGATACAGGGTTCGCAATTCTTTGTCATGTAAACAAGGCTCGTGCCCTGTTTTTGTTTACATAGGTTCAATATACCAGTAAAAAATCTTTTTTAAGCTGGTTTGTCTATCTTCTTATTCATTTTAAGCATAAATAAACAGTTCCTAACGTTTAACACATTCATTTTAGGTCTAAAACTGGAATTTTCACTTCAACATTCAAAATGTAAACAAAGGCTTTGTTTACATAGTAAAGAATTGTAAGCTCTGTAACTTCCTTATAACTCAACGAATGACACTTAAATTTTGGTTGCCTATTTAAAATGCTTCACTGAAGCATTGTAAACATTAATATCGTAAAAATAATTTTTGACCAAATCGTGACCATGCCCCTTTAAAAGTCAGCTCATCTATGTTTTATGGCACCAGTGTCTGTTATGGCATCAAAAACGATATGCATGTACTAAATAATAAGTTATTTGCAACATCATATCTGTATATAAAGGAACATTTTTAAAGCACTTTCTTAAGTTTTAAAAGTACAATCCCACTTTAATTATTATATTGTTGATTAGAAACCAAATCTTTCTAAAGTTTGTATTCAATATGTATTTTATGAATTAAGAGCTCAATATTTTTGAAATACTCTCCGACGTTGTAATATCTTAAAATGACAATGTTACATGTACAACAGGTACCGCGGTGCAAAGTTGTATTACAAACCAATCTGATAAAATCAGATTGTATCCAAAACTAAAATTCTTGGCAGTATATGAAGTTATTGGTTAAATAGCTCATCGGTGTGTCACATTGTAAATTTACTTTTAAATTTACTGGGTGGTTTTAAAATCAAAATTTACTATATGACAACTTCATTATGTAAATCTTGGATTTTTTGTGATCGGCTTCGGCCGATCACAGTTGTGTCCATATGAGGCATCCGGCAAATTTTACTATTTGCGCACGCATTGCGCCTTGCACTACTTTATTTACTTAAATTTGCAATGACAACCTTATTTAAATCTTTAAATACACGTAGAATACTAAATAAACGTTACTCTTATCCGTTTGCCTTGAAATAAAAACGTACACACAGTTTCATACAAACTGATTCTAATCACGTTTGTCTTCACATATGCGTAAGAATATTTATCGGAAGTATAATTCGCCTTAAAGAATAGCATATTCATGTCTTGCTATTTCGGAAAGGGGTAAAGTGAAGTCGTAACAAACTGACTCGTACCCAAACGGACTCATAATCCATTTGTCTGGGGATAAACATTATATTTAGATTGTAAATAAAAAGATATGTTGTTAAGGTTATGTTTTGAATTAATAACAGTTTAGAAGTTTTAAGATAACTGAATGTAGAATTATGGTTATCTTCAAACAAAGTTTAATTATATCATCTCCTTTAAGTTTGCCAACGAGTATAAAATTTTGATTGACAATTTTCGCAGGCACGTAGCATCGTTTTTGAAAGGGGGGGGCAGAATCATCGAAAAATCTTGACAAGCAAAATAAAAAAAACATGGCCCCCCTGATGCTACGTGCCTGTAAATTCGTTGACATGCAATCTTATCTTTAAAAAGAATTGTTAATTATATTGGAAATCAACAAGACGGTGTTATATATAGTTTATTGCATGTACATTAACAGAGCTGACCAATGATATTAGCCTACATGCCGATCTTCTTTTAAAAGGAATACTTGTTTTCTTCATTTACCAAGATCCCTATAATAATTGTTGCATTTTGATTTTCTTCCCCGTTTTACTTTTGAAAATCCACAATGTATAGAAAAAAAACCTCTAACGTTATACAAGGTGATTTGTTGTTCAATTATCGTTGACAATATGTTCTTTTTTTGAAGGTTCGATTTTGTACACGCGTTATCTTTTTATACCTATGAGATGACGTCGTGTATGTGAAATAGTTCGTGCACGGTTTGACTGGACACCGCGAAGTTACCTATGATCCCGATTGGTTTGTTTGCTGGAGCTTGGTAGAGAAATTAACTTAAAAGAAGACATTCAACCAGAAACTTTTGTTTAATTCTTGACGATGTCGATAATGTTTTCATAAAAGGTAAGAATGTGCAAAGTTGTCTATCAAATGCGAAGTGCAGATAGGTTTTGTGTTACGCCGCGCTGTTTGCTCTCTCTCGTTTGGGCTATTTTGCTATATGCGGCCAAGGGGATTCCCATATTTTTACCCAAGGTCTATTCATAAAGAAAGTAAAATGTCCTTCTTAGTCAATGACTGCTTATACTCCCATACTTGGATGCTAGTTAAAGGGCGTGGGTAATATTTGGAATGTTGCCATTCATAATGCAGAGAATGCGAGGTGCGCAAAGGGGTTTATGTTAATAAGGTAGGGCAGTATAACATATGGCGCGCGGATCACAAGCGCTTGTTTCTGAAACACAAGTTCACCCTATAGTTTAATAATAGCAACACAGGGTATCCACATCCAAAGTTCGTGGAGTACCCCCTTCCAATCCGTGAATTTCAGACGAAACAGGGAAAATACAACCATTCTCTTCTACGATAATTTATCTACAAAACCATATGTAACATGTTTACCTTTATTTACTTCAATAAGAATAAACACCATCCTTACATAAAGTAACATAGCCAGTCTTCACGACATTTTTTTTTCAGCACATGCCCTTCGGGCATGTAGACCCATCATTTTAACCCAGCCCATTCAAATTTTTATGCCCAACAGAAATAATAAATGCCCAACTCAAAATTCTTATATTTACCGGTATATGTATGGTGCAACCAAAATAAATAAATAAATAAAGGTTTTGTATCAATTTTGTTCATAATTCACTTTAGAGTCACTTGCTGTCGTTTGACCGGTTTAGCTGATTTCAAAAATGGTATCATGACTACACGTGGCATCGATGTACGTCTCGTAATTTAGCAAACATATATACAATAGGTTTAACTAAACATTTCAATGATTACGATTGACGCTTATATGACAAGTCGTACCGAGAATGTAGACTGCACATAGCAAGTTACGTGAATAACTTGGGTACGATGGAAGAAATGGCAAGTAAACATAATGTATGTTGACAGAAAATTTACACTTGCCCTCCGGGCATGTAATTTGCAAATTTTTACATGCCCGCCTGCAAATTTACTAGGCCCCGGGCATCGGACTCCCTGGTTATTTCGAAGACTGCATAGCTTGTCGAGTGGAAAAGTCATTTCACGAACATCTATACCTCGCACAATGTGATAAAACCAACAAAACATTCAGAATAGAACACATGTAGAACATTGGGGTATTTGTATAATTTTATTGACCTAAAGGGAATGCCAATCAACTTCCATTAAAAGTAGGGGATTTTGGATCCCAGCTTTGAAAATAAAATAATAATCTAGGTCTAATGAAGAGGGTAGGTAAGGAAACTCATACATATGTACTGTAAAATAGCATTTTTTACACCTTTAGTCCTTATGATTTTTAACTCTTTTTTAATCTATTTCAGGAAATCTAAATATGACCCCCGTCTGTAGTCAAGGGAACAAACAAACACATCATGACCATTCCTTGGAAGGACCAATCATCGCCTAGCAACCAGTGTTTACATCCGACAAATCCAGAACCAGATTCAAAAGGTCAGGAACCTGAATCCGTCTCGGAGAAAGGGAGACCGGAGTACTCCGATATCCATCCCTCTGGAAAAGTAGATCCCTCTGTGTCATCAGAGTTCGGTTTTCCTCCTCTCAATGATACAGAGTCTCTCCTGTGTTTTGATAGCCCTTGTTTTGTGGAACCTCTTCATGAATATAACTGTTTAGTAATAGAAAAGCTGGTAACCAGTTTTGAGACATTGTTGCTTAGTCGGATCTTTTCTTTGAGCAAACCATCATACCCCGAGGATACCCAATCTACATTGCCTGAAGTAGTTTGTGATGATCCTTTTTTGAATAATTTTGTTCTACTTGGACATTCTCCTTACAGAATACGCTCTTTAACTGGCCGGGGACTCGCAAGATTCACTTTTAGACTCTCCCTTGTTTTTTTCCTATTGTTGATTGTGGATATAGACAACTCTCTCAATAATTCCAATAAACTACAGGACAATCAAACAATAAAACTGTTTTCAGCGTCAGCAAATTTCCAAAGCCCTGCATACTTTATCCATTCAGTTCTTTTAAAGGGGGATAAAAGTGAAGTCTGGGCAAATCCAAAGCAAAAGTTTAAGACAGTTGGAAAGCATCGGTGTTACTGCACGAAGAATTCGTTTTTTGTGAGTCGTCACGATCCAAGCAAAAGTGATCTTGACTACTCCAAGTGTTTCGGAAGCATTCCTTAGGATCAAAACTTTCGATAAAAAAAAATATTAACAGTACTGTAATTTTGAAATATTAGGTAATATTTATACTTTGTTTTACTCTTGAAAGAAAATGACTGTTGTTTCATTATGTTCTAAGTACTATGGATGAGGAATTGATTAATACCTTGGAGAACTTTTCAATTTCGGACTCAGATTTTAATATCAGAAAACTGTGCAATAGTGAGCTTAATAGACTGTACACCTACAAGGACTGGAACGGGGCGGTGTTTGCGATTCGATTGGCTGAGGAAGGATTCTTCTACACCGGCACCGAAGATAAGGTTCGCTGTTATTTCTGTCACTCAGAGAAAGAAAACTGGTCCCCGGGTGAAAAGGCTTATCTGGTTCACAAAAAGCTGAATGCTAATTGCCCTCTAATTGTCAACCGAAGTGAAACAAACAATATTCCGATTTATAGCCATTTGTTGGAGGAACCACTTCTGCCGTCTTTTCAAAGAATTAGTCACTTGTTAGTGGAGCCTCACGTTGAGCAGGATAGAGATCTCGCAAGATTCACGGAGCGAGACAATTCCCCTGTGATCTTGGGAAGTAGACGGAGCATGAGCCATACTTCAGACTCCACGCCGGGATCCAACAATTGCCCTGGTGGATCCAGGGATTCATCCATTGGGTCTTCTGGATCTCGGGATAGTGGGAGAGGCAGAAGTAACAGCCATGAGGGAGGGTCACTGGAACAGCCAGCACAAAGGTTTAGCATAGGATTATCAGGTTGGTGAAGGGGCTGATATTTTGTGTAAAAAGGTGTCTTTTTATAAGAGTACACAAAGCAAAAGTATTTATACTGTGGAGCAAAGTTTCAAGGATATTTCTATATTCATGCAAGGAAATTGGGGTAGTTTAATCCTTACACATTCAGGACATTATACTCATTTTAAGAGGAAAAATGATTTTAGAAAATCGCTTGATGCATATGATATGGAAACCTTAATATACATATTATTGTCATATTTAAATGTGTTCATATAGAAGTCAAAATTCTGTGCATCATATTTATTTTGATTTTATACATTATACCTTAAATCCATTACCTATAAACGATGCTATATTTAAGTGGAAATTGTGTATCAGTCAAATTTGACCAGTACGAACATACAAGGGTAAATCAGTGAACATGATCTCCCAGGATGACTTGAAATGACAGGTGTTTGATTGATTGACAGGTCCTCAGCCCGCTGTTGCCAGCTTCCCTCGCTCCCAAAGTGGGGGAATCCCATCCCCCCAAAACGAGGCACCCACCACAGAGCCAGCCCAGCTGCTGGGAAATCCCAGCTTCCTGCGGTACGAAAAGAACCGCCTGGACACATTCAGGGAGTTTCCCCCCACAGCCAATGTGAGGCCAAATGATTTGGCCCGGTCTGGATTCATTTATACAGGTGTGTAGACATTGAGTGTGTACGTAGTGTATTTATGATGATGAGGGAGAAATGAAGAATTATCCCATCAGTTTTTCTTGGGAGCATAAAACTTCATATATATGCAAATGTATATCTCAAACAATTATACTTTCATGCAAGTAATTGTTTATTTTACTGAAACAACATATTTAATTTAGCTAAAGACAGAGGGTTTTATCAATCTGCTGATATAATTTTAAAAAGCCAGAAATACATTCTGCACCTCAATGAGAAGTGTACTTATTGTTACATACAAAGCTGATCATAACTGACTCTTCAGGGGTTCTGATTGGTTGATGAGAACTTCTTAAAGCATGTCATTACAAACAAGAAGAGCCTGGGTGAAAATGGAATCATTTACTTTTGAGTTCCATGTCAAGCTACATGTAGTTGCTTCTTGGCTTATTTCCAGGCACAGGTGACCGAGTACAGTGTGTTTTTTGTCGCGGGATTCTGCGGGACTGGGACGTCGGTGAGAAGCCTCACATCGAACACAAAAACAAGTTCCCCAGGTGCCCCTTCATCCTGGGGGTCAATGTAGGAAACGTACGAATGACCCCGATCCAGCCCGCACACCGCATCAACGTGGGAGGAGGCTCCAACAACCAGAGTCTGGGTCACATGGAGGCTTTAGGTATCAACACGGACCGGCCGAAGCATGCCAACTTTGCAGTTGAAAGTACCAGGTTGACTTCCTTCAACAATTGGCCGCAGTACAAACACCAGACACCACAACAGCTGGCCGCCGCAGGATTTTTCTACGCAGGTAATCAGGATTTACAGGGGGAAATCTTTATTTCATAAAAACAATTTTTTGGGCAGTATCAGCAATTTACCAATTCATTGGGCCTTCGGCTATTTATATGGGATTATTTCTGTTTAAATTGAATTTTTGAATTTTTAAAGTTTGTTCATAGAAAGGGCCAGGTTATAGTTTAAGAAGACATAATTAAGTTGTTTTTGTGGAACTGGAAGTAATCACATATATGAAGCATGTTATTGAGTAAAAGGACAGAATCTTTTTTGAAACTGTTTGCTTGATAAATTTTGAGAAACATCTCCCTGATTCAATGTCTTCACATTTACAGTACATTTACATATATTATGTAATCCAGTTTCTGTACAGAATATTGAATCGGAGATTTTCTGTGCAGAATTTGTTCAGCTTTAGGTGATAGTGTGAAGTATTTCTATTCTCTGCTGTATTTTTACCATTGTGACAATGTGAAGTGTTTCTATTGTGGTATTTTTCAGGTTTTGGTGACAATGTAAAGTGTTTCTACTGCGACGGGGGTCTGAGGAACTGGGAGCCCGGGGATGACCCCTGGTCAGAGCATGCTCGCTGGTTCCCCCGCTGTTCTTTCGTCCGTACGGTGAAGGGGGACCAGTTTATACGAAGCACACAGGAACGATTTAGTCACCTTAATAACACTCCAGGTAAGATTATACAAAAAGTGTATCTTGTCGAATGTTCATACATGTATGATTAAAGTAAGCTTCTGATAATACTAGCAACCAAGCTATTCCAATTATCTGACACTATGTACATGTACACATAGTGCAAACATCCTGTATTTGGCTGTTTATTTGGTTCAGAGTCTATGAAGAAAAGCGGCTTCTGCCAGATCAAGTTCATTACTGTATATTGTGCATATATATACATGTATCTTTGTAAAATAGATACATTTAGGAAGGTGCTAAATCAAATCTACACTTAACTAGTTGAACAGTGGTTTGATGGTATGAACTGAGTTGATTTTAGTTATTTTTTTGTGTCGTAAACTTTTCTACTTTATCATTTTGGTACATGAATAACAAAGGTTAAAGGTCATTCATTGAGACATTTATCAATGTAGCCATGCACAGAAACACTGAGTTGAACTAATTAATGAATATAAAGTAAAAACAATTCTTACCTTTTTAATGAAAAAAACTTGTTGACTTCTTTCTCTTAGAACATCAAGTGGAGGCTCGCGAGGTTCGCGCTCGGATGGAGCTGCCCATGGTTAGAGCTGTCCTAGAGACGGGGGTTAGTCGGAACAGCGTGATGCAGGTCATAGAGAGGAGGCTGAGAGAAACAGGTGGGGGAGTTTATTGGAACGTAATTAAATAAGAGAGAGAGAGAAAGAGAGAGAGAGAGAGAGAGGATACTGGAACATTATTTAATATTTAAGTTTGTCAAATACAGTTCTATGCAAATATATTTTAATTGTAGCTTATGTTCACTCTGTGATTCTCTGTTTTCCAACTGTTGCTATTCTTCAATCTTCACTGAGCAGTTCTATGAAGTCAAATAGCCTTCTTTCTATAGGTGCTGACTACTAGACTGCTGAGACTATAAAGCCAAATACCCCTCTGTCATTCTCTATGATGTATGTTTTTAGGTGATGACTACCCGACTGCTGAGGCTCTATTGAATGCTGTCCTGACTTTGGAGGAGAATCCCGGAGCCCTCAATGTGTCTTCGTCACATGACCTGGGAGCCATGGATATCCCTCCTGATATCCCTCCAGATATCCCTCTAGATATCACTCCAACCCCTCCTGACCCCTCACCTACCAGGACCATTCAACATACTCCTAACTCAGGTACTAACAATAAGATGTCAAACACAGAAATACTTTCATCTAAATTCTCCGTAGAATGGTGTATTGATGTATTATTCATTTTATCCTAAGGCTTGTTTCTTTAAAAGTATTCTAAGCATGCAAAGTATAGTGACATACATGTATCAGAAAATGAAGGATTGTCCAACTTATTTTGGCTTAATGAATTGTGATAAAAAATAAAATTTGATTATGTTCCCGTGTAAATATGATACTGATTAAAGTTATGCTGTCTTTGAATGAAATGCATAATTCAGATTTATACAGATTTAATTTTTGATTTTGATTGGTTATGTGAGTTAGAAGATTGATTCAGTGATGGTTATTTTTGTCTTTACAGTAGGAACGTCATCTAACACTACAGCAGAACCGGGATCTAAAGGTAAACTTTATCAAATTACATTCTGCCATATCATCCAATCAGATTGACTTGTCAAAAAAGTGTATGTTCCCAACAACCAATCAATTTACAGACATTTAAAAAAAAAAACCCAATCATTCTTCAGAGATACTTCCCCAAGTTATATATAACGTACTAGGTAGAAATAAGATTCGTTTTATGTGTGGGTGGGTTTATCTTTATATTAATGTGCCAATCTGTGTGTTTAATGGTAAGTTTGATGAAAACTTTGTCTCTTTATAGATCTAATGTAACCTTGTCTATTTATAGATCAGATGTAACTGTCTATTTATAAATCTAAGTAATGCAACGTTGTTTATTTATAGATCTGGAGGAGGAGAACCGGCTGTTACGGGAGCAGAAGACCTGTAAGATCTGTCTGGACGCTGAGGTGGGGGTGGTGTTTCTGCCCTGTGGACACCTGTGCTGCTGTGTGATGTGTGCCCCTGCTGTCCGGCAGTGTCCAATCTGTAGGGCCGAGATCCGCGGCACCGTCAGAACATTTATCCCGTAGAGATCCGTGGCACTGTCATCAGATTTATCCCGTAGAGATCCGCGTCACTGTCATCAGATTTATCCCGTAGAGATCCGCGGCACCATCAGAACATCTATTCTGTAGACAATTCTATCAAAGATTTTATCCATGGATATTTTTTTTCTAATTTTAATTTTTGCAAATTTGCAGTCACTTTTGTTTGTTAAAAAGGACTTTTACTAAAATGACTATTGTTATATTTGTTTTCTTGATTAAATCATCCTTTTAAATGTATTTTAATTGTCAAGTTTATATTTTATAAACATTAATCAGAATATAACACTTCATACTTTTGCATAAAATATTATATATTTTGTTCACTAAGTTCAAGTTAGCTTTTCCTAATTAAAAGGGCATGGTCACGATTTTGGTCAAATTCTATTTTTCTGTTTTTATTATTTACAATGCTTTAGGAATGCATTTCCAATGACCAAATGAAATTGGAGAGTCAGTAGTGAAGTTATAAGCAAGATACAGGGCTCACAATTCTCTATCATGTAAACAAGGCTCGTGCCCTGTTTTTGTTTACATTAGTTCAATATACCGGTAAAAGTTCTTTTTCAAGCTGATTTTCCCATCTTCTTATTCATTTTAAGCATAAATAAACAGATCCTGACGTTTACCACATTCATTTTCGGTCTAAAACAGGAGTTTTTTTACTTCAACGTTCAAAATGTAAACAAAAGCTTTGTTTACATAGCAAAGAGTTGTAAGCTCTGTAACTCGTGTATAACTCAACGAATGACGCTCAAATTTTGGTTGCCTATTAAAAATGTCTTACTGAAACATTGTAAACATTAAAATCGGGAAAATAATTTTTGACCAAAATCGTGACCATGCCCCTTTAAGAAGTTAATTAAATTTCTACCTATATTATAGGAGTATAACATAACTTGGGGTAATTTATGCTTATAGACAAGAAAGCATAAACTGCTCAAAGTTTTGTTTAAGAGAATTAATTGTTCACTGATAATCTGGTGTATATAAGTCTGTAAAGCATTTTTACCTTTAATAACCAAAGTTTCCACAAAACATCTTTGTTAATAAATTTTAGTATATTCTTGTTGGCCCATGTGTAGGCTAATAAAATCAAGTGAGGCTCCGAGGTAGGTGGTTCAGGGTAAAAAAATGAGAGTATAATAAACATTTACCACGGTGCCAGCACATGAACAGGAATATTAAACCTGTAATAGGACGGGTCAGGTCAGAATCACACTCTGAATATGTTTACCGTTTCCTATGTTGTTGTAATTTATTTCCCAGGTTCTTTGTGATTTGATATTCTGTTTGGTCTTACTTTTAAGTTTAATAATATATACTAGTATTTCACCTTTGACACACTGTAATGAAAACACCAGCCTCAACAAACAACAATATTTATTCACGATTTTATAGAAAATAACAAAACAAAATAATGATAACAATTGTAAATTCCTGCCGAGTATAAAAAAAATATGTCCCTATCAAAAATCCCTATCAGAATTCTCTATCAAAAATCATCATCAAAAATCACCCCCCATCCTAGCGTATGGGAACGCTAGCCCACCTAGCCGGGGGAAAGGCCTAGGATAAATACAAAAATCCCTTTTAAAACCTAACACTTATCTTTTAGTTTAAGGCCAAAAAAATTTAACAGGAGCAAATGACGACGACAAAATGATCAAACTATTTTCCTAACGGGTGCAACCTGTTAAATATCTAAAAAAAAACCATGTTAGAGAAATGAGAAACTTACAGCAAATTAATGCTTAACAAGTCCCCAAGAAACTACGAATTTCCGGGGTTTATATAGCAAACCATGACAATAGAAAAATATAACGATAAATCTAGTGAATAGAATGTAAGGGTTTGACCTTTGACTGTATTTAGCACCACCCGAAAAAGGTTACTTCCGGTATATTAACCAATAGAAAAGTATAAACAAAAGCTGATGATCGAACACGTGTGGGGGTTTATTATCGATCTCTATGTCGAAACGAACCTATTTATAGTATCAACGGAAGTAAGTATATAAACAAGAAACTTCTAAATATTATTATAAACAAAAATAGGGAATTTATAATGTGAATTGAACCCATTCCTGCTACAAACCTTTGCATTCGTTACACCTGATAACACACCTCCTGTTTAATTCATTAAACTCGTGTTTAATGTGTAGTACTCCTTATGCTGTCTTCTATTCTTTGGTATTATTTCTTTCATTATCGTGTATTTTTTTAATGTCGATGATAATGGTTGTAAAAATTCACCAAATGGAATTTTTTGAAAATGTGAATTATCTGACGTCAGATCTGAGATCAGTCTGTACAAAGAGATACATTTTAGACTTGCAATGTGCTAGTACAGATATTAGCTTGAATCATATTTTGAATTTTTAACTAGAAACCTCTGGATATTTATCTACATGTATCAAGGTCTTTCTAGCTCAAATGTTTTCACGTTTGTTACGTGCCATACAAATAATACGAATCAGAAATAAATTAGTTTACATTGAATTATCGAACGTAATTCGAATTTTCAGTTATTTATCCTATATGACACAATGAAAAAAATAAAGAATCTGACAAATTTTTAAATCGCTTCTCGGTGACGACCAAATGTTATGACAAAACAAAATCCGTTTTTCACATCTAACTGAATGGGATATTATTATCATACATCATAGTACAGCAGGTATGCCCTCTTTAATAATAGCGGGTCCTTTGTTAACTTTCGGTGATCGAATGGCTAGCACTCCTACCCCTATATAGTCAATATCATATATATATATATATATATATATATATATATATATATATATATATATATATATATATATAAAGCACAAGGAAATTCACTTTGTTGGAGCTCCACCTCCTCCCCGGCCGAGGCTTGAACTCACGACCTCCGGAACCCATTCTCCTAGCAGTGAGCGGCCACCGCGCTAACCACTCGGCCATCTAGGCAAGACAAAAAATCTTGCTTTCGATGACGAACGGAACCTAGCGCGCTGGCCGCGCACAACACGGTCGTTTGAGATACAGGTGGAATACAGTTAAACGACAATTTGAGAGGATCGAAACGATACACATTGCATAGATATACATATATGATAAGCACAAACATTGCAATATTGCATTGCAATGAAGCATTGCATTGCAATAACATTGCAATATATATATATTTATATATATATATATATATATATATATATATATATATATATATATATATATATATATATATATATATATATATATATATATATATTTATATTGTATAGTGTACAGTATATTATATATATTTTACAGTAGTATTAAAATATTAATTGTTAACCACCGAGCGACTTTGTGGTTCTCAGTAACCTATTGTCAGACTATTTCCATCCATTCATGATATAGGATAGCTGCTACCATACCCTCATGCGCCAAAAGTATGTAATTTTTTTTTTTTTTTTTTTTGTTCATCCCTTTATGTCTGATTTAGAACAAGACTTGTTTTTAAAGGATTTTCTGGTGTTATTTTCTGTCAGAGTTTACAGAAGCCGAAAAACCTGGCTTTGGATTGTTAGAATTAAATCTCAGAAACAGGAGATTGGGAAAATGTTTAAATATGAAGACAAAAAAGCTAGAAAAATTCTTAATTTATCAATTCAAGTTTTTTTTAAAAATCGGTCAAAGGTTTTTTTTAACAATTCTTTGAAAAAATGTTGGTTTAAAATGAAATATATCGTGAAAAGAAAAACATCGATATTTTTTTGGCACCTGAGTGTAATAAAATTCTATAGACCAGTGTTTATTTATTTTTTTTAGTAAACGCCTTACACAACCGACACTGCAGCTCCAACATACTTCTGCAGCAGTGATATTCAATCAAGGAGCAACGGAAACAACGTATACGACATGCAAGTTTCAGGATTGCACCTGATCCTACCTCTATCTTGGAGGTCCGTGTTGTTCTGCTTTGAATTTGTATTTCGTTTTATGGATTTTTGAGATGGTTGACGGTTTGTTATTGTCATTTTTTCATAATGCATTTTTCAGCATTGCTTTATCAAAACAAAATTCAAATAACTACATTCTAAAGTTATATCAGCGAGATTTGACAAACGATACGTGATGAATAAAAAAAGCTACAATGTAGAATTAATAACAAACATTCAAAGGTGGATGTTTGTTGTCAATTTGTCTATCATCACTTCCAGTGGACACAGGATCAGAATGTGGATAAGAAAGTACAAATAGATACTAATAATAGAAGGATATACGGAAGCCCATTTATATCAAATTCAAAAATATTTTTTGATAGGTCCTAAATGGGCTTCCGTAAGGATAATATATGTGTCCAAATATTTCTCTTTATGATTGTGTAGCAATTTGAAATTTAAGAACTTCCTCTTTCAATCGTTTTCGGCTTTTAATTCGCAAAAGTTCTAAATTTCGTAGACAAAAATATTTTTTTTGTCTACGTTGTTAAGTTGAATGTACATGAAGTGTAATGAGTTGTCAAGCCAATTCCTTATATTGTCCTGATTGTTTAGCTTTTTTAAAATTATAATAAACTACATATAAAATAATGCTCACAGGATTTTCGGAATTTATCATTACCAGTAATTATTGAATTTTGAATCTTAAAAATTAGAAGTTTCATACTAAAAATATTAAAAGTCTTTTTTACCAAAATAAAATTCAAAATTAGGGGTCTTGATTAAAGGATGAAAGCAAATTAGTAATCCATGTTAGTTTTTCCATTCAATGACCGATTATTTTCCATGAGATAAAACACTCACATATACTAGTACATTAATCTTCAAAATAAGTACTTATGAGGAAAGATAGGCAATTGGAAGAATAGTGGGCTTGCTAAAAAATCTGCGTATTCTCCTTGGTTTAAGATTTCGCGCCTTGATTGTTTGTCATTGCTTTTTTTGTAGTCCTTCTTTTAATTAAATAGCACACCTCAATTTCTGAAAATAGATTTCAGCACGTTTAATAGGCAATACAAGTAGGTCATTTAAAAATTGTTATTCACTCTTACGTGGAAAAAGGGAAGTAATATAAAATTTTCATAACCTCAGTGCGTGACTTTCTTTTTAAGTTCAAAGGATCTTTCATTCTGTTCTTCAAATTCGATGTCATCATCTAGTTAAAGCTTAGGCCAACTCTCAAAGTTTAGAACAGAGGCTATTTTATTGGAGGTTTAGATCTCCATGGTCGTTAAATCTAAGGTATGTTTACTTTCACAATGATTCAAGTTATGGTTGTCATTAAGGCGAACCCCCATAACATTTTTAAAGTCAGTATATCTTGACGTACTAAGTTGTAGCATTGTTATTATATAAACAGTCTACAATACTATGGGCGTACGTCCCACTATATTCATATATTTCTAAAAAGACAGATAAAGTAAATGTAGCATATCCGGATGTTATTTATTAATTGTGAATAGGGTTTATCCATGCCGAACGGTCATGCATAGGTTTGTCTGCCTATCGTTAAAAATCGTCCGCTGCCCACATTTTTTACAATGTTTTACACACAAATGACACTCAAAACAAATGAAGAGAATAAGTGTGAGTAGAATTTTCAATAAATCTTTTTTTCTTATTGTTGCTTTGGGTATAATTCTAGAGGTTGGATCAATCTCATCGCTGTTTCCTAGTAAAATATAAAGATGCGATATGTTTTGTTTATTCTAATTTAAGCCTGTTCTTGAAAATATCACTCATAAATATTTAAATTCCCTGAAAATTTTCTATTTCGTTATCATTGTACAGAAATGATACAGTTGAAGTTGGAAGCCTTTACCAAAAATTATAATTTTAGTTTTCTCAACAATTACTTGTAATTTCCCCTTTTCATACAAATGTTTTGTATAAAAACTATCGAAACCTATATTCCTTCGCTGTATAGATCTATAAATCGTGTATTTGTTGTTAAATGTTTAACTCAGTCTCAGAGGGCAATGTAAATACTGCTGACTGATTTTAATTCTACGAATACTAGTTTTTGATTTCTTAAAACAATTGATAGCGAAACATTTTAAGCTGTGCCTGTAAAGATATACATTTTTACAGCAGTAACGATAACCCATTATACGATGGGATTAGTTTTTGGATATGGCGTACACATGTCGTATGGAATTGAAAGCTCCTGTATCCTTCTTTTTGTATCCATACTTTTCGGTGCTTGAATTGTTTTATGTAGAACGGCATACTATAGTGATTGGTTGAATATGACAAATATAACAAAAGGAATCACTAATTTGATTTTTGATCCAACATCCACAAGCAGAACATTATTTTGTAGAAAGACTCAACACTTTTCCACTAATTAGCTTCTAATTGTATTCCTGGAATCAATCACTTGTAAGACATGCATGTAGTAATTCAAAGTAATACATAGCTGTTCCTCAAACTATAACAATCATTAACAGCACAGTTTGAAAAAAATGGTATCTTAGCAGAAAAATTCACAACTATCACAGGACAATCAGTCACTCGCTGGAGTTCAAAGAACTTAAATGAATTTTTTAACTCGTAAAGTCGTTATTTTTAGTATCAACGAACGTCTTTTTAAATCCAGATTCTTTTTCGTGTTTACACTGTAGATAAAACATAATAAAGGAAAATTTTGTCATCGTCATGCATGGACAAATTACTGCAATAATGCAGGAAACAAATGTATGGCTGCCACCATTTGTAGGGCTGCGGGTAAACAGCTCAATTTGATACCGGTATTACTCGACCCAAATTTTACATTATCAATGTATCAATGCTCCTACCGCCCTAAAAGCATTTGCCCTCATCGAAATAAAAGGTACACAAGCCAAACACATTACGTTTTCGTCATAATTAAAATCAAGCGGTTTTTTTAGAAACAAGCATGCAATCATAACTGAGCTGCACTGCTTAATGTATCCTGTAATAATCCTCAATTGCCCATACATTTACACTGTTTATGTACGAAACGGGCAATGCTCATAATGAGCAATCGTGATTGAATTTAATTAAATAAACTTATTCCATTATTAATATGCCTACAGATTGGTGCTCCATACAATAAAGATATGTTCTGTCGTTGATTGATAATATAATGTTCAGAATGCTTTGGTTATCGTAATATTGCTCATATTTATGTTGATTAAATTTGAAAAATTAATGTTTAAAGTACTTTGTTCCAATAGTATTTCATTAATATACATTTTAATGTTCATTATTCAATTTACTTTTACATCCAAAAAGAAAGAACCAGAATAAAAAAAGAGAGACTCAGTAAACGTTACAGATATTTAACATAAATCTCCTGTCACCTTGGGACATACATTCTGGTAGGTCGCCCTCAGATCAATATAATATATACATTGTATCTATATAAATGTTGAAGGGTAAAAAGACATTTTTCAGTGTTAATGCAAGTAAGCATGTCACTCTATGATTTTTAAAAAAAATTTCTATGTTGGACATAGTATTTGGAATTTAGAACTGCTTTTTGTAAGTTTACATAAAGTGCAATGGTTATGAATTATTAAGTACATCATTGCACGACTTTAAAACTTTACAAAATTTACATCATATTAATTTGTTTTCTTTTTTAAGGAGGCTGGTGGTGAACGAATTAGGAATCAGATCGTCCTTAAATTTTAAGGTTTGGTCTCTTTAGCTATGAACTATTATTTAGTTTTAAAAAAGTCCATTCATTTTACCTTATAACTTTGGGCCTATATTCTTATGTAGAGCTCTCCTTTTAAAGAAGATCAATACAGTCTAAAATGGCCATGACCATCAAGCCCTCTTAACATATTTAAGAAAACAAATTGTGATTAATGAAATACTTTGTTAATAATTATTTACAGATTTGATGTAATGTGTTTACCCATAGTAAAACTATAATATTGAGAAAATTTTCTGGATAAATGATACATGACAAATAATATAGCCTTTAAAGAAATGCATTACCAGGTTTATTGTCACTTATGTCATAAATACCTTAGATAATCAAGAGGAAGTTGGTCACTCTGTCGCTCAAATACAGTCACCCATGGACCCAAGAATTCAGGAATTTTTAGCGCGGCGTTTATATGAAGATACACGTAAGAGAGTTTTTTATTCATCTTTATCTTTTATGTTTTTTTTAATCAATGTCACATTTACTAAAGAGCGAAATGTGTACAAATGCAAGTAATTAGCATTTGATATATAAACATCATCTGTAAAGACGAAAAATGATCCATTACAAAAAAATATGATTTAAGTAAAATCAACCTTATGGTTTAATGTCTTAAAATAACATTTTTTAATGTTACATGTAAATATTTGTTGTATTTTCAACAGGTGATATACAAGCTTTGAGTGAATTGCGGAATGACGTGGATAAATTGGAGAATTATTTAAGAATGTATATATTACAAGGTATCCAAGCTCCTCTAAATCAATTTCCACAAGCTGTTCTAGCATCGATTATGAAAATTAAGTTGAAATAAAATATATTTTAAAACGTTTTATTTGGTAAAAATGCGGTCGTTTATTGAAATCACTCTATTGTATTAGGTTAATGAAACATTAAAATTGTTTGAATTAATCTATTTCGATCGTAACCTATATGAAAGATGAAAGATATTGTTTATATTTTTACGGTACCAACGGTACAAAGAGAAACATTTTAAAAGAGAGAGAGAGAGAGAGAGAGAGAGAGAGAGAGAGAGAGAGAGAGGAGTAATGAAAAAAGACAGTACGATATTACCTGTAGGGTTTTTTAAAACATCCCCTGGGATACATAATAAATTTCTCAAAACGGAAATGATCAGATATGCGGATCATTACTAACTCCATGGTTCTGCTTTGTTTTGAAGTCTTTGCCATCGCTGCGATTAACGCTTTCTTAGTTTTTTTTTAAATTTCTATTACTTGTTTAGCTATGTTATAACCGGCCACATTTATGATTATTGAATACAAGCTACATTTTTAACGATTGGTATTTACATTTTCAATTTCACATTAATAAAAGTGAGAAATGTGGCGAAAGGGGATAAATATTGCTTTTACTTTGCAGATTTATTTATAGATACAAATAATTTAATCTGAAAAATGCAATAGCATGTTGCCATTGTCAATAATGAATAATGTTAACCATATGTCATCAAACAACAGATGTGAAAAGTGAAAAAGTGTCTGCTGAAAAGAACACACAAGAGAACCGAGCCTCCCAAGACGAAAAAGTTGATTGGACGCGCATGACGCAACAATATCCGGATACTTCTGAATCAGGTAAGATGGTTGATCTTAAAGGATTTTCTATATCAAATATATTAATTATTTAGTATCAATATGTAATATCTACTATCTATTTTTTTGGCAGTCTCGACCTTAATATTATATGTATAAATTTCATTGAGTTTGTGTCTTTTTAATACATTTCATTTTTCCCCCAAAGTTTGCAAAACACAACTTGGAAAATTTACATTTTCAAAATGGGGGTACACGTGTTCAAGAGACTATCAAGCAAAAACTAGATGGTCAACAAAAAAAAATAATTCCACGATTGTCACATGTTATTTTATATTTTAAAAGTTTATTTCAATAAACAATTATCTGATTAATACAAAAATAGAACATTGGTATCTTCATCTCAATGGTTTCAATGAGAATTAGTAAACAAACATATGCATATTGATATGACTAACCTGTAAGCCGGTTCATTTTTTAGTAGGGTTAGGGTTAATGTTTGATGTTAGTATTACAAGTATTACCATTAGACCTTTACAATTTGAAGATTATAAATTATTTTACACGAAATCAATTGTGTCATTTATCAAATGTAAATTTTGAGCAAATTTGTATGTTGTCAAAAATGTTCATACCTGGAACGTGACCTCAGAATCCACTTTTTAATTATTATAATGCCACAGAAACGTTAAGACTAAAATATCTATTTAAAACAGTACTCATCATATTTCTACTGTAAATTATTAAACAAAGTTATTTAAAACCAATCTAAGTGAAACATTTAAGTGACTTTTATTTCTATTTAGATGTCGTAAGTCTTTATTCAAATTACCGACAATGCAAAGAAGTATGGATACATTTTATGTCAGTGGTTGATACCTCAACAAATTAGCAATTCAAAACTAAATTAGGATGTAATGATATTTTAAATTGTAGCAATCTACTTCATTGAAAATACTTTTTGTAACAAATTAAGAATATGATTTTATACATCCATATTTTAATGAAGATTATGTTTAATGCAATGCAAACTATAAATTGTATTTTGATTTTTGACTATTAGTCCGAAGGTTACTATTAAGATAAGTTTAAAGAAAAAAAATTCAACTTTTTATATATGTTAACTTGAACGTTTGGTAAATAAGAACATTGAGTCATCAGGTAACGTATCAAGAATAAAACAGGAGGCGTTTCACCAAATGTGAAAGAACTGTTCAAAAAGTTCTTCATGTCGCCAAAAAAAAATGAATTGCTTTTATTCAATTGTAAATATGAATATTATCATCTGAGATTAATGCAATAACATGACGCTATTGTGAATGAAAAATCTTTTTTTACCATATTTTATTCAGCAACCGGGAGAGGTCGAAAAGGGTCCACTCAAATGTACACACCGATGAACCAAGCCTCCCAGTCCAAAGAGGTTGATTGGAAGCGCATAACGCAAGCAGCAAGGCAGATTTTTGAATCAAGTAAGAATGCCGCAGTAGGATACATTTGAATTATACACACAATTTCTAAAGAAAGTGCTGGTATATTGCTATATATATATATATATATATATATATATATATATATATATATATATATATATATATATTGTATAACTGTCTGAAGAGCCGACATGGCTGAAAGCGCTAACAGTAAACAATTTATTTAATTTGGACTGTCGCATTCTGTTTTATTTATTTAAGTATTTTTTGGGAACACTTCTAGTATGCCGGTCCCCATAAATATGGCGCCTATATGTATGCCGCAGTAGGCGGTCTCTAATATATAGACGATCGCGTGAGCGATCGAAGAACTCGCTTAATCCAAAGAAAAACACAAAATAAAGCTAAAATTTGAATTCTTCGTTAAAAATTGGGTTTAAAAAACTGGTTTTTAAACACAGTTTTTTAAATTAGAAATAAAAAATGAAATAAAACAAACGTGTAATTATAATACAAAATATGTCGTTGGGAAAATTATCTCGTGCGCTTCAATCTCATGAATATTCATATTGACGTTCTGAAGCTCTTGTGATAATACAGAAAACAGCTGATTTGCATCGAAATGGTCTTAATCTGAAAAATTTAAAATGCTGATTGTAACTGATATTAAGGATTTTAATGGCCGGTTAATTGGATTATTTGTGCTAAACAATTTGGATGGGAATATCTGTGATAACTGTGATGAAGAGGGTTTTGGATTGAGAGAAGTTTATCAGGTAGGATGAATTATTACCTATGTTTTACAGTGTATAAAAAAAGCTTAAACAAAAATTCAACAAAACCACTTTAATAAAAATTAATAGGAAATTTAATTTCATGAAAGTGAAATTGCATTCCTCTTGCGTTTGATGAACCTTTAATTAAGTTTATGCGTAGGCCCTACCTCATAGGAACAAGATCTATCGCTTAAAAATCGTAAACGTAACATTTTGATGACAGAAACGTAACATTTTTTTGAAAGAAATGTAACACTAAAACGTCTGGGAGATTTCCTGTAAAGTTAGTAGATCTATTTTATTTCACTGTCTCTTTTTCTCGACATCAAATTCAAGGTATGCTTCGACATTAGCCTGATTCTTGTAATTTTCGGTTTCAAAAGGCGCATGTCGCCTTTTGAAAGCAAAAATCACAAGAATTAGCCCAAAGTCAAAATAGTCTCATAAAAAATGCTAAATAACTTTATTCCATCATTAAACTCTTAAACCTAACCCTAATCACAGGGAAATAAAATCCATCTCTGGCTGTGAAGCGAGCGCTAAAATGGCGACTATTTACCAATTGCATAGCAACGTCATGGGAGACTACTCGTCACGCGAATTGGGGACCGGCATACTAGAAACTTCCCAAAAAAGAAAAAGAAAATGAACAGTTCCAAAGTTTCTATTCACTAGCGCTTTTTGGATTTTAACATCCGTCTTCAGGTGAACATACATAAGATATGAAATTATTTTCCTTAGAAACGTTAACTATGACGTCATGATGTAATGAGAGTCTTTTCAGGGAAGGAATAAATTCATGACGTCATAATACAATATAGAACGTTAAAGTTAGGGAAAACTGAATTAGACAAAATATAGTAATAACGACTTCAATAAATGTACAAATACAAAGACTGGCTGGAATAAAGATGATTATATATACAGATATTAATGTTTGTTGAGTTTTGAGGAAAATAATTTAATAAAATAGTTCGATCTCTTTCACAAATCTTATGGCGGTTGAATCGGTTTTAAGTTTATTAAATGGGAACACTTGATAAACTCCCTAAGCACATCTGTCAAAATGTTCACTGCAAGGGGTGTTTCTGGTGCTGGGATTATTTATCTGTTGGCGATGGACGCGCATGCGGGCGGTAAGTTGTGTTCCGGTCTGGCCGATGTAATCTTCGCCACAGTTGTTACATGTAATACAGTACAGCAAATTTTTGAATTTACACGACATATTTTCATTAACATAAAAAGTCTTACCACATTTAAAACAAAATAGAATCTCCTGAATTCAGTGATTGTTCTATTTCATTTCTTGATATTATGGTTTTAAAAAACCAATCAAAAATTTCAACAGATGTTAATTACAAAACCACGGACACTCATCAGTATCTAAATTTTAAATCCTGTCACCCTACGCACACCAAAAGAAATATCCCTTACAATTTATCAAGAAGAATTTTCACTATTGTTAGTGAAGAAAAAAACAAAGATCAACGATTGACGGAATTGAAAATATATCTAAGTGCTCAAAATTATCCCGAAAAACTTAAAGATTCGGTCATAGAAGAAGCAAAGAAATCCCACAGAATATACTTAGAATAACCAGAAAAAAAATAAAAAGATCCATTTTTAATTCCTTTTGTTACAACCTACAATCCCAAACATTTTAATATATTTCTAGAAGCGAAAAAGAATTTTTCTATCATTGAGCGGGATCAAGTTCCAGAGATCATGGTTGAACAGTGCATTCTTTTAAGGGTGTATGTCTGTTCTCTATTCTAATGGAACACAGTTAAGAGAAGGGTGGGGATTGGGGTGTTTAACACCTCTTAAAACAATAGATTGTTTTGATACTTATATTATCCTAGGGGCATTGTGTGCTGACTTGAAACATTCTTCACAGTAAAGAATTCATTGAATGCACAACTAATTGGAGTATTTTTTTTCAAATATAAAGTTCTTAATAACAACACTCTTAAAATGTTATAAAATTGTGTTGTTATAGCTAGTTATATTGACAATTTAAGAATCACAGTTTTTAATCTTCCTTTTTTTTTTAATCATACAACTAAAATATTTTTATCTCAAGATTTATTTTTCTTCTTTAAAACAATTTTTTAATAAAATACAATTTTCTTATTCAATTCATCACAATTTTAAAAATGAACATGCATAGAAAAGCAAAGTAATGCAAATTATGCCATGTAATGCCAGCATTACACTAGATTTTTAAAGTAATGGATTACATTACCATTACTTGTAATGTTAAATTTGTGGCATTACACATTTCTAGCAATACTTTGAAAACATGTAATGCATTGCAATGCATATATATATATATGGGTGTTATGTTGATTTGTAATCAGGTTTAAGAAACTATATTTTAATCAAAGGGATGAATTTAAGGCAAAAAATGACTTTTTTTGCTTTATTTTACATAAAAAAACCCTGCTTCCCTGAACTCCTCCTACATTTTACACAGTATCTAAATCATCTCTCGGAATAAGGTTGAAGGTGTCCTGTAAATGCATTTGGAAATTTTATTTTATCTCAATTACCTGCTCAAACAAGACGGAATATTTCTGCCAAAATCCTGGCTCCCATAACGTAGCCATATTATGCATAAGCCAAATCAACTCCTGGAATATGAATAAGATGTCCTATATATGTGAAAGAAAGTTTCCGTTTCAATGTATTAATTATTTAATTTATATGTTTAATTTTACATTCAACAGAATACGAAATAAGTCCACGATTATAACTTGTTGTTTTATATTTTTTAAGGTTTTAAAAAAAATTATCTGATTAATACAAAAATAGAACATTAATACATGTATCTTCATCTCAATGGTTTCAATGAGAATATGCATATTGATATGACTAACCTGTAAATCGGTTCAATTTTTTTCAGAGTAGAGTTAGGGTTAATGTTTTATGTTAGTATTATAAGTAACACTATTTGACCTTTAGAATTTGAAGATTTTAAGTCATCTTTTTTAAACTATCAATTGCTTTAATATTCAATATAAATTTCAAACAAGTTTGTTTGCGTAGATAACGAAAAGTATTTTTAAGAGGAATAACAAATTTTCATTTTGTTAGAACCTTTTTCATTATAAAGACATTTTTATTAAATTAAGGTAGACAATCCTTGTCTCTACAGTTTGCAGTCATAGAGTAAAGAAGTTGTTATACATGAAACGTCATTTCAAAATCCTCTATTTAATAAGTAATAATCCATGACGTACATGTAACAATCACTTCTTTTTTTAAGTGCGCGATATTTCTTCGCATAGCGAATCAAATCCGTCGTCCTTAAGTGTGTGGTAAAATGAAAAATGAAAAATATTCTGAAACGGTCGATTGCATAGCGTATAAAGAATAAAATGTATTTCACCTGAGGTGGAAGCACATAGATAGAAGTGACAAATGTGGCAAAAGGGAAAAAGTATTGCTTTTATTCTTGAGATTTATCTACAGATGCAAATAATCTATACTTTAAAATAAGACATACTACAAAATACCTGCACCAGAGTACCTGTTTACACCTTTGGTGTTTCAACACGTTTATGATATAACTGAATTTTACCCGAGAATTAATTATTGTGAAAGTATTTAAAAATCTAATTTCATTTTCGGTAAACCAGCCCAAAATAGATAAAAAATGAAAGTAAGGTGGTGGACACGCTTTGGCGGATCCAGATCAATAGGAGTTAGCATCAAAATATATACTTGCAATGAAATAATATTGAATTATTAAGTTACTGTAAGAGTCATACTTAGAGTATACATTGAAGTAAAGTTTTGACATATGTTAAATAAATAAAATAAGGCAGTTCGTTTCTTGAATGCGCGATATAAGTTTTGATGGATAGACGCTTGCGAGAGAATTTGATAATACTTTTCAGAACGAGGTAACCAAGAACGCGGGTAGACTAATTAACGTCATGGCAAAAAGTGTAGGACGAGTTCATCATGCATCGCGGCGGCGGGCTGATACAAATGTACCTTGGATCAGCAATCTATGGTTAATAACAAACACTTAATAAATTAAATTTGATATCATTTTATTTTTGGTGAAAAGAACTTTCCAGAATGGGGCGCACAGGAACGCGGGTAGACTAATTCATGTCATGGCAGAAAGTGTAGCACGAGTTAACCATTGGGCAGATACTTTATATTTGACAACTTTGGTTTAAATAATGCAAATAGATTCTCATACAAGAGCGGTTTTTTTTTACATTATAATACCAAGACAGATTGGTAGTTAACCTTAAACATTTTGTAAACAATAAACAGTGTTCAACATATGTACAGTTTATGTCTATATTATAGTGAAATTTGACATAAAAAAAACCCAAATTTAAAGATACGTCGCAGTAAATATTACCTCACTGGTTAAAAATAGAATAAAATAGTTTGGTATTTTTCCTCAGTCAACTGCAACAAATAAATTAAGACCATATACATGTTTTTGTATATATCATTTATTTCAGTTTAGATATTTCATCCCTGCCCGCTTCTATAAATATCCAGCCATGTAGTTGGTTTAACATATGAACCATTGTATCATATTCATGTGTAAAGTGTAATATCCCGCGCTTGCGCGGGATATCATCTAGTTTAATCTAAAAATGTACAAACCTGGAACCATTTGTCAATAATATATCATATGCACCCTATGTCATCAAACAACAGATGAGAAAGGTGAGAAAATGTCCGCTGAAAAGTACACACAAGAGAAACAAGCCTCCCAAGACGAAAAAGTTGATTGGACTCGCATGACGCAACAATGGCAGGATACTTCAGAACCAGGTAAGATGTTTCATGTCAGATGAATTTCTCTATAAAATATATATCAATCTAGGGGGACTACAATTTTTCATTTTGTTAGAACCCTTTTCATTATAAAGACTCTAGATTCTTTATTGTAATTAAATCAAGGTAAAAAATCCTTGTCTATGAACAATGACAATAACAAACTTTCAACCATCTCAAAAATCCATAAAGCTCATTGTATCGACCATAGACCTTGCGTATAGATGCTTTTAATCAAGGTTCTTGATATTCTTGTTCCAACAACTTGTTTGTAAGTAGCATGCCTCGTTTAATATACAGTTTGCAGATATAGACGCAATATTTTCCATATCTGGAACGTGACCTCAGAATCAACTTTTAATTTTTTTTAATGTCACAGAACCTTTAAGACTAAAATATCTATTTAAAGACAATACTATCATTTTGACTGTTAATATCAAACAAAGGCATTTCAAAGTGAAACATTAAAATGATTTTTACCTTTATTTTTATTTAGATGTAGATGCTTTATTTTGAATTTTGGTAAATATTAAACCCAAGGATACTATTCAAATAAGTTTAAAGTAGAAAAATAAGTTTTACAAAGATTATATATTTTGTAGACGGCATTTTGCTTTACAGTTGCTCAGCAACTGATCAGAAAGTTTAGGACACAACCAACGATAGGATTTTAAAGTGCTTGTATTTAATTTAACGGCTTTAATTCTGTACATTGAAATTAGTATTGTTGTGCAGTACTATATGTTGAGATTTGAATAAAATATTATAAATTATATTACCAAATATTATAACAGACTGAATTTATTTAACAGCTTATTATTACCTTATTATTTATTGTTTGGTTGAAAATTCATTAGTTAAGATACTCAAAATGTATACATTGCTCTTAGTTAAATGTCTGTATGAAAAAATGGCAATAACAAACCGTCAACCATCTTAAAAATCCATAAAACGAAATACAAATTCAAAGCAGAGCAACACGGACCTCCAAAAAGATGGAGGTAGTATCAGGTGCCATGCAGGAGTGAGCGTCCTCTGCTGACCGGTCACACCCGCCGTGTGCTCTTTGTCGTAATTGAAAAAAAACCCACCGGAATGGTCCGTAGACAATTACGTAATTAATTATAGTCTAACAATTAGTATGAAAAACGTCTGTCAGCATGCGACCCAGTGAAAGATTGTATTTGCTGACAAGGTCGTTGTATCGACGATAGAACGTACGAAGAGATGACTTCAAACGAGACTGTTGATAGTCCTGTTTTATCAACTTGTTTGTCAGTAGCTTGCCTCGCCTTAGAAACTGTTCATACGAAGAGCATGCCCTTGCGTATCGAACTGAAAGACAAAAACACCATATGCAGGTGATGAAGGTATGAAATACAGTAAGACCAAAAATGCGGGTCACACCAGGCTCAACGAAAATATAAAAAAAATAAATCAAATTTTAATATCAAGGAATGAAACACTATGTGCGACAGGAACCCAGCAGTCTTTTTGTCATGTTGTAGAATCGACTTACGCCATGGTGCACACACAATGTGAGAGGATAGTACATATTGACCGTGGTTTGCGACAATGATAAATATTATAAGCTATATTTTATAATTTATACTGGAACAATATTAACAGAGATAGTTTATCCATGCATTGATTTGACACAGTTTTTTAAACAAAGACGCTATAATTATTTCCTGACTTGAAGTAAATAATACGTCATGCTTTACCGTCATAAGTGTATAGCACATATTGTATTTTTTTATCATTCACGGTACACTTTTGAAGAAACACAATGTTTGTACTGCTGACACAGAACTGGAAACGACAAATAACTGTTGTAAAGTACATCCATTTAATTCACGGATGCTTATTAGAACAATGTTTATTTAATGAAAATAAATTTAAAATGAGTACACGCGCGTAATTTGTTGCAAGCTTAGTAATTTATAAAATGTGGGTAACGAAGGCATTTGTTTGACAAAAATGTTCCAGAACAATATTCGAGTAATTTTAGCTTTAGCTTCTTTCACGGAAAATAATGTTAAGTACAATGTTAATGATTTCAAAGTATTAAATTTAAGCCAATGTTATTCAAGTGTAGTTCACAAAGCCGACTAAAAATACAAAAGCGACGATATAATTGTCGTGTATATTAGAACTAAAATAATCACTTTCATTTATGAACGGTCTTAAAAGCTACGAGCAATACAGATTAGGGAATGAAATGATTACTTTTTAGAAAAATTAAAGGGAAAGGTCAGGTATAACACATCTCTAGTGAAATAGATAAACAAATGTTTATTTAAAACATCCACCATATACTTTATCTCATGATCTCATCTTAAGCCATAAAACTTGGTTTAATTATGACCAACTTATTGTATAACATAACTCTGCAAGAATGGAGCAAGAAAATATATTTTGGATAGTTGCTTATGCATTTAAACCTGAATATACTGAATCTCCCTGCAGATTATAAATCATCACGTCCAATCTTTCTAACATTTGAGGAGTGGTGTTCCTGTGGACAGTTCGAGATCATGCCCTCTGCCGAGGAATGAATGTGTTGTAAACATTGTGATTATACAAAAGGACATATGAGAGATAGGTTGTATAACTGACCATGACCAAATTGATCTAATTATTAATCCAGATGATCTTTCCATTTATTTACTATTATTCAATTTATGATGATTAAAAACAACAAGGACGTGTAACTTCCCTTGACGACACTGACCACACATGTTAACTGATAAGAACTGTGAATGGGGTCTGCTAAAATCACAGAGCATTAGGAAGTTATCGGGATGCTGCGATAAAACCGATGATAAGCCATAACATATTTAACTCTAAACAATGGAGAGCATCAAAACTTCAAAATGGCAGCTCACATGACTTTGTCAAACTTTGATAGTCGATTAGTGATTGTTGCTAAATTATGATCATGCTAAGAAAAAATTTGTGGCTGACATCATTTGTATGGTAAATATAAATATTTCAATTCTTCTTTACTTTTGCCTGACCTTTCTCTTTAAAATTATACTGAGTTTTACAACACACATTACTCAAATTTCCTCAGCATAATTTAACTGGGGTAGCCTTGTCGTTTAGAAAAGAAATGAACAAGCTATTTAACAAATACAAATCCTATCATAAAACACTTTATTAATTTAAATACTGGTTCTACATGATCTCAGAAAGTACGAATTTAAACAACCACTTATATTTCGATAAAATGGTTTAAATTGGCACGGCATGCTTTTCTTAAAAATTACGTTTTTTCTACACGTTATCGCAAGTGCGCTGTAAGGAAAAGGATAACGTCATACAACAAAAGTTGACTTAAAGTTGCTGTAACAGAAAAATAATGAGAGTGACAAAGAATTACTGTATACTGGTAAATATTCGCCCCTTTTTATTTCCGCTCCTTCCGCCTTCGATGTCAGTGGGCGAGTTGAAGACTGTGAGAATTCTAACTCTCTTTAAATGCTAACTTTGTCTGGGCAAATTCTACACGTGTAACATTCGCCCTTCTACATTTGAAAATAGTTTGCAAGTGTAGAAGGGCGAATGTTACACAGGGCGAAAATAACCCTGTATATAGTAGAACATATGTTCAATTTTACATTCCACAAATTACGAAATAAATCAGCGATTGTTACCTGTTGTTTTATACGTTTTAAGGTTTACGAAAAGTTTAATCTGATTAATACATCTAAAACAGAAGATTGATATGTCAATGGTTCCACACTGAGAATCAGTAAACAAGCTTATGCATATTGATATGACTAACCTCTAAGTCAGATAATTCTTTATAGATAGAGTTAGGATTAAGGTAATATAAGTATTATAATATCAGCATTTGACCTTTGCAATTTGAGATTAAAAGTCATTTAAAAAAAATATCAATTGTCTCATTTATCAAATATAAATTTTTAAGCAAATTTGTATGCCTAGATAGAGAAATGTATTTGAAAGGGAAATAGCGATTTGTCATTTTGTTAGAACACTTTTCATAATAAAGAAACTAGATTCTTTATTGTTATTCAATTAAGGTAGAAAACCCTTGTCTATACGATTTGCAGATGTAGAGGCAAGATTTTTCATACCTGAAACGTGACCTCAGAGAATCCACTTAAAAATTAATAACTCACAGATCCTTTAAGACTAAAAGCTATATTTAAAACAATACTCATATATCTACTGTAAATATCAAACAAAGGCATTTAAAAACAATTAAAGAGTAACATTTTAATGACTTTTACGTTTTTTTTCTTTTTAGGTTTAGTAAGACTTTAATGAATTTACCGACATTGCAAGGTAAAATTGATACCTTGTTGTGTCAGTGGTTGATACCTCAACGCTTTAACATCAAAACTAAATTAGAATGTTTAAATATGCAATAATATTAGAAATTGTAGCAATCCAGTTCTTGGAAATACTATTTTTAAAACAAATAAATAATATAATTTCAAACATCCAGTGTTTAGTGGGTATTATGTTGAATAGAAGGCAAACCATAAATCATATTTTTATTTTGACTTTTGGCTTATATTATTCTGGAGGTAAATAAGGTTAAAGGAGAAAAACTTTTATGTATGTTTACTCGTACGTTTGGTAAAATAGGAAAATTGGGTTACTAGGTAACGTATCAATAATTATAAGAGGTATTTCATGTTTCATTCATTTTCTATGTTGAATCAGCTGTTTTTGTACCATGTGACCTTTATGTGTACTGATGTGTATGACGTCACGTTCTCTGTGCTCTTGAATAAATGTTAGGAATGGACGTACGTATTTTCTTGGTGCTCGTCTAAACAAGAGGTATTTCACCAAACGTTAAAGAAGTGTTACATGTCGCGAGAAATAAAGTATTTGCACATATAATTATGTATACACATAATCTCATCTGTGGTGAATGCAAAAGTATGGAATGATATGGCTCGATTGTATTAACAATCGTTTTTACCAATTTTATCAAGCAACTGGGAGAGGTCGAGAATGGTCCACTCAAATGTACACACCGATGAATCAAGCCTACCAGTCTGAGGACGTTGGTGGAAACCGCATGTCGCTGGCAGCAAAGCATGTTTTAGAATCAAGTAAGAGTGTTGCTTGACGATACTTTTCTTATTCATTCTGTCTGTATGTTTGTAAACATGTTGAATTCTACTTTGCTTATTATTTCCTCTTCACATACTGTTGATTTTAGGCGAATGAATGGCAATTATAAACCGCTTAACTAATAACTCGTTTGAAGCGATGGTAACCGGTTACAAACTAGTTAAATGTTCTTAGCTTAAATATATTGTATATTTCAATGATTCCCTTACATTTAATTTTGTTTCTTTCGATAAGCCGATATTTGTTCAGAAATATGACTTGCACTTGTTATATACAATGCTCATCCAAATAACAAGATAGCCTGACTGAAGATGTATTTCTGATATTAAGGTAAACCCCTTTTTCATTTTATGCGAAATACATTTACACTTACAATTTTGATTTCATGCAGACAATATAATAACCTTAAAATAATAGAAAAATAGCTTTAAGACACCACAGGTTGTATTTTGTGCATACTTGCTTTTGATTTTATAAAACTTGGTACAATTACAAAAAACCTGAATTATTTTTTGATTAAGTACGGTAACTGTTGCTAATTTTCTCAATTAAAAAAACATGACAAATAATGTGAACCTCCCATATTTTAAATGAAGCCAAATTCCATCATTTGCATCAAATTTTAAAGTGGTAACCAAAAAAGTTAAGGATTTATGTCCATATGTTATTAAAATACAAGAAAACTGCATTTAGTGTTTTGATGTTAAGCATAGGCATTTTCCCATAAAATATTCTTCAAGTTTATCGAGGCTTTCTCCTCTAATAAAGAAAACAATAATGGTCACGAGGTCTCGAGGAGCAACGCTGATTGGTTTAAACAGTATCATACTCAGATGGAATTGAAAATAGAATCTTGACCTAGAGATAGCACCAATTAATTATATTATCCAAATAAACAAATATCATACGAGATAAAAATGACATGTGGTGATAGCGAACAGTGTTAAAACAAGAGGAAGAAAACACATGTCACATAATAGTATATATCTGGTGCGTATGATTACATTAAATCCTCCTTGTCAAATTTTCGGGACAATCGGTTTCTTCTTCAGGACACAAAACACACATGTTATTGAATATAAACACAGAAAACGAAAACTGTTCTTCATTGTTTAAATAATACTTTTCTTTGCAGATACGATGTATTATTTGTACTCATAGAAAAACACATTTTGAAAGTTTTTCGGATGAATACTTAGTTACAAGCAATATAACCTTTAAAAATGCATTGCTAGTTTTATGATTATAAATATCATAAACATATCAGTGAATCAAGGAAAAGTTCGTTATGCTGTCACTCAAATGCAGTCACCCATGGACCAACAAACAGAGGTTAATCGGCTTCTCTTTTCGATATTTATGTTGGAGCAATCATATGACGAAGCACGTAAGATTCTTATTTATATTTATTTACTCAATAATGGTTTTGTATTTACAAGTATTGTCATATATAGTAACATACGAGTTGGTAACAACATTTGATAGATAAACCTTCTCTGTAAAGACAAAAATGATCCTTTATAAAAAAAGTATTTGTGGGGTTAAGGGAGGCGTTGTTTTACCTAAAAGAATTACTCACTTTAGAATACTGTGATGGCCCCTTAGAATCTACACCTTTAGAGTAATATCTTCCCAATTGAAGAACAAATACCATGGAGAATATTGGACATGTATTGTAAAAAAAAAACCCTGACTATACTGACTGCATGTGATGTACAAGGTTGTAGTCCCTTCTGAGATATAAACTTTATTTTATAAACTTTACAAAATTGGCTTGAATCGGTTTTTTTAATATGACTATAAACCTTCCTAAATTGTTGTTTAGTGCATAACTAGGAGGTTTTCAAATGTCCGTTAGTGTAACTTTTCAACGTAAATGAGGTAATAAAATTATTAGCCCGAAATAATAATCTGTGGTAGAAGAATGACCCAACTAGTCAGAAAAAATATATGTAAATCAGAAAAACTGTCTACCTTAATTTTTAACTTCATGATCATCATTCTATGATTACTTTTGTCGTTATAGTGGTTATTATATTGACGTTGAACATATGTTTCAGATATTGATTGACTAAGAATCATTATGATTTTAAGGAAACTGAAACTCATGTCACATATTTTAAAATAACATATATTTTCTATATCAATTGTTGATATTTGTTGTATTTTTAACAGGTAAGAAACACGCCAATTGTGAAGAGGTGCAAAGTAAATTAGATGAATTGAAAAAACTCGAGAAATATTTAAGAAATATAAAAGGTATCTCACCATCAGTTAATCATTTTAAATAATTATTTATGGGATTGACAATGGGTATTAAGTTGAAATAAATTACATTATAAAACTTTTTATATGGTACAAATACAGTCCTTATTTCTATTGGCTAAAATTTAGTTACTTTGTTAACATCAAAAACAATACACCGACACCAACAAATGCAGTCAATGTATTGCAACTGCACTAAGTTGGACAAGATACACGAAGAAAGTATAAATAAATTTCCACACCTTTATAAATTATTGAGAGAGAGAGAGAGAGAGAGAGAGAGAGAGAGAGAGAGAGAGAGAGAGAGAAACAACCCTTTATTCTCGATTTTACGCATATAACCATCTCTTTTACCCTAATGTTATCTAATGCATACACAGAAAGTGTTCAAAAGTCAATGAGTGTTTACTTTTTTAAGTTTAATAATTATTTGCCTGAATTGTTATTCTTCGATAGAAAAAAGACACGATTTGTCGGTTTAATAGAATTGCATGAGATATACCTTAATTTTGACCTTCTGATCATTATTAAATGGCCCCCTTCCATCGTTGCAATGATTAGGTTTTATTGATTCTAATCTTATTTTCCTAAAACTGATCCGCTAAGATTTAAATTAACTTCAAATAAATTAGAACGAATGTTCAATCTCACAGAGTCGAATGCCGTTTTATGGGGGTGTTTTTATTTTGTTATTTGTCTTTTTTTGCGACAGGTGCCGACTCCCAAGGCCTTTTTGAAGTGAAGAGAAGATTAAAACAAATATCGGATCATGCTAAAAAAATATCACAAGGTATCTCTTATTAAAATTATATTAAATTTTAAGCAGTTCTGGCATTTGTTAATATCGTTTGTTATGTTTGATAGGGGTATACCTAAAACCTAGATTTATCTATGGATAGAAGAAAAAAAAAGAAATAATCTTTAAAAAGAATTTGATATCATGGTACCATTAGTCAATTATATCTTATGTTTACCAATGTAATCAAACAGCAGCAGAGAAAACTTATGTGTCTGCTCAAATATACACTCCGATGCAACAAGCCTCCCAAGCCAAAGAAGTTGATTGGAACCGCATGACGCAAGTAACACAGAGGGCGTCAGAATCAGGTAAAATAAATTCCCATATCAATTTTTCAATGTTTTGGAACATATGTTTAATTTTACATTTTAAAAACAGATATTTAAGCAAAAGCTAAATAAACAAATCTTAAACTATAAGTGGCTATATCTAAAATGGCACGCGTGATTTGAAAAACTAGACATTATAAAGCGTGTAAGAGTTGTTTAGGGTACACACACCACAGGATGAAACTCTGCCATTCAGTCAACTGAATGTTTACTGAAAGGTCTGGAAAGGTGACTGAATGACAGAAATATGCCATTCAGTCACCTTTCAGTTACCTTTCACTCACGTTTCAGTTGACTGAATGGCACATTTTCATCATGTGCATTCTGTAAATAAACAAATATTAACAAAAGTGTAAAAACAACCAAGAGTTTAATGAAAGAATAAAAACGGATATTGAGTTTTGTTTCTCGGTTGATTCGATACGCAAGGCCATGCTCTAGGTATGACCAATTTCTAAAGCGAGTCAAGTTACTGACAAACAAGATTATTAACAGTCTAGATTGAAGTCATCTTTCTGTAGGTTCTACGGTATATACAACGACCTGGTCACCAAATACAATCTTCCGCTAGATCAAATGCTGACTGACGTTTTTTATATTGTATTATTGTTAGGATATTATTATTCTCCAAATTGTCGGATTTTTTCCTTTTTCTAATTGCGAAAAAGAGCACACAGCAAGTGTGACCGGCCACTCTTCCATGACACCTGATCCTAATCCTAATTTTTGTAGAAGTCCGTGTTCGCTGTGCTCCTGTTTTGCACTTTTCCTTTAGACTTTTGATTTTGAACATTGTTCGTAATCACTGCATTTCATTTAAATTTTTGATTTTTAAAATCCAAAATTGCACATTTTCAGCCCTTTCTGACATTATAAATATTCCTTATCTATCATACTTTCTATCATAATCAAGTAATTTTCTGCTGATTTGGGAAACTATCTTAAGATGTAATAATCCACCTTAATTAAATATATTATAAAAAAAAAACCAACATTATAGTTAATTTATAAAATTGCATGCAAATTACAAATACATGTACCGATTACACACGTCATTTAGCTTTCATTCTATTGCAGCATTTTTATTATTTGTTTTAATGCTGATCGGGATAACAATTTATTAAATTATATTAAAACACGTACTGTGCATTGAAAACTGTTTTAAACCATGGTGCGTGGTGTGCAAGTAGCGTAGTGGGCAATGCACCCGCTTCTCACCGCTGCGACCCAAGTTCGATCCTCGTGATCGACAGCGGCTGTGTGATAGGGTATGGTGGTGGCCTGCTTGGACACGTGGGTTCTCTCCGGGTACTCCAGCTTCTTCCCACACCAATGACCCCCTCGGGCAAAAATCGGTGCCAACGAGAGATTTTAGTATAGAATTGAAAATGAAATTTATTTTGTCATTGAAATGATCATGGCTAAAAAGGTTGATTAACGGCAAAACATCATGGATAGATATTTTTGAAGCTATTAATGGTGTACAAATTTTTCACAAACTCAAGGTTTGTTCGGAAATTATTGAGACATTTACTCTTACTCCCCTGGGAAAAAAGATAAATCATTGAAATTTCACCAGAAATTAAACCAGGATACCTTTTATTAACGTGAAAATTTTGAAATTAATGACATTATTTGTTCATTCCTGGTAAGCTAACACACTTGACTACATCCATTGACCCGGAGCAACCACAAACTCATCGCAACGTCATTTTAACGTTTCTCCTTGCTCCTATGTTTTAAGCATCTTGCATACGAACGGAAAACATGAACTATTTTTTATTTTACATCTTTTCTTTTTATTTCAAAATTGCAACAGTTACACATTCTCTCCATTCTTGATGTTTTGTGAAAAAAAAATTCGAGTTATTTCTTCCCAAAAGTCAACTTCTGTAAAACTTATATTTCATTCATCATATATATGTATTAGACCTGTTAAAATAAGTTTGTGTGTAAAAAATACTTGATATATAGCCCCTTTGTTTTAATTCTAGTTAAGCAAACAGTAAATAAACCCAGATTAACTGAAGCTTTTGACCCCTTTCCATCGTAAAGTTTTTGTTTAAGCAATTTCTTGGCCAGAAAAGGTCTTCTTCTGAGATTTCCACCAATTTCCGCTGCGCCGCATTGACGTCAAAATTCCATTAACCATTGCAGTCAGATTTTTATTGCTCGGTACATATTTTTGAACTTCTATTGCTCGGTACATATTTTTGAACTATCTCCGTATTTCAAATCGAACACTAGTGGAACTTGCACAAAAGTTAGTCACAATAAATTGGAAAATGAAGATATATAATTTGATTTCTTTTATCATTAAATGTAGGTCTACCAACACTTACAATGTAGATGTTTAAATTTTTTAAACTCCAAGTTTTGGCCTGCGCCGGGTACCCCAACCACCGACTTGTTTGTGTACCGTCGTAAACAAATTATTGTTTTGTAATTTTACTTTGTTCAACTATTTGCTGGGTTTCTTCAATGTTTATGCCAATTTTCACTAACAATTGCCACTTAGAAAGGGAAATATTTGTGTTCTCTCAATAATTTCCGAACAACCGTCGTATTTATAATACAAATATTAAAGTGAATATGAGAACACTATTTATAACAAGCTGGTATGAAAAGGGTGTCAAAATAATCAGTGATTTTTTTGACGTAAATAAAAATCTTTTACCCTATGATATTTTTCAACATAAATTTGATATGATATGATTGCCTGTATTTTGCAGTATAACAGTGTAGTAAGTGCCATATCAAAATAACTTACTTAATTACCAAAAATTCATACAATGGGTATACCAATATGTTATAAATCTTTTTTGTTGCATAATAGATGTACTAATGGAGTGTATATACACTTAAACTCCTGTAATGTAATTCCATACCCAAGTTGGAATCTGAGTTGGTTCAATATTGAGCCGAAATATGTGTAAATGATGCTCTTAATGTATGCTTTAAGATAACAAAAACACTTAGCTTTAATGGTTACAATTTAGATTAATTTATAGAATTCAACCTGTAAATTATTACTTAAAAATAATGTGGTGTCCTCTGACTGTTGCTCATTTTGTAAACATGAAGGTGAGACACTTCAGCAGGTCTAGTATTTGAAGATTACGCCAACCGATGGGCAAAATCTGAAAAAAGACCTTGATACCTTGTCAGAGTGGGTTAAAAGCATTAGATGTATATTAAAATCTCGTAATAAACGACTGAGAGATCAAATGAAAACCATATATTATTCTGTTTTTAATAATGCAAAAGTGAGAAAAAAACTATGTAGATTGCATGGTCAGTATATACTGATCCCTGCTGATAAGGCAAGTAACAACATTGTCTTTGTTTGTAAGGCACATTATATTAATTGCATTTTCAAAGAACTAGGTTTCGATTCTACACATGGTAATCCTACTTACACCCATAGCAGCCTTTCCAAGCAGGAAATACTTCAAAATCATATATCGGTTATGAATACCTTTAATATCCCCAATAAACAAAATGAATTTGATTTACCTTATTTGTACTGGATTCTAAAAGCTTCACAAAAGTCCTTACAAACAGAGATATATAGCAGGTTCCAGTAAATATTCTACCAAACCTCTCTCTTTACTCCTTACTAAAATTCTTACAGAAGTTAAGGAGAAGCTTCAAGAGTACTGAACAACAATCTACTCCAGAAGTGGTGTGAATCAGATGTGGATACTAATAAACTCTAAAGAATTATTAGAACTTTGAGGTCACAAAATCTTACCAAAATCAATAGCATTAAAACGTACGATTTTTCAACGCTTTATACAACCATTCCCCACGACAAATTAAAATCAAGACTTTTTGATATCATCGACAGTTGTTTCTTCAATAAAAATGGAAGTCGTAAAAATGATTACCTTGTCATTGGAAATCTAAAAAACTATTTTGTTAAAAACCATTCTGATTGCACACACAAGTACTCTGAAGTTGACATTAAAAAGATGCTTGAATTTCTGATAGACAACATCTATGTAGTTTTTGGAAATCAAGTCTTCCAACAATCTGTTGGAATTCCCATGGGTATCAATTGTGCCCCATTGTTAGCAGACCTATTTTTGTATTCTTATGAAGCAGAATTTATTCAAAAACTTGTACGTGAATGAAATAAATCACTCGCTGTGGCCTTCAACTCAACATTTAGGTATATCGACGACGTATTATCAATTAACAATTGTTATTTCCATACTTACGACGACTCGATATATCCCAGTGAACTTGAAATAAAAGATACCACAGAGTCAGGTCATCTGTTTCATATTTGGGTATTTTATTGGAAATGGACATTGATGGTAACCTAACAACAAAACTTTATGATAAACGCGATGACTTCAATTTTTCTATAGTCAACTTTCCTTACTTATGTAGCAATATACCTTCATCACCTGCATATGGTGTTTTTGTCTCTCAGTTAATTCGATACGCAAGGGCATGCTCTTTGTATGAACAGTTTCTAAGACGAGGCAAGCTACTGACAAACAAGTTGATAAAACAGGACTATCAACAGTCTCGTTTAAAGTCATCTTTTTGCAAGTTCTATGGTCAATACGACGACCTTGTCAGCAAATACAATCTTCCACTCAGTCGCATGCTGACTGACGTTTTTCATACTAATTGTTAGACCATAATTAATTACCTAATTGTCTACGGACTTTTGCGGTTTTTATTTTTCCCGATTACGACAAAGAGCACACGGCGGGTGTGACCGGTCAGCAGAGGATGCTCACTCCTCCATGGCACCTGATCCTACCTCTATCTTGGAGGTCCGTGTTGCTCTGGTTTGAATTTGTATTTCGTTTTATGAATTTTTGAGATGGTTGACGGTTTGTTATTGTCATTTTTTCATCCACAATATTGAGCATATTTACCAGGTTACTTCCTTAAGAATTGGTTTAAATGTGGTTAATATCTTGTTAGATGAACTTCCATTGTCTAAAAACAACAAAGTTATTAATTTAATTATTCTATGTTTAAAGCAAATTTGTTTACTTTTTTAAAACAAGACAAACTGTCATGCCTTTCTGGTCTTTTATTTTATTTATTCAACAAATACAAGGTATATTGCTTGCAAGATTTTTGAAACGCATACATTTGTCAATACCTGGCAACCCTGGTTATCTATCTTTGACACAATCATTTAATCATAGTCGTGTTGTTTGTCTAAATCAACTTTTTATTTATTAGTTATTCATTTACATGCTTTTTTCTGTCTTATTATTTTCCTCTTTTATACTTACCTTGGTTTTTTTTATTATTGTATTATTTCGTTTTGTTTAATTTGTTATTTTGTTTTTGTTTTTTGTTTTGTTTTGCTTTGTTAATTTTTCAACTTAAGTAGCCTATTCCAATAATGTTGAATGTGAGCGAGCGAGCATGTTGGAATAAAAGCACATTTAAAAAAAAATATTGCATTTAGTTAATATGTTTCTTGGAAAGTGAAATAAAACAAGAGATATTAATATAAGATGTAGAACTTGTTTATCAATCGTTGTAAAATAAATAAAGTTCATTCAAACTAGTGGCTATCAGTTCTCAGTTATATTCAAGAAACAGATTGCGATATCATTGACTTTGGTGTCGTTTATTTTTCATCAGATAACTCAAGAAATAATCCTGGTGGCTCTATGTGGAGGTATGTTGAGGACGAGATGAGGCCAATCCCGAGTGAACAAGAAGACATTCCTGCACCTAATAGACGCCATAACTCACCATCTTCACCAACAATGCGTTCCTGGTCTTCAAACTATCGTAAGATAAAACACATGATATTCAAATTGACTAAAACGTTTGGTTTAATCCATCACATATAAAAAGAGATCTAAAAACAATTTTTAAAAAAAGCAAATGGTTAATTAATAAAGTATCAAATTACAAATGCCGATTACAAATGTTTTAAATCGGCTCAGAATTTACTCAACCCAAACTCTTGTAGTATTTTTATTATACCTATCAATGCTTAACGTATTCACCTGTGAATCATTTTAAAAATCACACATTGCGATTTGTAAGCTGTTTTAAATCAATGGTTACCAGTTCTAATTAATATTCCAAAAATATACTGCGATATCATTGACTTTGGTGTAGTTGGTGTTTCCATCAGATAACGTAGAACCTAATCCTGATGCCCTTAGTTATGATCTAACAGTATCAAATGCCTTCAAGTAACTGCCCCTAAAACTCATCATTGGCACCGCCATTTCGTTACAAAAACAACTGAAGCTCTTGGTCTTCAAGTTCTAGTAAGATGAAATAAATTTAATTTAAATTGAATAAATTGTTTGGATTAAAGCTGCGTTGATGGTAAACAATATTTTACAAAATGAAGCCGATAAAAACCCCAGGATGATTGAATCATAACATAGCAAATTACAAATATCGAGTACAAACGTTTCAAGCTTCTCTTCTCTTGCATTTTTATCAAACCTATCAAATCTCCTAATATAAAATACACTCAACATTTAATTTAATTCAAATACCGTATAGCTGGTTTTTATTCGGGAATACATTCCTTACCAATTTTGATGATTTTTTTAAATTTACCAAAATTAAAATCATCAAATTTAAGCACTTCTACATGTATGTAGATTTTGTTGACAAACATGTAGTTTATGGAGCTTAATTTTTCATAAAATGTTTAGAGTATTAGGTTAATTGTTACATGCACACAGTTTGAAACATAATAGTACATTTTATCATAATCAATCCAAAACTAAATGTTAATATTAAATAAAACACCAAACAATACAATGAATTTTAAATAACTGTTTAAAAACTATTTTCCATGTTTAGTTGTGTAATTAACCTCAGTGAATAGGGGAGTTAAATTACATTGTTTTAACAGTTATTTTCGACTCAGGTGCAGATGATTGTCTGATTAATGGTTATGGTTTCTTTACTAACAAATTAATGCAATTTAAAATTGATTGTTAATGAGGTATAGTTGCCACACAAATGAAATACTTCTTAGTTTAATCTGCTGAAAATATAGTGTGTGAAGCCAGGATTGAACATCAAATTTTACCACCTTGAAACACTTAAAGTTTTTTGCTAAAAATAAACTGACAGAATTTGCATGAAGGGAAATAAATTCAAGAACATTATATATCCGCCAAAATTAATGGTATACGGTGTAGGCCAAAACCAGCTCAATTTTGTGTTCCGCCAAAAAACCAGGGTATACGTTATACTATGCAAGATATACATTAGCCAACAAATTCAATTCACACATTTTTTTTTTTTTCGAGAGAGAGAGAGAGAGAGAGAGAGAGAGAGAGAGAGAGATACCAAACATAGTTTAGTATAATGAAGTTAAATGTGAGGGATGAATAATTAACATTGAAAAATAATCAGTTGAAAAAGAAATCAAATAAGCAAAAATTGTCAATGATGTTTAATTAATGTAAATTAACATATAACATTTTGTGCATTATTATTGATAAATTTCAATTTTACATGTGTGTCATTTATATCATAAGCTCATCAAGAGGAAACTCGTCAAGTTCATGCTCAAATGCAGTCACCTATGGTCCAAAGAGTCTTGAACACAGGTGTTAACCAAAACCGTGTGAGAAATGTCATAGAGAGAAGGCTACGAGAAACAGGTACGAGGGTTGCTTATACGGTTCATAACAAATATCACTTTGTTAATAAAATATGCATTTTACAAAGCTAAAATGATTTAAGTAACAGTTGGCTTATAGGTATAACTATTACATGAAGAGTAAACAAAAAATAAAGAAAATCATTCAAAATTAAAGTATGTCTTTTCAATTATATCGATCACCACCATTACAGTTTTGAAGCCTTAGATCAAAAGAATATATATTTCATTGAAATTTCAATTTTGTTTACTTCAATGTGATAAAATGAGTTCTATGTTGTTATTGTAATCAATTGTGGCAATTTATCTAAAACGTTGTCGATCAGTAATGGTTACCAACGACACACAGCATACTTGTATAGTCTGTTTTGTAAATGAGCCGTTTTTATTGAAAACATGCGTACTTACAAAAGAACACGTGGGTCAAGTGTCCAAACATGCGTTTCATTTTTTCAGTATTTTACTATTGCAAATACAAGCCATTGGATTTAAATGAAAAGAATCAGCATAAGAGACCTTCAACTTAAAACTGAGAAAAAAGTTGGACAAAAATCTACCAATACGGATACATATTTTAAAAGAGTATTTTGGCAGCAATTTTATCTCTTTTTTAGAAAATCTAACTGTAATGAATTCTCTCTCGAGTTTTTATTTGACAATGTTATTTACTATTCAAAAGTAGGTTATCTTGCTTTAACGAGATTTATCATAATGCTATTTCAGGGCATTGGTAACGTTCCTTGTGTCTTAACAATTACTTTATAGATTTTGAACAAAATGATTCAATAGAAGCATGTATCAATTAGGCTATCTTATAAGGAATAAATTAAAATAAAACTTTTCTTCTCTTTTTCAAAAACATGAAAAAAACCCATCGAATCTTTTTTCTATTAATCAGAAGGAACTATAGAGCGCAAATTTGCTCCATAACCTAATTCAAATTCATATAATTGTTCCTATCATTTTGACACTTTTATTGAATCAAGCATATGATCGATGATCCTTTTTAAATACTGGTCGAAAAACGAAATATTCCCTATTATAACTTTTGAGAAATCAGATCATACTTTTATAAGGACGTCGATCCGATGATTTATCTTTATATGTTTCAATTGTGAATGATTTGGTCTCAATTTAAATCCTGGAGCCTGAAATTCCTTAATTACGGATATATTAAAGTAAAAGCGAAGTTAATCAATGAAAAGAAATGGATTAGCCTTTTTTGGCAGTTTAATAATTTAATTAAGATTTATAAAATCAACATTAATCAAATTAAAAAAAAAAGATTGTTTTTAGGAAATAAAAATAATTAATATTTTTAAAAATTCTAAGTACAACTTACAAATGCTTAAAGTTTCCTTGCGATTGTATTCTTGCTGCAGATTTTATCTTCGTCATTAAGATGGGCGCGCTTTTTGATAAGTTGTTTTTTTTTCCATGAAATTGCAACTATTATTGGCATATTAAGCTATATACAAGTTGTGTTAAACTGTTAATCATATAAGCTTACAATACATTTGGTGACGATGGCACTGATTCCAAATACGCAATTATAGTTTAGGGATTACGTTTACTAATAGGCGAAACAAATTCCGCTAATAGGAACTAAAAACTACTTATTGTACATTGTAGCCCTACTATTGTTGTGCTATTTTTCACTTTCAGGTAACTAGGTTAATGACTTACTTTTTACGCTAATTACCTCTGAATGTTTATAGAAAAAAATTGTCAAAATTATTCAGCCTTTCCAAGATTTTCTTTTTTTTTTATTTTTAATAAATAATAAAACAATCTTTTGGCTGGGAAACGATAAGAGACGAATAACTTTTCTTCATATTTAAATAAATCATTTTAAGCTCATATTTTGAATTAATTTAGCCCGAATTTTCTTTATCAATTTTTCAAAATTTTACCCATTTATGAGCGAGTATTACAATAAACTGCCTAATAGGATCCCAAAGCGTTGATTGCCTGAAACTATATTTATTGTTTGTATTCTGTTGACATTAACATTATATAAGGTAATTGATTAAATTTTCGAGATATCAGCAAATACAATCTTCCACTCAGTCGCATGCTGACTGACGTTTTTCATACTAATTGTTAGACCATAATTAATTACCCAATTGTCTACGGACTTTTGCGGTTTTTATTTTCCCGATTACGACAAAGAGCACACGGCGGGTGTGACCGGTCAGCAGAGGATGCTCACTCCTCCTAGGCACCTGATCCTACCTCTATCTTGGAGGTCCGTGTTGCTCTGCTTTGAATTTGTATTTCGTTTTATGAATTTTTGAGATGGTTGACGGTTTGTTATTGTCATTTTTTCATCGGGAATTAATTTTATTTATTTTTAAGAGTTTTCCTATCGCGTGCCAGCCAGTGATATAAAATTATACACGAGATAATACAACTATAAAAAATGTAAAATGATATGACAAAAAGCACGTAGAAACTTCAATTTTGCAATTACATTGCTACATAAAGTATTTTAGAGAAAAAAGAAATGAAAAATTAGAAAAAAATAGTCCAAATTTCTTCTTTTTCAATAATAATCAACCTATGTCATGGCATATCTTTCTCAAATAAACAAAACATGGATATCAATATCGATATTTGTTAGTAACATTGTTTTTTTATGTTTTTAAAACAACTTTTGACTTCAGGTATTATACTTTTTTAAAATATATTTTTTGCAAAATCAAACCCTAAGTAAACGTAATCCTTAAATCGACTTTGCTTTTTTATCAGGCAACTCATATCCTGATGCTGAGACCCTGATGAATGCAGTACTGAATTCCGAGCAGATTCGTGGAGAGTTACAAGCATCATCTCCACATCACCAGGGGCCTCCTCATATCCCCCAAACGGAAGAACGTCGAAACGCAAGAAGGTGCTCAAGGTCAAGTAAGATGAAACACATTAAAACAGTTTTAACTTCATTGAAGTAAAAAAATCAAATAAAACCACAAGCTAACAACTTATCTTTACATACTATGTCCCTAATTATAGTGTTTACCTTACTTATCATTAAGCAAATAATTTTAATATTCAAATCGGTTTTACATGAAATCATCCTGTATTTAACGAAGGTTTTATGGTTTAAGAAAAACAATATTAAAAGATATTAATAAAAAAAATAAAAACAGTACTATACCAGTTAAGATTAATATCAACAGAAAAATAAACAACAAATATTTGTTTTAAATCGAGTTCAACCATTATCTAAATGTCCAATATCACTTACACATGCATGGCATATATAACATTAGGTCACCAAGAGGAAACTCGTCAAGCTCAGGGCTATATGCAGTCACCTATGGTCCAAAGTGTCTTGAATACAGGTGTTGATCGGGATCGTGTGAGAAATGTCATCGAGAGAAGGCTAAGAGACAGAGGTACGGGGTCGATCATACGGTATCTAACAAAAAGCACTCCATTTAAAACATAATTTACATTAAATGAGGCTGGTTATTAATCGAATGCTTGTAACAGTGCACAGCTTTTTGTGTTTATGCAAGTGTTTTTGCAAACAAGAAACTGAACTTTTTCTTTGTAAAGTTACATTACCAGTCGCCTTCATTCATTTAAAACTGTACTTTCAATAAAAAAATATTACTCGCTTGTTGGGTATAATTTACTAACCATTTTTTTTCAACACGGCTTTTGATGTTATGATGTTTTATCCCAATCAAAGCAAGATTAGGTGTTTGCTATAATCCATGAATCAAGCTTAGAACCTTTCATTTATTTATTTCTATTTATAATAAGCTATTTATGTTGGTTAATAGCATGTATAACACAAATATTCTGTATAGGAATTATTTTTTTTAAATCCATTGGAAGAGATAAAAAACCTATTGGGAAACAATAAAAACTTGATGCACTTCAAACAAATAACATTGAATCCAATTGTAAATATTGATAACATTGTGACCACTACCCTTAGAAATGTTTGATGGTTTATATATTATGTTTAATCGAAGTATCTTTTATTATAGTAGCAATATTATATGCAAAAAGGTATTTTAAAAAATCCAAAGTATAAATAAAAAGACTGCGTAAGAATTAATGTTTAAAAAAAAAACATATCAAAACACATCTCTTTGAAGAAAAATAATAAAACATTCATCCTGAACATAATCGTTTTGGAATAAAAACATAATAAAAAACTGAACTGGGTCCGGTTTTCGAAAAGACACTTACACAGAGGTTGGGATAACGACATGTTATATCCTAAATGAGTGATTGGTTAACGTAGTGGTTCAATTTTGTTGATTAAATGTAGTTTAACGCTTGCTTTAGCTAACATTACGATAACTGAGTTAACCAATTGGTAATCACTTAGTTAACCATGACGTATTTCTACTTCCTATAAATGTAACAAAAACATTTTTTATTGCTCATAGCTTATACCGTAAATGGAAAATAAGCCAAATATTATGTATTACAAATCTGTATTATATAAAACGGACAACAAGGTTTAAAAATGGCTGTAATTAGTTCATAGGTTACATTTATTGTTTACAACTGTGTCTAATTTCATTGTTTAACATAAGTTAATTATTTTAATATGAATTAATATCCAAACACAATATTTTTAAAACATATTACAACGATTTGAAATTTATTGGTATTGTCTGTTCAAGCAGTTATTTTACGACATACACCATAGCATAGCATTTAAATCTCATACCGTATCATTGAAATATTATACCATAGAATTGAAAACTCTTAGCATATCATTATATTCTTATTCACTTTAGCATAATATAGCATACCATAGCATAGCAGACAAAATAATTTCAACTCGGTTTTTAATGATTTTATTTACAAAAATAAATGTTTACATTGCAGACTAGTGGAGATCATTTTCGCCTGTTTTTAATACCTTAAGGAGGCTGAGTGGTAAACAAATGACCAATCAGATATTCCTTATTTTTAAAGATATGATTTGTTAAGCTATAAGCTATCATTTAGTAAAGAAAACTTTAATAGATTTAAGCTTAAAATTTTGAGTATTTTCCTTTATCTGTATACAGAGCTCTTTAGGAGATAAATACAGTCTAAAAATGGCTACGACCATCCAGCCTTCTTAACTATCACTGCTAATATAAATGTAACTATTAAGTTAGAAAATTAATAGCAAAAACAAAGAAAACAACATACATATGTGTTGGTGTATTTTTTAGAGGAGCATGGTCAAGAGTTATAAACAAGACACAGAGCTCACAATGCTTTGTCATGTAAATAAGGCTCGTGTCCTCCTGTTGTTGACATTGGTTCAATATACCGGTTAAAGTTTTTTTTATAGGCTGATTGTTTCTCTGAAGTATAAATAATCAGTTCTTAACTTTTATCACATTCAATTAAGGTCTAAAACTTCACCATTCAAAATATAAACAAAAGCATAACGTAATCTTTGTTTACATGACAAAGAAATGTGAGCTCTGAAACTAAATTGTTTAGCATTAGAAATGCCTTACTGAAGCATTGTAAACATTAAAAACGGGGAGGGGATGGTGTGACCAAAACGGGAGATTGTTTAGCATTAGAAATGCCTTACTGAAACATTGTAAACATTAAAAACGGGGAGGGGGTGGTGTGACCAAAACGTGAGCATGGCCCTTTTTATATTTTAGTTTACTGTGTTCAATGATATCATATTTTAGAAATAAATATTTCAGTAACAAATAAGAGCAAAAATACTAAAAGCCATTTATATAGCACAGTGTAATGTCTACTTTACAGAAATCCATAAATGCAATCAGCTGTTAAAATCATGCCATCTAATCATGTAAGACTTATTTATAAATATCAGATCTTAAAAGATATGTGTCTGTCAAATTGAGACATGTGAAATTTGAATTAGGTACCCCATTTTTATAAGTGTACAAAACAAATTGATTGACAAACTGTTTTACGAGAGAGAGAGAGAGAGAGAGAGAGAGAGAGAGAGAGAGAGAGAGAGAAAGAGAGAGATCATTTGGTGATTTGTTTTAAGTAGCATTTGCGAAAAATTAAATCACTTCTTCGGCGAACAAAGAAACTTCTCTCTGTTTGGCTTCTGGTATTGCGATTTAAATTTTATGTACATAATATGGTATGTTTATTCAAAGTTGCATTGTGTGGGCTTTATTAATATTAACAACATTGTCATCCGTTAGCTCACTATTCTCTTGCCTACCTCTTTTCCTCCATATCTTGAATGAATAAATACTATCACTTATATACATCATTTTCTTTTTAATTATGATGTTACGTGAAATTTGTCAAAATTTTTTGAATATATATATTTTTTCTTATGGATTCATGTAGATATAAAAGCAACAGGCATTGCAGAAAAAATATGTAACTCGCGTTAGCGTTAGATGTTAAAAATGATTTTAAAAATCGTAAAGAGTAATTAAAAGTAACTGAATTAATTGTAGTTTACATCAGTACGTTATTTAAAAGAAATCGCGATTATTTTTTATGAAAGTTCAGTCTGAATCAACATGGTTATTGCTCTTAATTGCTTTACTTCATATATCAGATATTTAAAACTACGAAAGACTTCATTTTCAGACTTTTTGAATTGGAGTGGCATAAACATACCCGCTGCTATATTTATTCACTTCTTTAGCTATTAATCAACGCACTGGGGTTGGATTAAAGTTAAACTATAGGTAACATATTAATAAACTCTAACACACTTATAGTTGACCATATGATTTACTTTAACACTGACTTTAACACAGAGTTTTTAACACGGTATTAGAGTTAATGTTTTTTATCTATATCAATGTCAAAGCACATATAAACATAGATTAAGTACATAATTTCTGTGTTCACTATTTTGATTTAAGCACAATATATGCTAGAGAAACATTATATAAACAAAAAATATGCCTATCTAAGACTATACAATACATACATGTATAGCGCACGATATAAACATAGGCACCTTTAATAATAATGATGGATGGGCGTACTTGTGAGTAATATAAAAAAACTAACTGAAAACGAAAGCCGTGTACAAGTGCTTATCACATTTCAATTCTATAAACTTACATTGGTGGATGTGATTTAAAATAGGCAATAGTTATATTTGGCGTTTGTTTTTTAATGAATGCGCATTGTAATCAAAACGAGTGTGATACAGACAGAAATATAAACGTTTAATACAATATTGTTTTTGATTTTAAATATGCTATTAAATAATATTTCTATTTGATATTGAATTTTTATCAGGCAACACATACCCTAACGCCGAGGCCCTGATGAATGCAGTTCTGAATTATGAGCAGAATCGTGAAGAGTTAAATACATCATCTTCGCACCACCAGGGACCTTCTCAAAATCCCCAAACGGAAGAACGTCGTAACACAAGAAGACGCTCAAGGTCTTCAACCTCAAGTAAGATGTAATTCATTAAAAACATTTTCATTTTCAATGAATTAAAAAAAAGTTAAATAATACTTTTAATGTAATAAATGGAATTTTAAACAAACATTATATCTTTCAATCGAAAATAAAAACAAAATTTTAAGACATTCTCTTAAAAAATCCGGTTGATTAATGTGTGATTCTGTGAAGCTTAATGTTATTAATACATACATTACCGATCAGACCTAACTTAAGAGAAAGTTGACAAGAACTCTACATTGGGATTGTTTTTCGGGGTCTGCTTGAGGTTAACTAGAGCAGACCCAGAGTTTACTTTGAGTAAAACATATTAAAAGTAAGATAAGTAATAAAAAGTTAGAACCAGCATATAATAATAAAAATTGTAAGGATAAGATTTTTAAGAAAATGAAGAAAAAATACGGAAAAAAATAATTTCGATTTGTAAAATATTCTTTCATTTATGTTAACAAACTTTGACGGAGTTTTAATTTTTTTTTTATGTCGCGTTTTGAAAAAACATAATTGTAGTAAAACGTCGTTAAGCGGCTTCAGCAAATTACGCGGTGCACTAGTTACTAGTTTTGTAAAGATCTTTTAACAAATTCGCAACCGATTTTAAAGTAAATAAAATGAACTTTCTTAGAAGTGCATTTTATTAATCAATAGTCAAGCTACATTGAAAAAGAATCGGTATGATGACATCAAGTGAAAATAAAGAATTCCGAGCGATAAAAATAATAAAATAAATAGGAAACCAAAACTATTGGAAAAACAGATACTAAACAATAAAAAAATATCGTATATAAAGTCAGCAGGTCGTTTGTACCAAGATAACATACAAAATGAATAGATATGATAGGAAGATGTTCAGGGAAAATGTTGTTTTAAATTTCTTAAATGTTTTTCAAAAGTGACATATTTGACGTCGTATATATTGCCGCCTGCCAAAAGTCGTTCTTACAGATAGTTCTATCTCAGAGATTTATATCAGCTCGCATTTGAGTTTCAGGGTAACGTTCAACAGATTATCATTACACAAAACACGGATTGTTTTTTAATACGAGTACATGTAATTGCCCATTAAAACGATTTCAAGAGATACGCTTAAGAACAAAATAGCAGCGTCGATATTTCTGCAAAACTGCTTAGGAAAAAAAACGTTTACATTTGAAAACTTAGGCTGAACGAAATGGCTGGAAATATTTGCATGAATCTGTGTACATCATTACTTCTAGTGAATAAATGTGATTGTTTCAATAGTCTATAGAAAAACAAACACTCATAATTCGCCTCGCCATCAATTAGTTAATCAGCCTGTAATCAGATGTTATCAGTGATAGTAACTGCGTGCGTACTCAAATTTCATAAGTCAAAAACAAACCACATTCCATGCGACTAAAATACCTCCAGTCCTGGCAAGTACGTGTTTGGATGCATCATTCCTTGTCTCCAGTTAGTGGTTCAGGCAGGGCTTAAAAAGAAATAGGAGCAAACCACTATTTTCTTACCTTTCATATCTTTAATTAAAAATTCATCAAATAAATACAAAAATAAAAAAAACTGAAAAAATCACCGCGTTTCACAAACCCTAATTGCACACTTTTGCAATATTGGACAAGATCTGAATTAATCCAGTTATGTTTGAGAATATGCATGCATATTAAAAGGTAGAATAAGAATACGTATTACTTTGGAGTTTTTCTCATACATAAATGCACTATATAAAAAATCCATTATGTGACAAAAGTTCTCCCTTTGATCTCGAGATTCTGTGTCTTTGTTTCCTTATGCCAATAGTTTTTTTTTTTAAGAAAAAAATCTCCTCATATAGACAAACATGCCCTACAATAGATTTTAGCTACGTGAAACTGTTTACTTTTCTGATGTTGAAAACAAAATGACTCGAGATCTGATTAATTAATTATTTTAGTTACGTTTGTTGTCTTTGGAATAATAAACCAGATTGGTCATTCCTTAAGAATATACTAGTTATATTTTTCGTTATATTTTCATCAGGTAATGCATTTCCTAATGCCGAGGTGAATGCAGTAATGAATTCTGGGCAGAATCCTGAAGTGTTAAATACACCATCTTCGCATGACCAGAAACCCCCTGTTATCCCCCAAAATGCCCCACAGTCATATTCACCTAGTACCGAGAGTAGGAACTCAAGTTCCCGAAACCCAGGTAAGATAAAATACCGCTAAATATTTTTAACTATATGGATTCAATACAAATTAAATAATTTTACAAGTAAACAAATAATTTTCCCAACACTTTATTACTATATACTACTATGATTTTCTCTTCATGAATTGGTGGTTAATTAAATTAATCTAAAATGCTCTGAAATATGTTTAGTTATATATATTGAATAAAATGTAAATTCTTTTACAAGCTTTCAAATAAGTTTTTCAACATTTTATTTCCTTACATGTATAATATTATGTTGTTACTATTTTGTAAATGGTGCTTTATTGAGATGAGCAGAATTTGATACTTGTTGGTCAATGTTTAACACGGTTTAATTTATCAATAGTTATGTATAAATCTGAATTCTTCATTAAACACTTAAAATGGATATATTGTGTAACATTGTGGTAAAAATAAATAATTCCCTTAAAAATCAACAAAATTGATGATATTTTTAATCATTGATAAATGATGATAGGACGTGCACAGTCCGATAGACATATAAGTTTACAGTTCACAGTTCAAAATACAGAAATCCTTTTAACAAGTCAATGTTATCAGTCGTATTACTAGGCGTTGTTCTGAGACAAAAAGGGTCCATATTTATCGCATTGTTGGCGTCTGTATACCAGCAGACATTTGCTCCATGTTCTGTGTTGTGGTGTGCGCGTTATGAGGTCACACAGAAACACCGAACTATTAAAAAAATACTCTATACCGCCGATTAATATTGAAATCTGAAGTAAAATGTTTGTGAATATTTTAAAAATATAGTTATTATAAAGAATGTGGTATGAATGAATGTTATTATAAGTCAAAAACGAATACAATTTGTGTGTATTGCATTGTTTTGTAAGTAATGCAGTTACAAAAGCATATTTGGAAATATTTCAAAAGATACATTGGTGAAAGCGTAACAGTTGAATGTATTTTTATTTTAAAAACTTATTCATATTAGAATAGAATATATACAAATTAAGACAATAAATTTAAAAATATTTAATCAATTTCACAGCAGAGTAACACCGTACAATATACTAATGGTAGTTGTATTTCATATTGAATCCACAAGTAAATGTTTTCATTTTTCGGGTAAATGTTATATTTAAGGTAATTGTCCATACGTCACAAAACAACGTATGACATATTTCACGCGTTATTACGTCTTGCCCGTGTCCGATCTTTACTCTATACGCTTAGCAACGAACTTAAATATTTTCCCTAAAAATTGATTTTAGAATATAGGTTTTGTTTTAAAAGCATATCAGGTAATTAGCGTTTTCCGCGTGTGTGACTGCAATTTCTAAATACCGATCTCGATCAATAATACTTACCGATATTAAAAAAAAAAAACTATCTTATGCGGTTTAAATAATAATGATTGATCAACGGTTTGTTCAAACCATGTTTTCTATTTAACAAAACGCTAAATAAACTTTTTATAGAGATGAAATGATAAAACTATGCAAAATTTTATTTTTACGGACCTTTTTTCAAATCATATATTTTAATGAATTTTACCAAAAATACGCCCATTGTGATTCTAAAAAGGCCGGTCATTTGTGTAATTTTATTTTCTATATATTAAGGGCCTTAAGGGGTAAACATTATCACTATTTCAGGGAATTCTGTAGGTAAATTAAATTATAGGAGATTAAATTCTCTTTGAAAATTTGTTGCATTTTATCTCATTTGTAAACAAATTATCTATTTTTTAATAAATATGCATGTGTAACATTAATTTTTTTGTTTTGAAAAATAAATTCGTTCTTTTTACATAGGATATCAGTCAAAAATGAACTTCCGAAAGTCAAATTTCAGGCTTAGGCTAATATTCTTAATGTATAAAAAAAAGCACCATTTTCCGCAATTGGTTCTATTTTTAGCAACGGGCCTAGCTTTTAAAATACCGATGGACCAGCCAACTGGGAACAATTTGATAAGGGTATGATCTCAGATACATGTTTGAAAAATTTGAAAAAATTCTGTAGGCATTTTATTTATGTTGGGGTAATGGATCATTACCTTAAATAGTAACATTAATCATGTAAGGTTGATCAAAATAATAATGATCAAAGTTGGTATTAAGTGATCGTTAAACATTATAAAATTTAATTATATCATGATTAATACATTTCTATATTATTGTTAAGGTCTTCCGTTTCCAACGGAAGACCTTATAGTTTTCGTACTGTTTCTTCTTATTTTTTTTTTCCACAAATTTTGTGCACGCGATTTCTCAAACACTATCCAACCGATTTCAACCATTTTTTCACAGATGATTGGAAGTGATCTGAATTTATTTTGTTTTTTAATATTTTTGCCGTCGTCACTTCCGGTACCGATTTATCGCTGATTTTGTAAGTTTTTCGACCCACTTTGTGCACACAAAAACTCAAAAACTATCAGAGATATGGATATTAAATTTTCAGGATAGGTAGACCATAGTTTAAAGTTGTTCCGAATGTTTTTGTTTTTCGCCAGTGGCACCATTTTTTAGAGCTCGCCATGGCTCGAAAATTGGGTACCAATCTTGACATTCACCCCCCTCTTTTTTTTGTTCACAAGATTTCTCAGAGATGGCTTGACAAGTTTTTTTTTGGAATTTTCAGGAATGACTGAAAATAATAATATCTGCATTTGCTTATTTCATTTTTTAAAAATTCATTTCCTCTTGTCCGTTTCCTGTCCCTCGACAAAAAGCTTGTGACATTGAGATGTCAAAAATGATAAGGACTTGAGCATTCAGACTTTGTAGGATAATAGACCTAATGTTGTAGATGTCTTCAAACTATTTTGTTTTGTTCGTCATAACTTCCGGTCGTCACCGGAAGCACTTCAAAAACTATTTTTTTACGCATTTAATTTATTTTCACATAGAAATGAAATATAAGTGTAAAGCCTCACATATGTCATCTTTTCGATGTTAAAGAAACAAAAAAAATCTACTTCCGGTGAGATATCTCAAACATCTCAGATTGCCTTTTTTTAAACCAATGTTTTACCCGCGAGATCTCAGAAAGTGCAAGTTATAAGACACGAAATTTATGTTGATGATAGACATTTCATAGAAAATGCCTTTAACCGCTTTCATTTTGTCAATCGTCACTTCCGGTCCTCACTGAAAGGGTTAAAACGAATCAAGTTGTTTAAAATTTTTAACTGTTTTTGTTCACAAAACTTTTATTAATAATAGACAATTGATTGAACATGTGTTTAACGGGTTTTATTTTGTTAACCTCACTTCCGGTATTCACGGAAAGAATTCAAACAATTCATGTTTTTAACAAGCTTAACAGACTTTCTTGGGTGTTTCATCAAGCCTGATAAACAGTGACGTACCATAGGCAAATATACAAGAAATACTAGGTTTTATTACCATTAATCACTTCTGTTCGTCCGTTTCCGGTCCCGAGACAAAAAAAAACTTAGTTTCAACAAGATCTCAGATTTGGCAGAGAGTAACGATATTTCATTGTATCATAAAAAACAAATCGGGCGGAAGACCTACTCGTTACTCTTAACGAGATCTAGTTACCTGTTATGTTTTCAAGAATTCAAAAGCCAAAATTATATTTACAGGAAATATGTAAATTCAATAAAATTAATTGTTTCTGTCTTCAAAAAACAAAAAACAAAAACAAAAACAAAAAAGACAAAAAAAAAAAAAGTTGGATTATTTGAATAAGCAAAATTTCTTAAACATTTACATCGTTTTGATGCAAAACATGTCAAGGTGACTTCAGTTTTGAAGGATAGACGAATTACAAGAATGCGACCAAATTTTACATTTTTACCAAATACTCTAATTCATATTGTGTTGTAGGACAACATGTTTATTTTTTTAACACATGTATCTGATGAAAAATGCAAACAGCATTGTAGCAACCTCTAATGATACAGTATCCACTAATGATATAAAGTTGCATTAATGGTCAGACTTCTGACCGTTAATGATATAATTTTATCATTAACGAACTACCCAACCGTCCACTAGTGATACAATTTCAAAATTATACCATTAAGGGTCAAAATTCACGTCCACTAATGATATAAGTAAAAACCACAAAATAAATACATCGTTGACCTTTAATGATATAATTTTTATTGCATTAGAGGACGAGCTTCGACCGTTAATGATACAATTAAGTATAATATAGTACTATTTTTAATTTTGCATTTTGCATTTACCCCTGTTTATTTTTTGGTAGACTAACAGAAGTGTCAGACAGATTATTTAGATTCGACTTTGCTTTCCTGGTTCTTTTAATTTAATAAGATTTAATCTTTAGATGCAAGCTAATAAGAACCATGATTTCTTTTAAGTTTCAAGTTTCAATATTTACATTTTCAGTGTCTTTGCCTGTGATAACACTACGTATTGGTTTTGTGCTATACAGTCTAATAAATTTAAATGACGTTTAATTGGGGTGAAAGCGGGGTTTTCTTATTAATATTCAAATATGTTCTCGTACAATTGCTGAAAATCATATAAATATAAGTAATTAGAAATCATTCTTTGAATATAATGAGGTGATAATTTCGGTCGGGGCGTGATCAAATCTATCATAAAGTCCATCGGGCTTTATTAGATTTGATCACGCCCCGACCAAAATACCTAAAGAATGATTCCTTATTCCTTAAATATTCAGCTGCTAGAACAAGGTTAATTGAATATATGATAAAACTTAAAAAATAGTCAAAAATATTCGGACCAGAGGTGAACAAAAGATTTTAAAAGCAAAGGATCAAACCTACTTAAGGTGGAAAAACACACCTGGAAAAAGTCACTCAAATTAACAGAAAATTATTTGATTATGAAAGATATAATGAAAAATAAACTGTACATTTGTCACATAAGCGACAAATTTGCAGTTTGGTAAATAAAAAAATGAATATAAAAAAACGATTCAGTTAGTGACAACAAAATCCCCTGCAGGATTCGAACTCGGGATGTACGCATCACAAGCAACATTTTATCAACTCGGCTATGGAGTATGTTACCTTTTGCCTTCGATAAAGTTATTCCACCTTAAAGATTGTTTTTTATGTTGCTCGAGCTCGTATATCTCTTTTTTTTCAGAGAATCGGCTCCTTTTGTCGCTTTTCTGCTATTTGAAATAGGCATCTGATATTATTTTACCTCAAATATCCATAAATGCGAAACACGTATCTAGAACCAGTTGATTATTTCCAGTAAAGACAATGTTGTAAAGTAAATCTCTATATATATTTTTAATGCACTTCTTTCTCTTGACATTAGAAATAAACACTATCTAGAATATATCCTTGTTACTCAAAATAGGAGCAACATATGCAGGCAAAAAGTCGTGTTTCATATTAGCATTTACCTATGACTGTAGTAACCTCTAATGATACATCCTCTAATGATATAAAGTTGCATTAGAGGACATTATCGTAATCGATAATGATTTAATTTTATCATTAAGGTACAAAGTACTACATAGCCGTCTTTTTTTGATGCACTTTCAGGCTCGGATCCAGGATTTTTTCCGGGGGTGGGGGGTCAAACCTTTTCACAATAATGTAATAACAGTCAATTCATTTTTCTTATAAATCGTTACATTGTAATTTTTTTATCCCCCTAGGTAGACCCCCTTCCCCCCACTATAACATAAATTGTAATGATGATAAAGTTCCTATTGTATCAGTAAGTGGACTTGAACCATTAATTGTACCCCTCTGTTTATATCTCTATTGACTGAGGATAGTGTATTAGATGGATTTTTAACAAAGTAGACAATTGAGGACAAGTACAATGTTGACCAATAATAACGAATCTTTATATTGCTTAAGGCAAAGTGGATAGATTTGCCTAGACTACCTACTGGACAAGTCATGCTCTTATGCGTGCCACTCTGTCTACTTCTCGCTCTGTTATTTATGAAAAGTATGAGATAGATTATTTAAAAAATAAGATTTAAAAGAGTACACCATTGATCAATAATGATATATATTTATACCTGTATTGCATTAGTCCTAGTGGATGGTGTTGCCTTGTAGCAATCTCTAATGATACACTGTCCACTAATGATATAATGATATAATGTTGCATTAGTGGTCAGGATGTTGACCACCAATGATATAATTTTATCATTAACGAACAACCTTACCGTCCGCTAATGATATAATTTCAGATTTATAGCATTAGCGGTCAAAAATCGTAACCTTTAATGATATAGGGAAAAAATGTGAAATAAGTACTACCTTGACCACTAATGATATACATTTGCATACATTTCCAATTGCTTTAGTGGATGGACTGCATGGCAAAAGGCAACATATATATATATATATATATATATATATATATATATATATATATATATATATATATATCTTCAATTCTATATAAACAGTCGTCGAAAACATGAACCATTTTTGTGATTTGTTCTCAACTTATCCTATCAACACTTAAAAATATGCAATTATTATCTTATACTAAATTTTTCGCGAGTAACCGCTATTTTGCGTTATATTTATTTCTTAAAAAGTTTGTCTATAATTAGAATATTGGTATAAATGGTTACAGGTTAAAATTAACTATTTACATGTACTTTTAAAAATATTTGCTGAATTGATGGGTGTTAATAGTAAATTCACAATTGTCATATTGTTTAAGTTTGCATTTACACTCCCCCGATAAATTGAAGTGTCATTGTAAAATTTAAATTTTCTTGGTGGGTATAATTAAAGAACAAAATATACAATATGACATATTGTAATTCTTTTACTTACACCAACCCAATAAATTCATATTGTGACAGAAGTAATAACAGCGGAAAAAGCCAAAAAAAAAATACTTAAACATGATTATCAATAATAATTCAAATTCAACAATCCAAAATAATATAATAAATGACCATAAATGCCAAAATAACGGTTTTTGATCCCTTTTACTACCAAATGTATGAATATATCAATCAAAATTTTGAAAAAAGTAAGTAAAACCAACAGGTACCACCCATATTGCTTCCCAAAACGCCACCTGTTTATTTTTGTGCGTCCCTAGTTTTATGGTTTCTGTTCGTTATGCATTTATGTTTGTTGGTTTTATATTTTTTGAAAACCGGTATTTTCAGTAATCTATATATGTTGCTGTGGTAATGTTCTGTTATAAGATAATCCTGAATATAACTAGATATTTATTATTAAGAAGTTTGAAACAAATCGTTCATTTTTTCTAGTAATAAAATATTCAGCATAATTGAATATATACTTGTAAATATTTTGCAACTTAATTTTTGCACAGAATACCGACAGTGTAAATTTTGTAAATTTGCTTCAATTTAAGTCTAAATGGCTTGTCTCACAAAATCTTCACAACAGAAGTTTATCAACCCTAATTGATTTTATCACAGTTTTAAATCTCGTAAAGGAAATTGATTACTCAAAAGTAACACAAGCTTTTAAGACTATGTATATGCAGAAAGCTGGCAAATGTGTAATAATACCCCTAAACACACCAATGCAAAAGTTTCTGTTTAGTGTTAGTATCTGTATTGAACACATTGTTTTTTCTGTCAAGTCGAGATCATTAGCTAATTATTCATCATTTAATATAGTTTATCCGGCAAATTTACGAAAACATTATTGTTAATTTGTTTATTTGTTTGTTTAATTTTATAAGCTGCAATGATGGAGTTCGCCAAGGCGGACATTATCATCGTTCTTGATTTCATTATATATCAGTGATTTGGAAATTTTCTTATTAGATAAAAACATTGAAGGTCTTAAAAGTATTTCTGATGCTATAGAAAACGAATTATTTCTGTATTTGAAGCTTTTTATCCTTTTTTATGCTGATGATACTGTAATTATGGCTGAGACTGCCGAAGATCTCCAAAATGCACTGAATGAATTTTATCTATATTGTAGTCAATTGAAGTTACAAGTCAATACTGACAAAACAAAAAATTTGATTTTTTTTCAAAAGGCCCTTTGCCATTACATGTGTTTTATTACAATAATGTTGCTATAGAAAATGTCAAAGATTTTAAATATCTGGGTATTATTTTTTCAAGAACAGGATCATTTGCTAAAGCTAAAAAACATTTGTGTGAACAGGCACAGAAAGCAATGTACAGTGTTATTAGAAAAATAAGACAATTCAATTTACCAGTCGATTGTCAGTTTGACGTATTTGACACAATTGTAGTTCCGGTATTATTGTATGGGTGTGAAATTTGGGGTTACGAAAATATAGAAGTTATTGAACGTGTACATTTGAAATTCTTAAAATATGTTTTTAACTTAAAAAGTAGTACACCATCCTGCATGGTTTACGGGGAGACAGGTCGTTTCCCTTTATATATAAATGTATATATCATAATGATTTCCTACTGGTCAAAATTATTTACAAACTCTGAAAGCAAAATTGTATCTGTTTTATATAAGTTTTTGGTCTTGCAATTTAAAAGGGGAAATATGTCAAACTCCTGGATTGCATGTGTTAAAAATATTTTAGATTTGTGTGGTTTTTCAAATATCTAGTCTGAACAAAATGCTGTAAATGTAAAATGGATATCGGCAATTGTAAAACAAATGTTACAAGACCAATATATCCAAAAAATGGTCTAGTGAAATTTATAACTCCTCAAAAGGGCAAATATACAAGATTTTTTAGAAAAATTTTAGCTATGAATATTAGATTAATATATTGCCACTTAAGCTCAGAAAGGTTTTTATGAAATTTAGAACAGCGAACACTGGGAGATGGTCCAATATTCATTAAAATCAAAGAGTGTGTAAAACTGTGTAATACTGGTAAAATTCCTGACGAATTCCATTATATTCTTGAATGTAAAGAGTTATTGACATTTAGACATAGATATCTTGAAGATAAATACTGTTCAGCACCAAATACTCTAACGTTCTGGTCCCACCGTCACCAAAATTTTCAAATCACTCAACTCAGTCCTCAACTCAAATCCTTAAAAGAAAAGTGCATACATTTGAGGTAAAAACTCAGAGTTGAGGCTGAGTATTGACTAGAGGAAAGTTGGTGACGGTGAGGTCTGGGTGCTTATGTCTTGTAATAATGTTACAAAACTGAAAAAAAAATGTTATTTCATTATCAAAATTTACATTCCGATATAATAGTCTGTCCTCCACAATTCTGCCTTTTCCTATTTGCATTGTATATATTATATATTAATGCTTATTTACTACCTATCTATTCACTTATAAACTGTACCTCTGACTTTTGAATTGTATAATTATACCGATTGATGGTTTGAGTGAATAAACTGAATAGAAATTGAATTAAGTTGAATTTATTAAATAATCACTGATCGCGACTTGTCTCAGAAAAGTATGACAACTGTTCATTATTGTGTTAATTATCATGACTTCTCAAAATAAAGTTGTAGCGATATGCCGGAAATATTACATAAACGGCCGGTATTGGTTTGACCATCTTCGCAAACTACGGCCAATATGCAAGATTCCCGACCTTGCCTTGAGACGATGTTGTTTGACATATAATTGTATGTCGATTTTTCAAAATAGTTTAACAAGTTTATATCAAGGAAGGTGACAATCATTAAATCTCGAATAAATACCGACCGAGAAAAGGGTGAGATGCGGGATGTAATTTTTTTCAAAAAAAGGTACATTTGTTTGTTCTGGTGCATTAATATTATCAATAACAAATAACATCATGATACTTTCTCTTATCTACCAAAAAGAAATCTGACAGGAAAAGCACCAAATAAATATGTGAGCTGTGAGTGACTTTGATCAAATTTAAAGTTTTGACCAGAGGTATGAAAATTAATATGTCCGAAAAAAATTTTCAGCCCGACCCCCCCCCCCCTCCCATTTAGAACCAAATGCTCGTCCTCTTTTGCTATATGTATATCCATGCAGTTTAATAACACGAGTTCTTAATCGGAAAAATCAAACCCCAAAAACATCCTTTCGGCATGAGTATCAGACAATATAAGGAATTAAAATATGGATCTAAAATTCATAATCAGATACATTTAAATTGCATAGAGCAAGCTCCATTTCAAAGACAGTTCAAAAATCTTTAGTTGGTCTATGTTGAGGTCATCAGATTAAAAAAACTTTTTTTAAGCTGTTGAAAAATGACCCTGGGTAAAAATTTCACGACTTTTGGCGGTCTCAGTTTTCAACGTTAACCCAACTCCGTGGATCAACAATCGACGTTGAAAAATGAAACCCCAGTGAAATTTTAACGCAGGTCAATGTGCTTTGTTACACCGACAAGATTACTATTGATTAAGTAGTTTTAATTCAACCAACTCTAATTGATATACTTTGTTATTTTAATCTATCAACAAACCCACATGTTCATCTTAACAACAGATAAGTGATTCAATTGTACTACAGACCACAATAGCAAATATTTTTATCAATTGGACCTTTTTATATTATTGAATTTTATATATTTATATATATATATTATATCATATCATATCATATTATATCATTAAAGGTTGCAAATTCATCCACTAATGCAATTGGAAATGTATGCAAATGTATATCATTAGTGGTCAAGGTAGTACTTATTTCACATTTTTTCCCATATAATTAGAGGTTACAATTTTTGACCGCTAATGATAAAAATCTGAAATTATCTCATTAGCGGACGGCTAGGTTGTTCGTTAATGATACAATTATATCATTAGTGGTCAACATCCTGACCACTAATGCGACATTATATCATTAGTGGACAGTGTATCGTTAAAGGTTGCTACATTGCCTAATGGACGGATTTCAACCATTAATGATACAATTCCATGTAGGAAGAGGTACATTTAAAATGGAAAATTTAAAATAGTACTATATAGGATAGATAATTGTATCATTAACGGTTGAAGTTCATGCTCTAATGCAATAAAAATTATATCATTAAAGGTCAACGATGTACTTATTTTGGAGTTTTAACTTATATCATTAGTGGACGTGAATTTTGACCCTTAATGATATAAGTGGACGGTTAGGTAGTTCGTTAATGATAAAATTATATCATTAATGCTACAAGGCAACACCATCCACTAGGACTAATGCAATACAGGTATAAATATATATCATTATTGATCAATGGTGTACTCTTTTAAATTTTATTTTTTAAATAATCTATCTCATACTTTTCATAAATAACAGAGCGATAAGTAGACAGAGTGGCACGCATAAGAGCATGACTTGTCCAGTACATAGTCTAGGCAAATCTATCCACTTGGCCTTAAGCAATATAAAGATTCGTTATTATTGGTCAACATTGTACTTGTCCTCAATTGTCTACTTTGTTAAAAATCCATCTAATACACTATCCTCAGTCAATAGAGATATAAACAGAGGGGTACAATTAATGGTTCAAGTCCACTTACTGATACAATAGGAACTTTATCATCATTACAATTTATGTTCTACAAGTTTTGCGGTTTTTTTTTATTTCATATCAATAGTTGATTAAAAGTTTGACCATTTGTTATATAATTTTGAAAGCCATGAGCAGATCTAGAAAGGGGGTCGGGTAGTGGGGGGAGGGGGGTCTACCTAGGGGGATAAAAAAATTACAATGTAACGATTTATAAGAAAAATGAATTGACTGTTATTACATTATTGTGAAAAGGTTTGACCCCCCACCCCCGGAAAAAATCCTGGATCCGAGCCTGAAAGTGCATAAAAAAAGACGGCTATGTAGTACTTAGTACCTTAATGATAAAATTAAATCATTATCGATTACGATAATGTCCACTAATGCAACTTTATATCATTAGAGGATGTATCATTAGAGGTTACTACAGTCATAGGTAAATGCTAATATGAAACACGAATTTTTTGCCTGCATATGTTGCTTCTATTTTGAGTAACAAGGATATATTAGTCTATATACATAGATAGTGTTTATTTCTAATGTCAAGAGAAAGAAGTGCATTAAAAATATATAGAGAGATTTACTTTACAACATTGTCTTTACTGGAAATGATCAACTGCTTCTAGATACGTGTTTCGCATTTATGGATATTTGAGGTAAAATAGTATCAGATGCCTATTTCAAATAGCAGAAAAGCGACAAAAGGAGCCGATTCTCTGAAAAAAAGAAGAGATATACGAACTCGAGCAACATAAAAACAATCTTTAAGGTGGAATAACTTTATCGAAGGCAAAAGGTAACATTCATAGCCGAGTTGACAAAATGTTGCTTGTGATGCGTAAATCCCGAGTTCGAATCCTGCAGGGGATTTTGTTGTCACTAACTGAATCGTTTTTTTATATTCATTTTTTTATTTACCAAACTGCAAATTTGTCGCTTATGTGACAAATGTACAGTTTATTTTTCATTATATCTTTCATAATCAAATAATTTTCTGTTAATTTGAGTGACTTTTTCCAGGTGTGTTTTTCCACCTTAAGTAGGTTTGATCCTTTGCTTTTAAAATCTTTTGTTCACCTCTGGTCCGAATATTTTTGACTATTTTTTAAGTTTTATCATATATTCAATTAACCTTGTTCTAGCAGCTGAATATTTAAGGAATAAGGAATCATTCTTTAGGTATTTTGGTCGGGGCGTGATCAAATCTAATAAAGCCCGATGGACTTAATGATAGATTTGATCACGCCCCGACCGAAATTATCACCTCATTATATTCAAAGAATGATTTCTAATTACTTATATTTATATGATTTTCAGCAATTGTACGAGAACATATTTGAATATTAATAAGAAAACTCCGCTTTCACCCCAATTATACGTCATTTAAATTTATTGGACTGTATAGCACAGAACCAATACGTAGTGTTATCACAGGCAAAGACACTGAAAATGTAAATATTGAAACTTGAAACTTGAAAGAAATCATGGTTCTTATTAGCTTGCATCTAAAGATTAAATCTTATTAAATTAAAAGAACCAGGAAAGCAAAGTCGAATCTAAATAATCTGTCTGACACCTCTGTTAGTCTACTAAAAAATAAACAGGGGTAAATGCAAAATGCAAAATTAAAAATGGTACTATATTATACTTAATTGTATCATTAACGGTCGAAGCTCGTCCTCTAATGCAATACAAATTATATCATTAAAGGTCAACGATGTACTTATTTTGTGGTTTTTTCTTATATCATTAGTGGACGTGAATTTTGACCCTTAATGGTATAATTTTGAAATTGTATCACTAGTGGACGGTTGGGTAGTTCGTTAATGATAAAATTATATCATTAACGGTCAGAAGTCTGACCACTAATGCAACTTTATTTCATTAGTGGATACTGTATCATTTGAGGTTGCTACACAGCATACCAGATGTAACTGAAGTTTAAGTTAATAAGTGTATGTGCCAATCTAACAAAAAGTGCTTTGAATCTTAATTATAGTTTGTTTTGAGAGTTAGATCTCAAAATAGAATGAATATTCACAACTCATTTATTAAATAAGATATCAAAATTGATACTCTTATGTATGTTTAAAGGAATTCAGACATCCATAATAATTGCAAATCAGTTTAATGTCTTGACCTAAGTGGTACACAGAAAATAGTAGCTGATCTAATAACATGTTGCATGTGTAATGACTTGTTTCACTCGAACTCTTTCAAAAATATTGTATCAAATATCAAGTTGGAAATCCAATCCCTCCCCCCCCCCCCAATTTTTGTTAACGTTTTGTCATAATTCATTCATATATTAAACATAACATATTTATATCATTTCGATATCAATCTTTAAACTCATATTGATCAAGTAAATAGTTGTACCTATATGTGTGTATAGATAAACAATTTTTTTCAGTTTTTCTGGCTCTGCAACGTGAGAAAACGTTGACGTCGCGTTCACCTTTTGCAAAGTCGTAATACACATGTTTGTATTTTTGATTATTTTTAGAATCCAACAAATAAAACATTAAAGATCAGTGGATCTATGTAACAAGCTTTAATGTTAGGTATTTTACCAATTCTTAAAATCTTGACACTCGAAAAAAAGTGACTATACCATTTGTTAAAGAAGCAATGTATCAGGTTAATATGTTATTTCTAGAAAATTCTAGCAATAAGTAAACAAAGGGGATGACTAGTCGCGATATTATATACCTTTATAACACTTTTCTATAATTGTTAAAACCCCAGGATCAATACTTGGACCCCGACAGAGGTTCAATGTCCAATATCGAAATTTACAGGGATTTTTTTGAAAGACCTCTTATCAAGAACTACAATGCTACAATTTGTAAGATTGTTTCTCAGTATCGCTTAGAGTGTGTTCTAAATTTGTTAACCCCATGACAAAAATGAACCTTTTTAGAGTGACTTTTAGTGCAAGATGCATAAATAGAATGTTTACAATTAGCTGCCATAGAACTACAATAATACAATTTGTGGATTTACCATGCAATCACCCTAAAATAGTGTAAATTCTTAATTCAAACTGTGACCAATTGACAAATAATGGTGCCCAGAAATTGGTTCAAAGTTGAACATAAAATTTTACAGGAAATTTGTTCAAAGCTCTTCTTTTACAGAAATATAATGTTTCATCATCTACTTTGCAATAGAATCGAAACAACTTCACATCCTCATATTAAGGTCACAGTGACCTTCTTTCACTTTTTTATTATAACTTCATTTCATAATGTTGGGGCCTTAGATGACACGACTGATCAGTTGATGATTTTCTATGCATTGTTTAATATATTGTCAAATTATGGAACACATGTATATGAGAATTTTTGTGAGTTTGTGGTTATTAGGCCTCTTGTTTGTATACTAAAGCTTATCACCACTTATTTCTTAGAGAACAGTCATTCTGTGACAACCTTTTTTTATTTTGTTTAATGCTAATAATGCAATAAAAATCTTCATTTAGGACATTTCAATCATGTTGTGTCCATTTTTAGATTTGTGTGGGTTTTTTTTGCAGACCTTGAACAGATGGTTAATGAATTAAGACAGAAGACAAAGTGCAAGGTGTGTCTGGATTCTGAATTGGAGGTGATGTTTCAACCTTGTAATCACCTATGTTGCTGCCGATCGTGTGGCTTTGACGAAAGACTCAAGACGTGTCCGGTGTGTAGATCACCAATTGAGAACAGGGTGCGCACTCTTATACCATAAGAAACCTGCAGTCATGGTTTGCAGAATCGGTATGTAAAAGACGTACAAACTTGTTTTGTTTAGCTCAATTTATAAAAACATTTTTATTTTATAAGGGTCAAAAATAGAAAATTTCTCCAGAAAATATTCTTGTTCATTTTTTTTCAAATTTTTAGCAGAAATCTAATTTAAAATCTAATGTACTTTAAAGTGATTTTTTTAATCACTTGAATTGATTTCACAATGTATTTCAGGTATTGATGTCTCCAATGATGCTGATCGATGTATTTTTGAAGAACTAGATACAGATAACGAGAGAACAGGCAATTAACATGGTGATGACTGTTTACCTAATGACTATTTCAATTAATTTGACGAATAGCTGATGCCTAAGTACTTTAACTTTTAATTGTATACTACATACTTGTTTTTACCCTAAATGTTGGTCTTTTTTATTATTGTGTTTTTTTTTAAAAAGGGAGATAAATATGATTTAAATAACTATAGATAATCAGCTTTGTTTGCAACATGTGTTGCATACTTTTTACTTCTGTCTTCAACTTATAACATGGTTAAATGAAAATAATGTCGTTACTGGTGCACAATTTCGTTCTAAATCCAATTGTAAAACAAGTGATGTCAATTATGCTCCACCTACTTCAATTACTTCATCGTTTATACTTTGCAAATAAGATAAATGTCTGTCGTGCTTTTATTTTTTTCAAAAAAAAAAGCATTTGACTGTTGATAGGTCTTAACTTGGAGTGAAATTTTCTAAACTTGGTACGCAAGGAAAACTTCCGCGTGTAATTAAATGGTATATATAAACATGTTGACGCACAATCTGATGAATTTTTGTGTGTTTTTTTTCATCAGCAGTGTTTATTGCAAAGTGAAGTACTTTTGTCCATTTTATTCAATTTGTATGAAATTGATTTTGGTTTAATTTCTGGATGTGTACATTTTGAAATTAAACTTTAATACTTCTTATGTACACTAATGGCATGACGATTTTTTCGAAGACAATTATTGATCTTTAATGTATTTTTTATCAATAAACAGATTGTTGTAAAACATTAAAATAACACAATTCCGTGAGGGCAAAGAATGCTATTTTTAGAATAAGGTCGAAGGGTAAAAGAATGTGAAAAATGGTATATTTATGGTAAATATCTAGGCTTGAAATTCTACATCAGTTTGCTTTTATAGGTTTACTCTTCACTACAGTATAGTGTTCTCTAGAGCTGAGAAACAACTTGCTGAGGAAGATACTTAATGCATTATTTGCGTGGAGAAAATATCAGAAACATGGTTTTTTTTTAATCCTTACACATTGCTATCATTGTTTGATTGTGTCGTGTCATTAACTATGCTTCTAAGCTATGGGGTTCACTCAATGCACCTTATATAACTTTATCCTGAATTGTGTAAACATATCTTGGGGTTAAAATGTCAACTACTTATGTCACGGTATATTCGGATTTAGCAGAATGTCATCTGCTGTAACATAATAAATACATTACAATAATTATTCTATCATTTAATCTTGCCATTATACACTATATGCCTGTGTTAAAACATGCCTAAACTTGTTGTTCCATGTAAAATATTTTTTTATGAACTCTGGGTATGTTTAAATTGCTAGATAAAAACCACAGTGCAGATCTCTTTATTGTCCTTTTTTTCAACTTCATAGTTATAGTATATGTTTTCTTTTATTTTTTGATTACGGAAACCCATAAAATCAAATATCACAATTGCATTCCAAAATTAGAAAAAGAACACATGGCGTGTGTGACCGGTCAGCAGAGGATACTTACTCCTCAATGGCTTCTGATCCTACCTCTAGTTTTTGAAGAGGTCCGTGTTTGCTCTGCCCCTGTTTTGTATTTTTCCTTTTGACTATTGAATTGAACACTATTTGGTATCCCTACATTTCATTTCTATTCAATATAGGATGAATTTCCTTTTTATTTATTATGTCCAGTATACGAAGTCAATCGCAAAATACATGTACATTGTCTTATTACTGAAAAGACTGTTAATGTCTAAACTTTTGCAGATATTTTATGTTGAAAATTAAAAAAAAAAGAGTTATGAAATTTAGCTAAATGTATTTACTTAGGCTTTAAAATAAGTCAAATTAAATATTGATATCATATGTTTACTGCTATTACTTTCTCCTGTTTACCTACCTGTACATTGATATAATTGTCTATATTTATTTATACTGATAAGCTGTACAGCTTTAAGTTTAAAAAGAACCGAGCTGATCTGAACTGAAATGCAAGCTTAGGTGTAATATAAATTTATTTTTTAAAAGATCATTTACTTAAACAAGAGGTACACTTTTTTTCACGAAATGTCATATTTATTTTTTTTTTCGCTGATTGATACATGTTATTGGGTTTATAGGTATAAATGATGTTGTGTATGTAATTATCAACCATTACCATTATCATTCACTGACAAATACATTCGAAATCACAGCCTTGGTGCTTTCATTGTCTCTAACTTATTTGTTACTTGTCTTGAATGATATATAAAATTGAATATTTAATGAAATTGAGTTAATATATACAACTTTTATATTTTAAATGACTAACCAATTTCTGATTTTGTAACCGGTTACCATCGTTCCGACCGAGTACTGTGGAATCATCATTGTTTGTGGTGGACCAATTTTCGTGGCTTTCGTGGATACCCTTGCCCACGAATTTACATCCCCACGAACGTATTTACAAGAATTTGTTTAACATATATATATGAAATAGAACTTGCTACCAACGCAATAACGTCCCTACGAACCAGGAAAGTTTTCGCTACCCACAAACCTTGACCCCCACAAATAAGAATGATTCCACAGTAACCGGTTAACCAGATAGAAAATGCCATCCCTAGTAAATTGGTTATCATTGCTTCTTCAGCCATGTAATATTCTTTGTGTTCGGTTTTTATAACTAGTCATTTGATTAAAAAAAGCTATCTTTAAAAAGGTATTAAGGGAAGCCGGTCTCCTAACGGCAGATATATCACATAGTAGGAAGAACAGCAATGTGTCGGAAGTTAAGGTGTCAATTGCGATGTCTCAGATTAATGCAGCCTGACCATTTGAGATCGATGAATTCTTGAATCGCTATATCAATATAAACAAGAGAGACTCTCTGCTTGTCGGTGATTTACGGAGACAGCCGAGCGTCTGGTTGAACGAGACTAAGTTGGACTCTGGCATAGGAACACATACGACTACAAAAATTATCTTTATTGTTCGGACTATTTAAATCTAACTATTTTCAAAGTATTTATAAATAAGTTTTCTTGAAAAACAATACTTCAGAATACATAACATCGAATTTATCGATTATTTTCTAGAACTAAGTCTTGTCAGCGGCGATGATTTGTGCTTAGGTCCAAACACAATTTCACTTCCGGTTTGCCATGCAGAGTACTGTATAGGAGAGTTGATTAAAATCAACTCCCAAAAATGTATGTTTCTTTTTTTCATATTTAAAGGTATAGAAGGTTTGGATTATAATTAAAAGTTTGCAGTATTAAATACTACAGGATAGAAACTACTTTGCTTACATATTTGTGCTCTTTTATGGAATATGCAAAAATAAATATTTTACAAAGCAGAAAAACACTTTGGTAATTACGATTATAATTAATGATTCACAATATATCCTAAAATTTATGATAAATAATTAATAAAAACTCTTGAACACGTTTTGATTTCATTGCGCAGATGATATGATCATTATATTTAAAATGAATATGATTTTATTTATTTAATCACCACACAAAGATTATTATGTCATAATTACACAACATTCATAAAGAAAATTCATTTGAGTTCAAGAAACAAACATGATTTTGGGGGAACTATTTTTTCGCGCGCAGCTCCGGCGAGCAAAGCGAGCTTTAAGAGCATGTGCGCGCGGGAAAAAGAACGAGCTAAACCTACAGGTTCATCAAGAACAATTTATTGTCTACGTCCCATAATGCTCTCTAATGTTTTCTCTCGTAGTGCTATACCACAAATGGCTAACATTTACCTCGTAATTTACAGTGCCTTGAGGTTTGAATACCGCAAAAGCTTTGTTGAGACCCAAGACATTTTTACAAGTGTCCATTCCTTCGTATTGAGTTGAGATACGTAAAGAAATGAATCTAGATTCCAACGCATGACGTCACAGTGTCTCGCGCTATATTTCCCACGATGAATTTAGTGGTGGATCAAACATCGGTAATGCGTGTACTATATAGCAATATAAGTATAGACTGCAATACCTGCCTCAGATGATGTTTTTAATCTTTTTTTTTTTTTTTTGGTTTTGATAGAGAGATTATATAAATACTAGCAAGAGCCATACTTTACTGTCATATCGATCTAATGTTACTCTAAATGTGCATGCATGTACAGTAAGTATAAGTAGGGAAGTTTAAAAAAATAGGTCATTTTGAACTGAAAAAAAAAGAATAAAGAGAAAAAATAAACAGTTAAAAAATATATACAGATATTGCATATTGTCAAACCATCAAATTAGAAAATAGGAAATTACACACCTACAAACAGGGATCGGGGGCACGAATACAACGTATGTAATTAGAATGCAAAAATAAACCCCCAAAAATATGAATTAGGAAAAAAATAAAATTCAGATAACAACAAGGTACAAAAAAATTAATACTGTATTTAACGTTACCAATTTTGACCAAATTAAATACAAAATACGTTTTACAGACTGATTAATTCTCTCCAAAAGTAATGAACGGTTTTAGGTGGAAGCAAGTCTATGTATTTTGTTAGAATTTTAAAAATTAGAAATTTTATAATTCTCTCTCTCTCTCTCTCTCTCTCTCTCTCTCTCTCTCTCTCTCTCTCTCTCTCTCTCAAATTCTTTGGTGTTAGTTGATAAATAAATAACACTATGTTGACAATGATGCAATGTATTGTAATTCTTGCTGCGCTCGCCACAACGGTAGCACCATAAAACATATTACTGAATACATATCTAGGCAAACTGGATACTGGATTAATCTTATAAAATTCTTGATATTCAAAAAGTTTTTATTTCAAATCAAATTGTAACTATTATAGAAATTGTCTATTTTAAGTGCAAAAAGGTCACACACAAATTTGTGCAGCTTCGTACAATTTTTTTTTTTCGCAATCCCTCTATTCAGTGTGACCATATGCATTGTGCATAAGTAAAAACAATATTTGAAGAAATAAGTTTGCTTAATCAAAAATACTGACAACAAATCCAAATCAGGCTGAAATTGCATTTTAGGTGCAAAAAGGTCAAGTTAAATGGGCCATAACTCAGAGGGATATATACTGACCCCCCATTATCTGTGTATTTTTTAAGTATGTTTTGTCAACAGATTTCAATGATATACTTCTCAAGAAACTTGATACAAAAACATTGAGGAGTGGGATACCTAAAAAATAATATACCAGTAGATCTTGTAAAACCCCCGTAATTCACTTGCAAAAGAAAACATGTACATTCTGTCAAATGTTTTTACACTTTTTTTCACGCGCAATACTCGTATCATTAATACTCTTAAAATCGACAGCGCTGGCCAGATATGCAGGACTAATCAAGCCTCACCGCACGTGGCCTGGGTACTCTACCTATGCACCCACTGACTGTGGTTTTTTGGGGGTTTTTTTGCGTAAAAGGGTGAAATCTGGATGTTTAATTTATTTGTTTCATTATCCTTATAGTAGGTTAAGTATGCAAGCTAAATGCTTTACTGATTATTGTCAAAATTAACGAAAGAAATCGTAAAAATTAAGTAAAGTAAAACTAAACGAAAATATGCCATATTACGATCACGGTCGACAGTACTTAATTGGGGGAATATTCAAGCTTCACAGAGCAGTGGTTCAACTTGAATAATCATGTTAATATGATCGATGCCGGGAGTGGGGGGGGGGGGTGTAGCTATAGGATACAGTCAAAGAACCACTCCATGTTTATCCATTGAATCCTATAATTTTTCAATATTTCGGTCGACACTAGATGGTTCTTGAGGAATCCTCAATATTTGACTTCACGGACAGAAGGCTGTATAAAAAGTAGAGATAGCAACTATACGATTACACACCATTGCTTGTGAACCCCAAAACATCATAAATATTCTTAAACTCATGCATCTTCATACTTACTAGGAATTTTCTATTTATTGTATATTTTGAAATTGCAAATAAGATATTTATTTCAATAATAATATTGAAATATGAATCCTAAGCGAATATTGCAAATTTTGCCGCTAGGTAGTGTCCGTCGAAGTTCATTATCGACGTCACATACAAGCTGAGCGGTAGCAATAGAGTAGGTTCATAGAGCCTTCGTCTAAAAAAATAATAGGTTCCACACTCCAATCTGTGTTTTTTTGTATGGGCACAATTTCTGGAACGTAAAGGTTTAAACACATTTGATCTAAGGACTATGGCTCAAGCAGATTGGGGGAAAAAGGTAAATGACTCTTATATTCAATCATAAATGTATTTGCGATCAAAGTGAGAAGACTTCAGTTTATTATTATAATCAAATTAAACATTAAGTTAGGTAAGGGAGATTTCAGAGTAAATTAAACAGATAAAAGATTTGCGAAACTCTACTATATTTTATAACACATTTTAAATTAATGAACTTTTTCAAACTGATGTAAGTTTTGAGGTTATTGTTGATGTTGATTATCTACACGGAGCTTTACAACACTATTAAAGAATATAAGGTCGAATAAAGACGTCCTTAGTAAATATGTATATCATGCTCTATACTTTCTAACGTTATATTTCTTATAATTAGAAAGGTACAAAACTATTACCAATTTTTATTACGATCTTAACTTTATTAAATGTTTTTCTGAAACATATTTCTGATGTATTATAAATATAAATTATATGTCACGTCCTGTCTAATTTTATGTTCTACTGACATGGATTAGATTACAGGAATACAAACGTATGCGTATATGTAATGCTACACTAAAACACAAAATATCCTATCTACACATAAAAAATTAAATTTAATACAAACGCAAAAAACAAGCTACTTAAAACAAAAACAAAATAGCAATTGAATAAAACTTACACATACCATGTACAACACAACTCTTTGCAAGGTATTTGCATTCACTGAAACCAGCATTGCAAATTCATTGCTGAAAAAATTACGATTATCATTATGGTTATAATCATAACATTATCCCTGCTTTATTATACCCCCCGCAAGCGAAGTTTGGGGGGGGGTATATAGGAATCACCTTCTCCTTCTGTGTGTCCGTCTGTCTCTGCAAAATTCGTGTCCGGTCCATATCTTTCTTATGAAGAAACATTGGAAGATCTTACTTCACGCAATAATTGCTTATGACAAAAGAATGTGTCATGACCTTTGGGCAAGGTCAAGGTCACTGGCAGAAAAAAGTGCAAAATTCGTGTCCGGTCAATATCTTTCTTATGGAGAAACATTGAAAGATCTTACTTCACACAAAGATTGCTCATGACATAAGGGTGTGTAATGACTTTGAACCAAGGTCATTCGGGCAAGGTCAAGGTCACTGGCAGAAAAAGTGAGAAATTCGTGTCTGGTCCATATCTTTCTTATGGACAAATATTGGAAGTTCTTAATTCACATAAAGATTGCTTATAACCTGAGAGTGTGTCATGACTTTCACACAAGGTCAAATGATGAAGTTCAAGGTCATTATATAAAAAATGCTTAATTCTTGTCTGTGTCATGTCTTGTATTAATGGAAATAATAAGAAGCTAAAATTTGACACAAAGCTTGCTTGTGTCAGGCCACATAAAATTAATTTTTATATTGTCATCCCCGCTCGTCTCTCTGAAAATGGCCTGCCCCAATGTATTTTTTTTGGGGGGGGGATGTGCGGGAAAAAAAATTCGGAAAAAAAATCGGGCTCGGTATACCAAAAATTCAAAATGTTTAACGGCTGCTTGACATGTGGATTATCGTTTGATTCGAGTCATGTTTGTTAACATAAGGATGCAAATGTCCTCATGCATTAACAGTTAAGTTGAAATAAAATGAAATTTAAAGAATAGAAATTGGTTTGTGTACTCATATTAGCATTAACAGTTTTAAAAAATAGAGCAGTTGTTATTTATAGAAAATGAACTGTGAAATAGATTCATCCATTATTTTCTATAATTTAAAAAATACATGAGTTGTGATTTTTTCTTGGCGGGGGTATCAATTGAGAGCTTGCTCACAGTACCTCTAGTTTATCTTTTTTGTTATTCTTTCCACCTTCATATTTAGGCATCGATCGATGATAAATAATTTTCATTGAAACACATTCCATTGAATCAAATTCTGCTCAGTATTCAGTGTTGGACGTATACATTTTATCCTGAAAAATGTTCTGATTTTTGCATATTCAAATGTTATAGATAGAATAAACTGATTTCTTTAAAAGGTTATTCTAACTTAGGAACACATTTAAAACACCTTTAACATGACAATGTCTTAACTAACAAGGTATCAGTTATACAAATACGGATTTGGCAAATTTTTTTCTGCATACCCTCTCCGAATTTTATATTTCTAAGCTTTAACGAACATCACTCTTTCAACATAAATACATATTTTTATATGCAACGATAAAAAATCTATTTTCTCCATATTCTAAAGGTTTTACGGATATAAAAAAAATAAACCAAAATTGCGACCTACTGTTTGATCACTAAGTTTAATGCATGTGACCATAATTGTTATATCACCGGGTGACACTGGTTGATCATTTTGAAAGAAGCTCACAAATGATTGAATGATTAAGTTGCGTTGTCCTGTCAAACTCCGTATAGTTCTCTAATTTTGATAAATATGTTTCATTTCAACATAAGTGTTGTCTTCGGGAACATTACAATACATCTGATTTTCTACTGCACTCTTAAACTTGGTATCGTCGTATAATTGCGTCAATTGTTCACCTTCAGCGTGGACTTTCTGTTCGGATTGTTTGACGTTTTGGTGTCCACACCTTCGTCTTCTATTACAAATTGTAGAGATTATCCAACAAATCCATGTCAGTCCCAAGATTGAACACAATGAGAAAATAAAGAACAGAAGAGTTCTTCTAGACAGGTCGTCAACTGAAACGTAAAATTCATCTAATTTTAACACAGTCATATTAATGACAAAATGAAAAGAAATAAATAAAACATTTTTGTCTCTTCAATGATCAATATATTTTTATCAAATCTGCAGATTTAAATATCTACAAATTATTGAATAAGATAATTCAGTTTACGGTGCAATTAAAGGTGTTCTTAGGTCAATAATTACAAATTTTCTGCATTTGATTTTAACAGAATGTAAAGTTTAGAAATGAGCAAAAAGAAATACACCTGACAATTCAGATATTTAATGCTAACTTTAATCCGCACGACCGGTCTATCTTCTAGTTATAGTCTGTCCCAAGATATTTATGCAGCACATTCGGCCGATTTTTAATAAAAATATACATACCTGTGAAAGAAGTGCAATTGAAATCGATAAAAGGGAAAATTTCCAAGATATCTTCACTGATATATTATCATATTTGACTTGGAAAAACTCACAGGAACGAAAACAGATTTCTTACGGAGATTTATAATGGAGAATGTTTACATCTTTTCTCCATTCGGAAGCCACTCGGAATACCTCGCACAATTTTTCAACGTTATCATCCGGGTCTGCTTCAATACAAAATCTCCGTAGACATCACTCTTTTTAGACATGTATTGAAACCTGATAAGCAAAAGGGGGCGTTTTAACGTAGAAATCTTGGAAATTTTGTCATACTTTTGAATGAACATCGTTTGAACCATGAGGTATTTATAAATATCAAGTAATTAAGCAAAATATGAATCGAGGGTATCTTGGGACAGACTATAGAATGTCAACTTGTTCCTAAGACATGTACTATTTTTGCAAGGGAGTCAGTAAGTTGTTATATTGCATTCAATGACTACTCTGTATTCAAGTACATGTCCGATTTCGGTAATCAAATAAGAATGCAGCATTTCAATTTTTTTTTTACAAGTAGTATAATGGCAATGACGATACGAAATCAGCTATTAGTCTATATGTGATCATCTATCTATCTACTTATCTATCTATCTATCTATCTATCCATCTCTCATATACTTATTTACCCGTTTTGCATTGGTCACCCGTGTAACCAGCATTACATCCAGTTAAGCATGTTCCATTGGTGTAAGAACACTGGTTAAGGTCACGACAGTGTCCACAGGTCTCATTACAGTCAGCTCCATACGTTCCTATCTCACAAACTGCAAGAGTTTTTTAATAAAATCAAGAAAAATCCTGGTTAACATTAAGATCTGGATATTAGATATATTTCCTTTTATGAATTTTAATGTAGTATTTCAACTTGTTCTTTTTATTATTTTGATTGTAAATTTTGTTTCATTTCTTACATTTTTGTTTGATTTCTTAATTTTTTTTTTTTTTTTATTTTTTTTTTTTTTGCTGGCATGTCAGTACTTCTCTATGCATGAAAGTAAAAGTTATATATATAGAAATATTTCCATATGCTTCTTTTGAGCAACAACAAAGAGTTAATATTGAATCATTGTCCTACGTTGTGTACAATTGTCTTGTGTATATCCGGGTTTACAACCGTTTGGGCACGCCCCATCCACGTGGTTACACTGCACCATATCTTTACAATGTCCACAATCAGTCTGACAGCCATCACCGTACCTCCTGTTCGTACATTCTGTGACATAAAAGTGTCACTGTTCATTGATTTATTTATAAATATATTGAGTTAGCATCAGTGTTTTATCCTCAATATACAGTGCAATACAATCTGTGAAGAAAACTTTAAGCATGTGTCACCAAATCAATTATTATGCTTAATAGATATTTACACTCAACAAAACTTCGAAGTGATCACCCTTATAAATAAAATAATTTGTAAATTATGAATCAAAATGCTATGAAATTTCCTTATTTCCTTACCGGTATGTCTTCTCAACAAAAACACAGAGAACAGAATCAGTACTAAATGACATCAGAACCCGTATCAAAGTCTCAAAACATGCTTTTTTAGCATGTGATTTATATATTCATGTTTCGTGAGATACATCAGTCTTCGTAATAGTCTCAAATAAAAAAACGCTTAAAATGCAGATTTAGGTAAAAACCAGACCCGTTGGAATCTTTTTGTCTGAAGAGGTCTTGCAAGAGGGCTGTACTAACTTTAAATACTGTTTATTTCACCTTCGATTTTGTTTTAAACTTTGACAATCCGTAAATAAAGTTAGTTATAAAAAGAAATATAAGTCGTCAATTCTGTAACTCAGCCAACTGGAAGCTAATTGACGTACAAATACGTTGTGATTGAATGGCATATTTCTATTCGATTTTCGTAGACAGCTCAGTTGACATAAATACAAGATATTATATTATGCAAGGCAAAAAATGTTCTTTCTTAAGATAAAAATAATAATAATATAATTCACAAAATGCAAGTTAAAAACATTAATTTGTCTTCATGCTGAGGATAATAGTAATATAATTCATCTACTCACGTGTTTGACACAAATTCCCGATGTACCCAGCCTTACACCCCATTAGTCATGTTCCATTTGTATGCAGACATTGGTTTGAGTCCCGACAATGACCACATGGCTCCCTGCATTGAACACCAAACCATCCTTTGTCGCAGACTGTGTTTTCAATTAAAAGATAAAAATAAGAAAATGGTAAAAAAAAATCAACAAATATTAATGTTATATGTTTATGAATTAACTAATTGAGTCTACCAAATAGGCGACAAACAAAACATTATTGTTCATCGATATTTTCATAAGTTTGAGGGATATCTAGTTAAAGTTTTATTTTCTTTATTATATAAAAAAGAAAGTGTGATGCAAATGAAACAAAATTGAAAATGAACTACAAAGAACTGCTTTTGAAAGGCGAGTGTCACTGTTTAGATACTATGACATATAATGTGTTCAGTCCCATTTTCTACGTACGTGTTTTACACGTATCTCCTAGAAAACCTGGTTCACATCCGGTTACACACGTTCCATCCACGTCGTGGCAAAGTATCATGTTTTTGCAGTGTCCACAATCAAGCTTACAGTCCTCCCCATACGTTCCTGCGGTACATTCTGGAAGAAATGATTTTTTACTCATAATAATGACGAAAAATCGGTTGAAGAAATATTATTACATTTGTATACGATAAAGAATCATGGTCCTTATTAAAAAAAAACCTTATTATATATGCGTTTTACAAAATATATCTTGACGACTTTATTTGGAGATTTATAAAAGATAAACTAGTTCGCGGCGAATAATTTTCGCGATTAAGTTGTCGATTGTCATTAGACAAATGATGACTGATTTGCAGCGAGAACTTTTTGTGACGAGAGGGCTCGCAAAAATTCCTTGCAAGCAAATTAATTTTGATTTACAGCATATGATGCACATGTACATACGTGTTTTGCACATTGCACCTTGATACCCAGCGTCACACCCATATAAGCATATCCCATTCCTATTGGAACACTGGTGGACGTCCCGACAGTGTCCACAGGTTTCACTGCAGTCAACTCCATATGATCCCAAATTACACTCTACAAGCACGAGAAATAATAATAATTATGATCATGTGTTTGTAACAATCGAAATATCATAACAATTTCTCTAAATATTATGTAAATGTTTGTATACCAATAAACAATAATAAAATCAAATACAGACAAATATTGAAAACAAACAAACAACCCGAGATAAAACCATACCTTGATAATCAACTGGAAGAAATTTTAAACAATCACTTCTTAATAAAACGTGTTGTATTTGTGAGAAAAAGTTGATTTATTATTTGGTTTGAATAATGTTGAGAGTAAATAAAATTATATTCCAGATATGATAAAACAAACAAATCCAAATTTCCTCTTGATTTGATTAATATATTTGGGTTTTTTTTTTGTTTTTTTTTGTTGGTTTTTTGGGTTTTTTGGTTTTTTTTTTTTGGTTTTTTAGGTTTTTTTTTTTTAAAGCTGACTTATGGTTAAAATAGTGTTGAGAGGAATTTAATCAAAATTTATGTACGATAAAATTAAACAGAAAAATATTTATGTCTTTCTAAGACAGATGTTTATTTAACGAGCTGAGCTAGGAATTATTTATAATTTACGTACCTTGTGTACACGTGGGTTGTTTATACCCCGGCTTACAGCCTTTGACACATGTCCCGTTAACGTGATTGCACTGTTGCATATCTCTGCAATGTCCACAGACACTCTGGCATTGTTCTCCATAATTCCCATGTGTGCATTCTAAAAATGATAAATCAACTCTGCTAAAACTAATTATTATACCTCAATATGATTATTATATAAAACGCGTCATCTGATTGATCTAGACAGTCACGTGACAGGGCAAACAAAACGTCGTGTATCCCGGGGATTAAATATCGTGTCTCACCTCTTCGGAAATCTCGGGATTCTCATTCCAAGAGTATGAAAAAGCCAATATGAGCATACGATGTTGAGAAATATGATTAAATAAAAAAAAAATTTAATCATTTAAATTCTCTTTATGCCATAAAAAACCAATTTTACTACATATGATTCGAATTTATGAAAGAAAAGAGAGACAGTAAGAAAAAACCAAACAATGACGACGTTATTGCTTTCGACAAGTCGATAAATTATTATAAAATTAGAAATCTACGTATTTTGTATAATCATATGTTGTTCGGTATAATAAACCTTTTATTGCATGAATGTTCGGGAAATATGAAAATTTATTCCCCCAGAATAATCATATTTCCCTCACCATCATGCAATAAATGTATATTGTTTATATGGTTGCCATAAGATTCCTTGGAAAATTTTTAAAAAGTTCAAAATGTAGAAAACAGGTATCAGATTTTGGAGACAAAATGACATTGTTTGCATTTTGGGGGCAAGATATAATTTGTCAAGAATAAAAAAAAAAATAAAAAGTGTGTTTTAACACATCTAAATTGTTTATTACTTCATAATATACATACGACGAAGGTACTATCATCCCATCTCATCTTGAAATGATATTGTTTCAAGCTTGCTAAATCTTTCTTGTACATACATTCATGTTTATAAAATCGCATGATCTGACAATGAATCGGTTACACGCCCAGGAACAGGAAGACAACGACCATTGTAGATTTTTTAAAAAATAAGTCGTTTTCCATGATTTATTTAGGTAATCCATCCATAACTATGATATTTCATATCTAATAGATGGTAAGTTTGATCACTAGAATCTTATTGTTTTTTGAAAATGTTTACTAAATAATGAAGATTAACCATACAAACTTTTCAGAATTTTAAACAGTTTCTTTATCACCTTTTAAAGTTAACATTGAAATAAATAATGAACAAACTAGTCTATGATTACCTGATTCACACCTGTCGCCGATGTACCCAGGTTTACAGTCCAGACAGGTGCCCGTTTCCATGTAACAATATCGACAATTTACATTGGAACAACAGTCTGTTCCGTAGTACAATCCTATGTTGGGACAACCTTAAAACGATTAAAAATGACTTAAAACATTTAATTATGCATAATGAACTGTTAATCATTTCTATTCATATACGTACATGCACATGCATTTGTAAATATGTGTCAATAAATTAAATTCACAACGTTTGTCTGAAATCCCTGCCATCTAATTGTAAAATAAACGTTGCAGTTGATATTGTTTACACATTAAAACCTATGATTGTAAAATGGATAAAAATCATATAGTATCTGAAAGGTTATTGAACAATACGATAAAAATTTGTGTTTCGGCTCGCAAGATGTTTGGTGACATATCTAAATTAAATCTTAATGCATCTAAGTACATCCTTTTCAAAAGGAATTCAGCATGTAGATAGGTTACTTGTCGGGAAAAAAATCAAGAAAGTTTATTTCAAATTAGCCGTCATTTGATTGGCTAAATAAATCCATCTGTATCATGTAACATAACCTGCCCAAAATACTATATGACGCGCGTGCAAAGCGTATTCATCCTCTTGACGTTACGCTAAATTTTGCACAAATCAACGTGTTTTTTTTTTAAATATTGTGCCTTATTTTTTTATTTTTTTTTTTTATTTTAGGTGTTACATTTGCCATTTATATTACGTTCACTGTTATGTTTCTTTCGTATAACATTAATTGAAATTAAACTCAATTCTTTAATCATTTCTTTTTTGGTTTCCATCATAAACATTTGGTAAACAATATTAAATTAAATGCATTAGCTTACCATAAACTTCAACTTCACATAGCATATTCGCAGCAAACGTATACGCAGATGTGTCAGGATACCAAACTCCTGGTCGCTTCTCATTGTAGTAAATTACATATTGTGCTTTTGTAGAGCATGGAATGTGTGAAAGGGGAGGTACGGTAAAAACTGCATATTCACTATCGTTGAAGCACATATATCCATCTAATATATTTGTAGTATTGGAAACATAAACCGAAGATCCAACAGTTCCTGTGTGAACAAGCAACTATCAACATATTGGGATGGTTTATATATTTTTTTAGAAAGGCCTATATATGATGTAGGACTAAAATGGCCATTTAAAATAGACAACCATTTTATCTGTAAATCTTTTTTTTGTTTTTGTTTTGTGTGTGTGTGTGTGTGTGTGTGTGTGTGTGTGTGTGTGTGTGTGTGTGTGTGTGTGTGCAGATATACATGAAAGGTTTTTTTTCATCATTTCATAATTCATAATAACATCATAAAATTAACTCTTCCCTGACGTTTTCGCATTTCTACCTTCAAAGCAGTTTTTCTTTCAGTTTACATTGGTCGCATAGCTGAACAAACAACACATTATCTTCAGAGATGAATCTTTTCAAGACTTAAAAGTGGCAATTTTATTTATTACCGTTTTTACAGTTTATCCGGTGACTATAGGTATCCAGTACACAATGATACGGTTTTTTTTTTTATTTCTTTTCTCACTTTATCAAACGTTGTTCTGTGATTAATTTGTACTTCAAACCATTTCTGCACAACAAAAATAGAATTCGGATTATACATATAGGAACTAGGAAGATTTATTATGTGTTAAAATATTATATTTACTGAAAAACATGAGAACTTTCTGCACTCTTTTCTTTCACGTAGATTCAATTGATGTGTTCTACGCGCGGCTTCCGGTTTGAGGTCTCGACTGACAATAAGCTAATAGACGAGGTCACGTGACCCCGTCTAAAAATGGATTTGGAAATGCAAGAAATCATAGAAAAAATATTAAGTACATTACGCAAATGATTACACAATCTAAAGATAAACGGTATGATTTTTTTTTTATCTACAGATTGTAAAAACATTTTACACATTAGCGGCAGAACTGTACCTCCACGGAAATTGTAACTAGTAGAATTTAGTAGGATTTATTAATTATGTTACCAAGTCCAAAACCGTGAGCAAAGTTTTATGTGCAATAAATATACACTTCTTATATGGGTGGACCTGTTGCTCCACGATCCTTCAACCCAGTACAGTTCTACAGCTTTTTCGCATGCCCTGATATATACACAAAAGCTGATCATATATGATATTTTTTTTCTAAATGGAACGACAGGCAAATGCCATTCCTATGTGCATGTACGTTGATGTAGGAACAAACTGATACGTAGTTTAGAATAATAAGGGTGGCTTTCTTTAAGACAAAAAGTGCAATTTGTTTATAGTTAACGAGACATGGTTACGCAAGAAACAATGATTTACCAAATATAGAATTTTTACAAAATTCTACATTTGAAAAGATGATCTTCTGAAAAATTACGATCTTCAAAAGTAAATAAATACAATTATAAAGATAAAAATAGAATGATTTGTTTGCCCAAAACATAAATATTGAGTTCCTTCTACATCATAGCCACGACCAAACGAATTTTTACAAGATTCTACATATTTGATACATCATTTGAAAAGATGATCTTTTAAAAAAGTTACGATATTTAAAAGTAAATAAATACAATTATAAAGATAGAAATTGAATGATTTGTTTGCCCAAAACATAAATATTGAGTTCCTTCTACATCATAGCCACGCAAGCACAGGTGAATTTATATACTGCAGCGTGGCATATAGCATGAACAAGGAGCCTCTCAGTGAAACCTCATGTCTTTAAGAAATAATATAATTTGTATATAAATTAAGATGCACTCTCTGTTATGCATATTTTTTACTACAGACATTGGATATCTTAAATAACTTCAATTATTCTGTTAGTGCATCAATCCAAAAGTTTTAACGACTTATAAACTAATGAGAGATGATTTATAATGCGTTATTCGTCATGTATGATCAAATTTTAACATTCTTCTTGTTTCCGTAGTCATAATTAAGAAATAAAACATCTCTTTCGAATCACTATGTGGCTTTTAAAATGTAAGCTTTATTACCCCAATGACCATAGGATTTCATGTAGTAGATGATTATGTGATGGATTCTATGGATGCTGGTCAGGTTCACCCACCAAGTGGCGTTCTGTTCACCATACGTTTTAGAACACTCTCCGCCTCTCCATGACCGGTTTGATTTACGACCATCTACAGCATTGCTGGCGTCCGATAGTTTGTCAGAAGTCCATGGTGTATTCTGATAGGCCGGTTTGTTTAGTGCAATATTGACTGTCAAAAATAACGATTAAAAACAACTCTTCAGAGTCAAAATTTAACTTCGTTGGTGCATAAATTTTATTTCATTTTTCATAATTTTTTGCTTAACAGCAATTAAAACGCTGCAAAATAAATCGTCTGTATTGATATGGTCCATAAATTACAAACCACATCCTCTTTGTATTTTTTTTTCAAAACCATAAACACTTATTTACAATTTTTATTTTATTTTGTTTTATTTATTTATTTATTTATTTATTTATTTATTATTTATTTATTTATTTACTTATTTAAGGAGAAGCTTCAAGAGTACTGTACAACAATCTACTCCAGAAGTGGTGTGAATCAGATGTGGATACTAAAAAACTCTAAAGAATTATTAGAAACTTTGAGGTCACACAATTTACCAAAATCAATAGCATCAAAACGTACGATTTTTCAACGCTTTATACAACCATTCCACACGACAAATTAAAATCCAGACTTTTTTATATCATCGACAGTTGTTTCTTCAATAAAAATGGAAGTCGGAAAAATGCTTACCTTGTCATTGGAAATCTAAAAAACTATTTTGTTAAAAACCATTCTGATTGCACACACAAGTACTCTGAAGTTGACATTAAAAAGATGCTTGAATTTCTGATAGACAACATCTATGTAGTTTTTGGAAATCAAGTCTTCCAACAATCTGTTGGAATTCCCATGGGTACCAATTGTGCCCCATTGTTAGCAGACCTATTTTTGTATTCTTATGAAGCAGAATTTATTCAAAAACTTGTACGTGAAAAAAATAAATCACTCGCTGTGGCCTTCAACTCAACATTTAGGTATATCGACGACGTATTATCAATTAACAATCGTTATTTCCATACTTACGTCGACTCGATATATCCCAGTGAACTTGAAATAAAAGATACCACAGAGTCAGCGTCATCTGTTTCATATTTGGATATTTTACTGGAAATGGACATTCATGGTAACCTAACAACCAAACTTTATGATAACCGCGATGACTTCAGTTTTTCTATAGTCAACTTTCCTTACTTATGTAGCAATATACCTTCATCACCTGCATATGGTGTTTTTGTCTCTCAGTTAATTCGATACGCAAGGGCATGCTCTTCGTATGAACAGTTTCTAAAAAGAGGCAAGATACTGACAAACAAGTTGATAAAACAAGACTATCAAGAGTCTCGTTTAAAGTCATCTTTTCGTAAGTTCTATGGTCGATACGACGACCTTGTCAGCAAATACAATCTTCCACTGAGTCGCATGCTGACTGACGTTTTTCATACTAATTGTTAGACCATAATTAATTACCTAATTGTCTACGGACTTTTGCGGTTTTTATTTTTCCGATTACGACAAAGAGCACACGGCGGGTGTGACCGGTCAGCAGAGGATGCTCACTCCTCCTAGGCACCTGATCCTACCTCTATCTTGGAGGTCCGTGTTGCTCTGCTTTAAATTTGTATTTCGTTTTATGGATTTTTGAGATGGTTGACGGTTTGTTATTGTCTTTTTTTCATTACTCTTTTATTTACTCATTTATTTATTTGTATGTTTATTCTTATGCCTATTTTACGAACTTCAAAATGTTTACTAATTTCAGTTTACAGTTATTTGAGACTGTCTTTAGATGGTAAGTATACTTAATAATAAACATTAAAATTCCAAATAACATATACAGAACACTGTGCCTAATAATTATGCCAGTGCAATGTGGCATTTTCGCAAACGCTAAAGATACATTTTCGAAACAATCCATATATACCCAATGATAGACCATTGTCTATAAAGTATATACTAGTAACCACTTTAATATTTAGTGTGTCTTACTTGACAGGTGAGGTATTTACCTTTAAAAATTAATACGTTATGGGGAAAATAATTCCCATAAGAAAAATCATTGTCCTATAAGAAATATTGAAAATCCTGTGGAATAATCTTAACATCCAACAGGAAGTATATTTCATATATGAGAAAAGAATTTTCTATAGTAATTTTATTCAGACACATAGTTGTACTATAAGACAATAAGTTTCCTATTAGATTTTAAATTCCTATTGAATCCTATCGGAATTTAAAGTCACATATAAAGTTCTATTATCATGGTAAAGATTTTTAAATACCCTATAGGAAAATTGTTTTTGCTATGAGAAAATTGTCTTAAAATAGGACGTTGTGTTTTAAATGTAAATGTCATGCTTGAAAGGTGAAATACATCAATAACGAAAGTGTTTTTAACTCTTTAGGCAATGTTCTATCATATGGCACATTTAAAGTTTTCTATACATACACCTTACGCGGGGGGAAATTGCCACCATGACACTGAAACAATTATCTGACACAACGTTATATATACGTATACTCACCGAATGCAGCCGTAAAATCCAGCAGCCATAGGAAAACGATGATTTTGCAAGATGTTTCACCAGGCGGTAACATGCTTAGATTCTCGTATGGTCAATCTCAAATATGTGTTATCTTAAAAGGCCCACATAACAAAATATGATAAATGATTATTTTTTGTTTACCTTTTTGTGGTATTAGGTAACTAGAAGTAGAAGGCTTGAGAAATAATATTTTTTTTTTAAATGTCAAAGGCAGTTATTACATACTAAGAGAAAAGGAAGTTAAAACACCAATTGCAAGCATAGGCGGCTGTAGACTTAATTCTTTAAAGAGACATGTTTAGATCAAATGTCAAAGCTAAACGATAAATTCAAATTGAGATGCTGTAAAAAATTCTAAGAAAATTCTTTTCTTGTTTGCGCTAATATTTCTTCATATTATATTCTTCATCAGTTATGTGCAAGGCTAAACGAAATGTTTTGATTAATTTGCTGTATAAAATATGTAATTTTTGCGCTAAAATTCCTTCAAATTAGGTTCCTTTATCAACTAGATACAAATGCTAGTTTTTTAAGTTTTTAATTGATATGCTGTTGAAAATACCAAGAAAATTCTAAGACATATTTTGCCGTGCTTAATTTTTTCTATATTATATTTTTGTGGACAAATTGTTGTTAAGTCAATGACAGTGCATTCTGTGAGTTTCTGATTCACATCTATATAGTTTTTGGAAATCAGGTTTTCCAACAATCTGTTGAAATTCCCATGGGTACCAATTGCGCCTCATTGTTAGCAGACCCATTTTTTTATTTATATAAAGCAGAATTTGTTCAAAGACTTTTACATGAAAAAATTAATCACTCGCTGTTGCCTTCAACTCGACATTAGGTATATCGAGGACGTGTTATCAATTAACATCTGTGACTTCATTCTTACGTCGACTCGATATATCCCGGTGAACTTAAAATAAAAAATACCACAGTCTGAGTCATCTGTTTCATATTTAGATATTTTACTTGAAAAAGACAACAAAACTTTATGATAACCGTTTTCACTTCAATTTTTTTTATCGTCAACTTTTCTTACTTATGTAGCAATATATATCTTCAGCACCTGCATATGGAGTTTTTGTCTCTCAGTTGATTCGATACGCAAGGGCATGTTCTACGTATGAACAGTTTCTAAAACGAGTCAAACTACTGACAAACGCGTTGATAAAACAAGACTATAAACAGTCTCGATTTAATTCATCATTTCGTAAGTTCAATGGTCGATACAACGACCTTGTCAGCAAATACAATCTTCCGCTGGCTCGAATGCTGACTGACGCTTTTCATACTTATTGTTAGGCCATTTTAATCACCGAATTGTCTACGGTTTTTCCGTTTTCCCGATTACGACAAAGAGCACACGACGGATATGACCGGTCAGCAGAGGATGCTTACTGTTCCATGGCACCTGATCCTACCTCTAATTTTCTAATTAGAGGTCCGCGTCTGCTCTGCTCTTGTTTTGTATTTTTCCTTTGGACTCTGTTCGTTATCACCACATGTCATTCTCTATTTGCGAAGGTAATTATCATTATTTATTGCAAAAAATATAATATGACTCGTATGTATACGAAAAAAAGCTTACATAATATTCTTAAAATTGTTTCTTTACTCAAAACCAGGACACTAAAATATAAAGTACAATTAACATGTTAAACATATATATATATATATATATATATATATATATATATATATATATATAAGCACTAAAAATAACCAAGGACACGAACAATAAAGAAAAATATTGTCAAATTTTCGGGACAACCCGTCCCTTCTTCAGGATATTATATATATATATATATATATATATATATATATATATATATATATATATATATATATATATCTATATATATATAAACAAATACAGAAAGTGACGGGGATTGACCACAAGTACATCCATGTAACGTTAATGTTATCAGCTTGTCAGGTTTGTTATCCACAAATTTAATTGTTAGCAGTACTGAAAATTTACATCAGATATAGTCACACCTTATAAAACAAATTAAGATATGCAATAATAAAACGCTATATATAGCAACAGTGTTTCCGTTCCAAATCAACTTTGAGGATAACAGCCATTCAAACCGTTTGGTCGAAACATAGTTTTAAAGTAATGCTACTTAATCGGAGTAGAAGTGTAAGAATGAACATACCATTAAAAGGTTCACCGACAATGTTAAAGTGTTTTTCATTTTGATGGTTTTAAAACTTCCTGTTTGTGCAAGATACTGTAATAAGTATTTAGTTGTTTCATTATTGGCGGGTTTAAGATTGTAATTTATGCTTGAATTGTCAATTATTCAAAGAGCAAATGCAGTCGTTTTAAAGTCACTTCATAGAATTAAAAAAAAATTAATCAGGTTGCATTTTCAAGATAAAATACCAATTAATAAGTAAAGATAATTATTCACTAACGACCTAGATTCGCCTATAATTGAAGTACGCAAAATAGGCGAAAAGTATACTAAACATGATGGCGAATTCACGTGTTGAAAAAAAAAATTATGCTTAAGTTATAGTGTTGTTTCTTTTTTCGACATAAATAAAACTGCAATGAATGAAGTATACAATGAACGAATGAAAGAAACAAACGCAACATTTCAATTGTTTTAGCAAATGTGACAATGCAGTCAGGTACACAGACGAAACAAGCAAAATATTTATAAATAAGGTGATCTAAACATCTTAATATTCTAAAGAAAGGACTATATGCAGGATTAAATATTTTTATGAACCGAAAAAAATACTAAACGCATGCTTGCTCCATTTACATTATTTTTACTATAAATAATAATTTAAAAAACGTGTGAAACAAAGCCCATTTTGGATATTACTTCAAGCTGATAGCTTTCAGTGTATGCCAATCAATAGTTCGATATTTTTAGGCATCACTGATAAAAAATGCTAGTTACTTTTAATAGATACGGAAGTATTACTATACATGACTATGCAACAAGTAAATGTTGCATAGTCAAATGCTATTATGATTAACAAATTATTAATTGTACAAACAATTCAAAGATCCTAATAGATCTAGCTATGCAATTCATTCTTGTTAAATAAATGAATGAGATTTTTCTTTTTCCTGACAGAATGTGTCATTTCAAAACAAGTGACGTTATATTCAGATGACGAGCGCGATTGACTTTTCGCTTTTTTTCAGTCGATATTATTAAATTAGAGACGGTGGCGTAAGTAAAAGTAATTTTTTAATGGACAAATCAATTGGCATAGAATAATTTTGCATAGGTTTTTGAAAGCGCTGACATCACAAAGCAAATATCTTTGTTTGAATGACTTTTCTGACAAAAGCAAATGTTTCTCACACCACACAATATGTTTGATTAGTTTTTCATACAAAGGTTGATCTCAATTTTTTTTTACAGATACAGAATAAATTTGGTAAGAAGTCAATGTCTTTTTAGAAATATAGAAAATTTTAACATAATGTGGCATATTTGTAAAGATGATTTTTATCCATAAGCTATATAAGTATGTTGACATACATACATATATATATATATATATATATATATATATATATATATATATATATATATATATATATATATATATATATATGCTTTTCGTATGAACAGTTTCTAAGGCGAGGCAAGCTACTGACAAACAATTTGATAAAACAGGACTATCAACAGTCTCGTTTGAAGTCATCTTTTCGTAAGTTCTATGGTCGATACAACGACCTTGTCAGCAAATACAATCTTTTACTGGGTCGCATGCTGACTGACGTTTTTCATACTAATTGTTAGACCATAATTAATCACCTAATTGTCTACGGACTTTTCCGTTTTTTTCCCGATTACAAAGAGAACACGGCGGGTGTGACAGGTCAGCAGAGGATGCTCACTCCTCCTAGGCACCTGATCCTGCCTCTATCCTTTTGGAGGTCCGTTTTGCTCTGCTTTGAATTTGTATTTCGTTTTATGGATTTTTGAGATGGTTGATCGTTTGTTATTGTCATTTTTTTATTACAAATTTTGCTGATCATATCTTCTTCAAAATTGATAATATAATTATATATCAAAACAACCGAGTTTGTATTTATCAAAAATTCTTTTTTACATTTTAGGGGAATTAACTCTGTAAAAAAAAATGTTAGTATATAACAGCTTATGGCGGGACGATTTGGAATAAATATTTATGATATTAACTTTGAGTTCTGGTGGGGGTTAAGTTGTTAAAGAGGAAGCGATATTGTTTTAGGGTCGGGTGTAGTTGACAATGATGCGAGATACATATAGTTCCTGCTGTGTGCGCCCCAACGGGTCAAACTGTAAAACATTTTATATTTGTATGTTGATACACACCAATATTCATAACATATTTCACTACACTTATCGCCTTACATTCCATTCCCACAGGCTATCAAGTTAAAAAGACATTTCTATGCCAATAAAAAAGCCGGAAAATTTATTTATCATATTTATATGTTGATATATAACAATATTCTATACACATTTCACTACACTGATCCCCGTACCGTCCATTAGTACAGGCTATCAAGTTAAAAAGACATTACTATGCAAAAAAAAGCAGGAAAAATTGTTTATTATATTTATATGTTGATATATAACAATATTCTATACACATCTCACTACACTGATCTCCATACATTCCATGGTCACAGGCTATCAAGTCAAATAGACATTTCCATGTAAATAAAAAAGCGCAAAAATTCTTTATTAGACCTATATGTTAACATTTACATGTATAATACATGTACTCTTCTTTACACATTTCGATACACTGACACTTTTCTAGTCGCCAAGTTTTGCCATAATGTTATATCACCAGATGACACAGTGCTGGTTGGTGAATTGTAATGTAACACACAAATGATTGAATGTTTTAAGTTGTGTGGTTCTTTCCAATTCCATAGATTCCTCTAGTTTTGATAAATATGTTTCATTTCAACATATGTGTTGTCTTCAGGAACATTGAAATACATCTGATTCTCCGCCGGACTCTTACACTGTGTGTCGTCGTATATTCGCGCCATGTGCTCACCTTCAGCTTGGAGTTTCTGTTCGCATCCTTTGATATTTTGGTTTGCGTATCGTCGTCTTCTATTACAAATTGTAGAGATTATCCAACAAATCCATGTCAATCCCAAAATCGAACACAAAGAGAAGATAAAGAAAAAAAGAGTTCTTCTGGACAGTTTGTCAACTGAAATGTAGAAACATATGATGTTAACATATTTATCACATATCAATGAAATATATTTTTAAGGAAAAAAATATATAAAACATATTGTCAGATTTGGCTATGAATACAGTTTACATGTACGTTGCCATATAACGTGTTCTTAAGTCAATATTTACAAACTCTCTGATACATGTTATTTTAACAGATATTGCAAATTTAAGAAATTAAACAGAAATAGAATAATAAGTTCAATATACCATGCAGTGCGCATGACCCAATCCCTATATCTTTAGGCTAGAATACCAACTCTTTCCTAACACATGTACTGTTATTTGCAATTAAGATAATCATGTCGTTGATAAAGTGCTTTTAAGGTTGTATTTAGACAAATGTCTGATTTGTTCAATGAAATCTGCATGCATCTTTTAAATCTATGATATATCTATCTATCTATCTATCTATCTATCTATCTATCTATCTATCTATCTATCTATCTATCTATCTACTCATTTACCTGTTTTGCATTGGTCACCCTGATAACCAGCATCACATCCAGTTAAGCATGTGCCATTGGTGTAGGAACACTGGTTTATGTCAAGACAGTGTCCACATGTTTGATTGCAATCAACTCCATACGTTCCTATCTCACAATCTGCAAGAGGTTCGCATTTTGAGTAAAATCTAGTAAAATTGCTAGTTGACATTTTTATTATGGATGTTGAATATATTTCCTTTTATGATTCTGAGTGTAATATTTGTATATGTTCTTTTTTACTATTGTGTTTGTTCATTTATTATTTTATTTCATTTTGTGTTTAATTGTCTTTTTGCTTGGCTTCATTTTATCTTTATCTTTATTTTTTAAAATTTCAATCATTTTTTTCTTAACAAGAAAGTAATTCTGATATAAAGACGTTTAAACTTAATCAGTTTAAAAACAACAAAGAGTTAATAGTGAATCATTGCCGTACGCTGTGTACAGTTGTCTTGTGTATATCCAGGTGCGCATCCGTTTGGACACACCCCATCCACGTGGTTACACTGCACCATATCTTTACAGTGTCCACATTCAGTCTGACAGCTATCGCCGTACTTGCTGTCTCTACATTCTGTATGAGCAAAAGCGTGAAATTTTATTGTTATTCAAATGATAAATTTGTTAAGATTTGCAGTACTGTTTTTTTAAATCCTGATATGGGGTGCAATATGAATATGTGAGAGACATTTGATAAAATTTACATTGACAAAACGAGCTTGTGTCATCAAGTAAATTGCATTTTAGCTGAACGATCTTTACAAAAATGGCTTCATCTATTTTTGTCATTCAGAGATATTTTTATTGTATTTCTGTGGGTTAAGGAAATTGGGTAGCAATATATTTTACCCTTCATTCATTAGAATTTATTGTTAATAATGGCTTTGGGTCATTAAATAACATAAGTACCGTGTAACATTGAAGGATTATCAAAAATTGAGTGAAAAAGTCATATACCTGTACTATTTAGAATAATTATAGTTTTAGCTCCCTGGCTTTAAGACTCAGGAAACATTGGTGGTTTTAAATTTTAAATTTACTTTTTCTGGATTGATAAATACAATCAGACACTGACTTAGATGCATATTTCTTTCCAAAGGATATTTTCCTGCATAGCCAAGTTGACTAAAATACACCATGTTATATCAAGCAAGTTAAAGACGTTCTTTTTAGTACTGAATGCTTATCTTAAGATGTCGTCGGTCCTATAGCACACCTAGGCTGTGCAGAAAAATTGAATACCGCGTCTTAGCGCGCTATGATAAGTTGTCTGCATAGCGTTGGTGTGTTATATGACCGACGACATTCAAAAAAACATTCCATTCTTATATTTATATTGATATTGATGTTTATGTGTATGAGGTACATGGATTTGGGTATCATCGCTTAAAAGCAATTATATACACTCAGTCAGAAATTTGAAACATTCATAGAACATTCAACCGCGACTAAAAATATAATTCCAGAAACTTTGTCGAGAAAAATTATTTTTGTTTACGATTAAATAAATACATATTAATTGTTTGTGTAAGTTTGAACGTTGATTTAATTCTTACAATGATAAATATATTCTTAACGCATGATGACGTTTATATTTGTGTTCATGCGCCGTGAAAAGGCAAAGTGTGTTTACAAGAAATTAAATGCCGCAGTTTTCCAATGTAAACATTAGAGGAAATATACCTTGAATGTAAATATTGAGATAAAAATGTTAGATTTATCGACCATATCCAAAATTATAAAAAAAAATGGTATCAATACAAAAGTAAATAACTATGTAATTCATCTACTCACGTGTTTTACACACATTCCCACTATATCCAGCCATACACCCCGTTAAGCATGTTCCGTTTGTTTGCAAACATCCGTTTGAGTCACGACAATGACCACATGGTTCCCTGCATTGAACACCAAACCATCCTTCGTCGCAGACTGTTTTTTATAATATTAGATAACATAGAAAAACATAATAAAAAAATAGACAGGAAAATTAATGTTGATAAATCTTAGTAAATGCTAGTGATTTTATTCGGGAACAAATAAAACAAACAAGTCAACAGTTTCTTTAAGTTGAAATGTAGCTAATAAAAGTGTATTTTTTGTTTCTTACAAGAGGAAGTGTGATGCAAATGAAAATAAAAAACAAAACCAAATATTCGAAATGAGCTAGTTATGTTTTCGGTTACATTTTCCTTTTACCTGTTTTACACTTAACTCCCATGAAACCTGGTTCACATCCATGTTCACACGCCCCATCCACGTGATGGCATTGTATCATGTTTTTACAGTGACCGCAATCTAGCAAACAATCCTCCCCATACTTCCCTGCAGTGCATTCTGTAGGATATAACCATTACGTATTTCTATTTTTTTTGATAAATTAGTTCAATTAGATACACTTAAATTGTTTACAGGATAAAGAATCCCGCTTTATATAAGCTCGATATACCAACGCCTTTTTATAACCACTTACGTGTTTTACAGTATACATCCTGGTAACCTGCTTTACATCCTGTGATGCATGCCCCATTGATGTGAGAACATTGATTTTGATCGCGGCAGTGGCCACATTCTTCTTTACATTCTTCACCATGGAATCCTCTGTCACATTCTAGATTTTGCCACAACGTTATTCAAAATTTAAAAAAACAAGCAATCGATATCAAAAACAAAATATGAAAAAAAAACACAAAAAAAAAACCGCACGTTTACAATGAATTAAAGCGATGCAGAACTAAGTTAATTTGTGCATAAATTAATGTTATGCTCGAGGAGTAAAAGGAATACTTTTTTCGCATGTTATTAAAAAGTATATTTGATTACAAAATACAAACATTTTATTTTAATGTAAATAGTGCTCACTTTTTTGACAGTTTTCTTGTTCGAATCCTGGATCACATCCATATAAACACGTTCCTTTTTCATGATGGCATTGTATTCCATACTTACAACGTCCGCATTCATTCTGACATCTGTACCCATACTTTCTGTTCGTGCATTCTGTAACAGTTTTCTTATCATTGAGGGCTTAAATTTTCAGAGAGAAATAAAGAGAACCAAGATGAATCTCTAAAAATCAGTCATTTTTGACTTGATTGAAAGGTAACTGAATGTTGACTGAATGGCATAGCTGTGTCATTCAGTCACCTTTCTAGAAATTTTAGTCAACATTTAGTGAAGTAAATGTCACAAGTTTATCTTGTGATAACATGATAAAGAGATATATGAAAATTTACATACTTGTTTTGCACAATACACCCTGATACCCAGCATTGCAGCCAGTTAAGCATGTTCCATTGATGTTAGAACACTGATGGACATCAAGACAGTGTCCACATGTTTCATTGCAGTCATCTCCATATGACCCTATGTCACACTCTACAAGAAATAACACCAAGAAAAAAACAACAATAGTATATCCTGTAATGATAATAAATACAACGAAAACGAATATGAATATTTCTAAAAAAAAAAAAAAAGTGTAAGTATGTTCCTCTGAAAATGAACAAAATTTGGACAAATCTTGAAAACAAATTGAAAAAAAAACTTCCATTTTTTTTTAATGTAAGATACTCTACTTTTTAAAAAGTGTTTTGTGTTTGTAAAAATAAATGACTGTGTTTTTCGTACAAGAAAACTGACTTATGAATTATATATAATTTACGCACTTTCTGTACACATGGGCTGTTTATATCCATGTTTACACCTATTATCACACGTCCCATCAACATGATTGCACTTCATACTCCTGCAATGACCACAATCATTCTGGCATTGTTTTCCATATTTTCCATCTGTGCATTCTAAAAGAAAAATAGAAAAACCTGTCAAAACTCCCTAACAGCCATAAAACGATTCATATGTTTATTTGGTTGCCATTAGTAAAAGTGAAAAAAGTCCAAATGATTCAAACAGGTATCAGTATTTGGAGTCAAAAATTGCACATTTTGCATTTTTTAGGCTAGGTATATGTTATGAAGAATGGAATAAGAACATATACAAAGTATATTTTAACATATTTCGACTTTTTATTGGTGCATACTAGACATACGATGAAGGTATGTAATGACCTCTTTATAATGATATGATAAACAACAATTATTAATTTTAGTATCATTCTTTAAAAAAAAATATCTAACAAGTGTTTTTTTGGTGCTTTTTTATTCCATTTTATGTCAGAAATATATTAATTCAATATTGCTACAACTCTTTCGATAAATATTGACCATAAAATCGCTCGACCTGGTTCTTCATCAGCTACAGGATTTAAAACAAGAAAACAAAGTAAGTGGTTTTCCTTGGTTAGCAAAATTTAAAACGTGTAACAGGTTATAATAAACAAACTTGTCTATACATTACCTGATTCACAGCTGTCGCCTGTGTATCCAACTTTACAGTCCAGACAGGTGTCTGTTTCCATATGACAGTATCGACAATTAACATTTGAGCAACAGTCTGCTCCGTAGTATAATCCAGTGTTGGGACATCCTTAAAAAAAAAGATTGATAATGTCTAAAGGCATATCATTCAAAATTCTTTTTTCAATCATTCATATAACTTTACATACATTTGAAAGAATGTATCATTGAATTAGATTTTCAACAATAAATTGTAGTTTTCCTTACAAAAGAACATGTCATGATATTTTCAATGAGTCTTAATGGTTTTTCATATTTCAAAGCAATGATCTTAATAATTATTGATATTTCAAAGCAATCAATATATTACGAATGTAGTAAGGTGAAATGCATGTGCTATAGAATAAAAAAAAGTGCATTAGAGCTATTCATTATACTATCTTTGTTTCTTATTCAATTAAATAAAATATCCAAGAGAAAAGTAATGCTAATCAAAAAATTTCTCCAATGTTATCGAAAAACACACTTTGTAAAATTTATTATTTACGCATTATTACCCGGAATAGTAATAGGAAGTTTACATTTATTTAAATCTGTGAAGATTATTGCAAATACGATAAAATGAAAATGTTTTTGTCTTACAGAGAAAAATGCTTAGTAAAATATAATAATTAACATCAATTTATTGACAAAGTGTTCTTCTTTGATAAGGAAATCAACATGTAGATAAATGAACTGTCAGAAAAATCAAGAGTTGTATTTTAGAATAATTACTCTCTTTTTTCCAACATAAATATTTGATAAAACATAATGAACTTAATATTAATACATACTGACTTACCATATACTTCTACTTCACATAACAAATTCTTAGCATACACAGTGAGAGACTCGGGATACTTTACTCCTGGCCGTATCTCGTTGTAGTATATCACATATTGTGCTTTTGTAAAGCATGGAATATAAATAACCTCAGGTACGGTGAAAACTGTATAGATACTGTCGTTGAAGCACATATATCCATCTGATATATCTGTAGTATTGGAAACATACACAGAGGATCCAACAGTGCCTGTTTAAAAAAGCAATCAACAATACATTATAGAACTTGTTATCATTTGATTTGGTTTACTAAATTACCCACTGCTTACAATTGACTAATGGCAATGTCTCTATAAATGTAGCATGATGTGATGGATTTTATAAAAAATTAATTTATCTAATCTACTAATTATTGATCATTCATATACATAAAAAAGAAAAATTATAAATCATTGGAAAAATACAAAAAAAAACTATATAAAGCAAACGATACCATGTTTTTATTCATACACATAATATATTTATTTTTGAAATAAATTAATATTGACATACCATTCGATATTTTTACTATATTTTGGAATTAGGTTCGAACAATGCTGGACTTTTAGCAAAACAGAGAAAATTCGGACTAAATTTTTCCGATTTCGTTTTTCACTGAAATATTTTTGATAGTACTTTAATATATAAGTTAAGATATTGTCTGTAGTCAACATAATTTTGCATATTTTTCTGATGGTTTTATCTCACTTTTTCATTTCGAAAATCGAATGACACACACCACAAAAGTATAGAAACATGCTTAAAAACGATAACAGACACCATATTTTAAAATTTTAATCATTGGCCTCATATGAATTTTATGCCAACATAGTTAAGTCAATATATATTTAGTTTAATAATATAAATGTTTAAGTATTATCATCGTTTTTTTGTTAAATTGAATCAAAAATGGGTAGGGATTTGAAAACTGATAGTGGTAATCCGCACTGGAATATTTATAAAAAACAATGTGAATGAAAACTTAATGCTTTGTATCTATTTAGTGTCACTGCCATTATTAAACTGCATTTCATTTTTAAAAGAGTAGAGCAATTTGTATTAATTTCACAATTTAAAAAAATCTCAATCATAGTGTAAAAGTTTAAGGGATTTTTCTTAAATTCTCAAAAAAATACTTAATGGCCTTTAACTCAAAAAGTAGGTCATTGACCTACTTTTTTGAAAGTGAAAAATAGAACTACTATGAAATGTCTATAACACACAATAGGCACTGCTATTCAGATAAATAGTGTTAACTATACCCCAATGGCCATGGTATTTCATGTAATAGATGTTGATGTGATGGATTTTGTGGATGCTGGTCAGGTTCACCCACCAGGTGGCATTCTGTTCACCCCACGATCTAGAACACTCTCCTCCGTTCCAGGATCGGTTTGATTTACGGCCATCTACAGCATTGTTGGCGTCCTGTAGTATGTCATTAGCATCCCATGGTGTATTCTGATAGGCTGGTTTATTCAGTGCAACATTGACTTCAAAACAATCATGATAGTTACTTATTTGTATTTATGTGTAAAACAACTCATGGGAATACAAACATCGTAAGTGCCTAATATGTTACAAATATTTGATAATGTATCCTCTCACAACTTTTCTGTTTCATTATTATACAATGCAAACTAATTTTTAAAATATCTGTTTTTATTCTTCAACGTATTTTAAGAAATTATATGTGTCCAAATTGTTCATAATTTTCTGTTAATCGTCTTTAATTCTTGCATTGGGATGTACTTTTACTTTAACAATGCATGTTACATGTGTTATCTTTTAGATTTTGGAAATTCATGTATACATTCGATTTTAAGCTATAAAGATAAAATTACTTACCATATGCAGCAGTAACATTCAGTACAAAAAGACAAACGATGATTTTGCATGGATAATCAATAGGCTGTAGCAACATGTTTAGAATCTCATATGGTCAAACACAATTAGAGTTTACCATGAAGCGCCCACATACACAATTTGATTCACAAGTTTTGTTTTTTCTAATTTGAGTTTGCACTAGGTGTCTAGAAGGCATGCCAAAAAATGAAATGTTATAAAGAAATTCAAAAGCAATTATAACTTCCTGAGTAGAGAGAAGTTTAAAACCAATTACAGGCTAAGCATTTGTTGTGTATATATATATATATATATATATATATATATATATATATATATATATATATATATATATATATATATATATCGTTTTATTTATACGCATTTACCTGCCTATCAGCATTTATTTTTATTAAAAAAACATTACAACTGATAAAATAACGATATATTCTTTAGAAAACTAATGATGTATAATTCCTTTGAGAAGGATACATGTCAGGATTAAAACATCAAATTAAAATGTTGTAGAAAATACCAATATATATATATATATATATATATATATATATATATATATATATATATATATATATATATATATTTTGCTCTAAAAGTTCTCCATATTGTTTTCTCTTTATTAATATAAAACGCCATGGTTAAACGAAGTATTTAATTTCAAATGCTCTAAAAAATACAAAAAACATATTTTGTTGCATTATCCTATTTCATAACATTGTTTTGAGGACAATTAGTTGTTTAGATCAAAAGGTAGTAAGTATCTTTATTAGTTATTATTAGAATTTTAACAAGGTTTTATAAATGAATAAACAAACAGAATATTTTTAAATTGTTTTTCTACCCTAAACCATGTCAGTTATAAATGGGGTGTAAATGTTTAACATAAACATATACAAATAAACAAGGTGAAATGACATAATTTTAAAAGACTCCTCGTTTATCATAAAAAATGTGAACATACAGTCGGTTGAAAACTTTTATGACAACTTTGAGAATTTTCATTATAAATTTTGACATGGAATATAGTTTTTCTTCATGCCACCACCTAATTAAACGCGTATAGAGAAAAATAGGACTGTTGATGGCGTTCTTTGAAATGTTTAAAGGTATATGTCATCAAATTGTTGTTTTTTTAACAGACTTGAGGATTTACATAACATAAAGGCACACCTTTAAATCAAATTTGGATAAGCAACAAAAAAACCCACCCACTTTAAGAAGAGTGATTCTGTGCTAAAATTGCTTTGAAGATAACAGCCCGTCAAACCATTCGGTCAAAACATAGCAGAATGGCATTAGAATAATGCATTTCGGTCGGAATAAAATTTTGGAATAAACAACCATTGAAAGGTTATGTACCGACAATTTTCAAGTGCTTTCATCTTGATGCTTTGAAAACATCCTATGGTGCACATCGCTGTTATAAGTATTAAGTTGTTTCAATATTGGCGGGTTCAAGAGTGTAATTTACGTTTTATTAGTCAGAAAATTCAAGGAGCAAATACAGTATTGTTAAAATCACTTCACATTATTCGAAGAAAGAACCTTAAAGTGCGGGTATTTTTTGAAGATGAAATAGCAAGTGCGCAATTTTAAAAGTAACTATAATTATTGGTTTATGACCTGAATTAGCCTGTAATGTAAATAGGCAACACAAGTGTCCTCAACATATCGGCGAGTTTCTGTGTTTAAAAATATTCGCCTGCTTAAGGACCCAATTCATTTTCACAGATTTTTCATTCAAATTTTTATATAATGTTAGTCAGGAAATGGCGAGTGAAAATCAATAAAAAAGTTAAATTATCATCGATTTCCTTATTTTACTTGGGGCGTTTCAAAATTTGGGTACGAAAATCCTCAGATACAATAGAAAGTAATGGGAATTTTCTGGGGTGTGGTAAAAATTATGCAAAATATTGTTTACTCTAATCAAATTGTAATATTAAGAAGTCAATTAGATTACCGATGAACAGAAAAAAAATGTAGGTCATCGACCTAAATTTTTGAGGGGTTGTGTCAAAGTTCACTGCATGGTTCATTTTTCATCAGAAATATCATTGAATCAAAGTACTTAAAGTACGAAAGTACTGAGAGGCGCTAAGCTGTCCCTACACGAGCAAAAAATTAATTGCCTTATACATGTATCATGATGAATACGTCATATTTTTCATTTTTGTATAAATTGAACTACAAACAATATCCAGGAGTGCGTTCAATAACCGAAATGCGTGCATAGCCGTTAGGTTATAGATATCTAGGTCTATTGAATTATAAGCTAGCCTAGCCTCTAGTTGATTTATTTGAAGTTTAAATTATCAACAGATGAATAACTTCACCGACATGATTTGTTAATTTCATGCAGAAATATATGTGTTAAAATTCATAATAACTTATCAAACGAACGAAATATCATTAAATGATATAATGTTGTGTTTGTTGCAACTTGGTAACTAAGGCAGCTATCTTGAATTTGATGCTTAGTCAAAAAATTTTAGGGTAGGTATGTCTACATGTACCTAGCAGCTAGCTAGCTAATCGTTGAACAACCTAGTTGCTACCTATAGCCACTACAATAATGAACGCAGAATAAAGCGAAATTAGAACTCTAGGATCTGTTTCACAATCTTATAGCCACTCGACTTAAGCGTTGATTGAAGAAGTTGGTTCAAAAGATGATTTTAACAGATATAAATGGCGTTTCGAACCGAGTTATATTGGTTTCGGTGTAGCTTTCTCCTACATAAAATTTTTAAATACATTTATTAAAATTAGAAATAATTGAATAATATTTGGGAACACATAAGCAATTTTATGGTTTTATTTCAGGAGGAAAAAAAATAAAATCTGTAAGTCTGAACAAGTTTTATCTGTAGAAAACTGCCAAAAAAAACCATATATTCTGAATAATAGAAATTTACTTAATAATATGTAGGGATTTTTATTTCAATGAAATAAATGTTTGAATAGAAATAAACAGAATTTTCCTATACTAGGAGAGAATGAGAACCCCCTAATGAATTTTTGAAAGTAGAAAATGGTAAAGTATATATTAAGACTTATAACAACATTGTACGATTTGAGAATGTACATTTCAAAATATCAATGAGAAAAAAATGGTTATTTTTTTTAACTTATTACATATATGAAGCCTTGATTTACAACAGAACTATGCAAAAAGAAACATTTACATGACTTAATTTAAAGTATTAAATAAATGCAAGCACAGTCTGTAAGTACAAATTACACTCTCTAGTGCCATTTTTAAACTACTTATTGTAATTTGAAAACATTCAAAATTTTTCACAGTTTTGAAAAATTTCTTTCAAAACACAATAACCACGTGTTGATATGCAACAACAGGATAGTGAATACATGAATTAAATAACAATAAAAGGACAAGCAAATTTTGTAAAATTACAACTGAAATAAAAAAGTCAACTCCCATTTATAACACATTTGTATGGATCGGACCAATATGACATTTTTCTAAAAGTGTCAAAATATAGATGATCATTAAAGTATTCATTTATCTTTAAATAGTCAATAGATGGGAAACTGCTGAATACCTATGTACATGTACCAGTAATCTTTTGTTGAAAATATAGAACATTTTCAAATTTTATTAGAGAGAAAACAAAATATGCCTTCCAAAATGAGAAATTAATGACTATAAGCGGTTTGTTATGAAATAAAAGTACATTTACACAGTGACCAAAGAAGGGAATGTGAAGAGTATTTTTATAAAAAAGCATTACATGTACTATTACTACTACTGCAATAACATACAAAAGTTCTAATGATAGCTTTATAAAAACATAAAACACTTTTACAAAAGCACTATTACTACTGCATTAATTTACAAAAGTCCAAACTTTTACAAATGCGCTGGTACTTCTGTAATAACCTATAAAAGTTCTAATACTAGTTTTATAAAAGAGAAAACAGTTAACTAATAGTGCAATAACAGAAGAAAAAAACCCAACTTTATATGAAATAAAAGACTGACTAGTGTAAAATTGCATGCAACATAGTTTGTCATTGTCATATGCTAGGAGTAGCTTCAGAATTTGCGTTAAATCATAACACTATAGTTTTTCCACATGATTTATGCCTATGCCATACAATTGAAACATCTTTTTTCTTCCGACACTAAGTTGCAGTTTATTTCCTTATGAAATGTTTTACTGTTGATCGACTTTATATTCTAAAAATTTGAAAGCTTGGAATTATGTTCATATTTCCCAATACTAGTAGTACGTGTACTACTTTTGAAATACATCAAACACCATGATATTTATCTTGTTTTGTCAGTTCCGTTCAAGGAATTATTTTGCATTTTTAACTACATCACAGCTCGTATACTTGTGTATGAAACCCCACTGCAACATGCTGTTTACAAAAAATACGTATGCTCTTTGACCTTTAAATGCACTGAAAAATATTCTTTCATGTTTTAGAAAAAAATTATTGTGATAATTTGTGTGCTGCTGCAAATAATTAGAATTATTTTGCCTTAGCACCAATACCGCAGCCGAGTCTTTCCCTGCATTCTATTATTAGACATCGAGTCATCATATTATTTTAGATAATTATAGGTGGCACTTATTCGGAAGTGACATCCCCGAAAAGCAATGCCAATAAGCGCTTTGCGTATTGCGTACGCTTAGCGCTTTAAAAGGACATAATTAATAATTGCCTGACTTTACATTTACAAATATCTAGCAGATAATAACACTATAAACTGCCTTTGGGCGTTTAAGGATTTATAAACCGTGGAAATATAACGGACTTGTCGCAAACAGATAAAATCGGACTAATTTTTAATTTCTTTAATTTTCTCCACTAAAAAAATTTCGGCATCACAAATTATGTTTAGTAGAATGAAAATTTTATTATTTTTTCTTACTCCGAGTACGTTATTACGACAGACATATTCATAGCATATGCGCGGAATTCTGCGCAGAGGTGCGAAATCTTGAATTGGGTCTGACGTCCTTAGGTTAGGGTGTTTTTGTTGTTTGTTTTTCTTTTTTGACATATGTTTATAAAACAGCAATAAATCAAATATTTGTCGAAAGAGCGGTAACTATTTGTTTAGCAAGTGTGAACATGCAGTGAGGCAGACAAACGTAACAAGCAAAATATTTATAAAATAAGGTAATCTAAACACCAAGGATTTACTCCTATTAAAAGGACTTTATGCAAATCAAGTACTTTTCTGAACCAAAGAGGAAGTTGTGGATTCAACTTTAGGAATTTGCTGAAAAATAGATTAAATCATATTAGTTTACTTTGTCAACAAAGAAATATATTTTTAAAAATGCATACATTTTATTAAAGCAAAACACTGGATGTTTCCTATAAGTTTTTATATCTTTTTTGTGATGATGCAAATTTGCTGTTATAAGAAGTCATTCAGACAAAAAATCGCTTTAATTAATCTTAAAATACTAATCAATTTGCAAGCCTTTACTGCACAATTTGATTTATCCATTAAAATTGCTTTACTTATCCTAACATGATAATAGCTAGCGTAGCGAGCTCTAAGAACCAGTGTGCACGGGAAAAAGAACGAGCTAAACCTACAGATTCATCAAACAATTTTTTTGTCTACGTCCCATAATGCTCTCTAATGTTTTCATCCGTGGTGCTATGCCAAAAATGGCCGACATTTAACTCGTAAATTAGGGCGCTTTGAGGTTTGAAGACGTTTTGAGGACCGCAAAAGCTTTGGTGAGACCCAAAAAGTTCTTTACATGCTGCCATTTCTTCGTATTGAGTCGAGATAAGTAAACAAATGATCATTGATTTTAACGTTTGACGTCACAGTGATCTCGCGCTATATTTCCCGCGATAAATTTAGAGGTGGATCAAAAATCTGTAATGCGTGTACTAGCTATTTCAGTATAAACTGCGATAACTGCCTCAGATGATTTGTTTTTGATTTTTTTTTTTTGATAGAGAGATTATATATATATATATATATATATATATATATATATATATATATATATATATATATATATATATGTGTATGTATATTCGCGCAAGAACCATACTTTACTGTCATATTTACTTCAACGCAACATTTAGGTATATCGACGACGTATTATCAATTAAGAATTGTTATTTCCATACTTACGTCGACTCGATATATCCCAGTGAACTTGAAATAAAAGATACCACACAGAGTCAGCGTCATCTGTTTCATATTTGGATATTTTACTGGAAATGAACATTGATGGTAACCTAACAACAAAACTTTATGATAAACGAGATGACTTCAATGTTTCTATCGTCAACTTCCCTTACTTATGTAGCAATATACCTTCATCACCTGCATATGGTGTTTTTGTCTATCAGTTAATTCGATACGCAAGGGCAAGCTCTTCGTATGAACAGTTTCTAAGACGAGGCAAGCTACTGACAAACAAGTTGATAAAACCGGACTATCAACAGTCTCGTTTAAAGTCATCTTTTCGTAAGTTCTATGGTCGATACAACGACCTTGTCAGCAAATACAATCTTCCACTGAGTCGCATGCTGACTGACGTTTTTCATACTAATTGTTAGACCATAACTAATTACCTAATTGTCTCTGACTTTTGCGGTTTTTATTTTCCCGATTACGACAAAGAGCACACGGCGGGTGTGACCGGTCAGCAGAGGATGCTCACTCCTCCATGGTACCTGATCCTGCCTCTGGGGTTTTCCAGAGGTCCGTGATTGCTCTGCTCTTGACTGTTAATTGAATAACGAATTGTCCACGGATTTTTATCCGTTTTTCCCGATTATGATATTTTACCCAAATTACGACATTTTTCCCGGTAATGACATTTTCACCGATATGACATTGGGCGCACGGCGGGTGTGACCGGTCAGCAGAGGATGCTTACTCCTTTAGGGACCTGATCCAACCTCTATCTTGGAGGTCCGTGTTGCTCTGCTTTGAATTTGTATTTCGTTTTATGGATTTTTGAGATGGTTGACAGTTTGTTACAGTAAGTATAAGTAAGGAGGGGGGTGAAAAAATGGGTCATTTTGAACTTAATAAAAAAGAATAAAGAAAAAAAAACAAACATTTAAAAAATCTATGCAGATATTGCATATTGTCAAACCATGAAATTGAAAAATGGGAAATTACCTACAAACAGGGACCGGGGCACATTCAACGTATGTAATTAGAATTCAAAAATAAACACATTTTTAAAAAAATATATGATCCAGGGAAAAAAAAATTAAAAGTCAGATAACAACAAGGTACAAAAAAATACTGTACTTATTGTTTACACATTTGACCAAAATTGAACAAATTACATTTTACAGACTGATCAATTCAAAAGTAAGGAACGGTTTTAGGGGGAAGCAATTCTATGTATTTTGTAAGATTTTTTTAAAACTGTCAAAATATCACTAAGTTGACAATGTTGAAAGGTATTTGTAATTCTTGCTGCGCTCGCCACAACGGTAGCACCGTTAAACATATTACTTTCGACTGAAAAAGCGAATAATATAATATGGTTAAAGAGCAAACAGTAATACAAACAAATCAATAGTATACTATTCTAATGTAACATTATTTACACAATGTCTAAACATAATTTTTGTGATTATCCGGTAATGAACCGGATTCTTTGTTTTAAGACCATCTTTAGACAATAAGTAATTTTTTTTGCTAAATAATAGTCCTAGACTCTGGAAAAATCCTTTTTAAAATTTTTAAAATAGATATCATGGTTAATTTATTGACCTCCCAGCCTCTTCAAATATTTTCAAACCATTGCATCAACGATGACGAATCTCAAGTAGGACCTTCTTTACTTGCCTTGCAATTAAATTCTTTCTGTTGCATGAATCATCAGTTATTACTGCTGATATGTCAATATAGTTTGACATTTTGCTTTTTAATATTCTCCACGTGATATTTCATGTTTATGTTTGAATAAGATCCAAATAGGATTAATAGAATCATTCCTTATTACGAGTGTGGGATATTAAAATTCCACCAAGGGGACAAGAATGACGTTCTAGGACGAGGCTTTGCAGAATCCTAGACCGTGAGTCTTGTCCCCGAGGTGGAATTTCACTATCCCACACGAGTATATAATGAATGATTATTTTTCTCGAAGTATTTTACATACATACGGAAGCATGAAAAAAGTATTCGTTAAAATAGCCTCACGTTATTTTTATATTTTTTTTTTTTTTGCAGTCATCGCGTATATTTCAAAACCAAATTTTACCTAGTTACATAAGTTAATGCTGTAAATTTTAATATCTCTATGATAGTTGGCCACCTGACAATTGTGACGTAATTTTAATAACAATGTGACGTATGTTTTTCTTCTGATACACAACTAATACAAGCATTAGGGAGAAAAGAAAAAGAGTTAAGACCGGGGAAAAAAAAGAATAGTTATAAATATTTTTGAGAGCGGAAATTCATTAACAGAAATCAGTAGATTATAACAGAGATCCCACAGTACTGTGAGTAGCTTTATAAGACGATATTTATTGCGTGGTGAAATAGAAAATCGTCGCGGAAATGGCAGATCTAAAAACAAATTACGCCCCGCGAATACAGAAAATTAGAGAGGCTAGTAAAAGTCAATAGAAGAGACACGTTGGCCGATATAACTGTGAAATTTAACAAAAATAATAGAAATCCAGCTGCAAAAAGAACTTTACAGTTTCATTAACAGGAAAATGGTTTTAAATGAAGAGTTAACTGGAAAAGGATGATGATAAAGAAGTGAATTTAACCCTGCAATATGTTCAAAATTTATCCAACTCCATTCCCGGACGAATAATGATCTTGTTTCACAAAAACCGAGGCCGAAGTTCCAAGTCATGATATGGGGGTGTATTTCTTGGTTCGGACCTGGCACAGTTTCATCCGTTGACGGAAATATTAATGCTTAAAATACCAAGATATTTTAAAAGATAATCTTTCGTCTGTTGTCGCACAACATTTTCCTGACGGTGGTTATATTTTCCAGGATTGTAATGCTCCGGTCCATCGCGCTAGATCGACGGTCGAATACAAAACTCGAAACCATATTCCGTCACGTTCCTGGCCTGCCAAGTCATCCAATCTCAACAGAACAAAAATTCATTGGAAGACTTATTTCAGGAAATTCAGAAAATTTTTGATTTGGTTTAACCGTGCAATATGTTCAAAGTTTATCCAACTCCATTCCCGGACGAATAATGCAGGTCATCCAGTTAATAGGTCATATCTCAAAGTATTAGGTGAGTTTGTTTAAGTTTTCTTATGTGTTTATGTTACTTTTAATTACATGGTTTGTCTCAGCTTTGCACGGAGTGACAATTTTTGCGATTTGTGTTTATTGCGTTCGTCGAAACGTGATGCCATTTAAACGAATACTTTTTGCATGACTCTGTTTATACATAAACGGATTGACTAGTACTGCCTAGTACTAGTACTCTCTCTCTCTCTCTCTCTCTCTCTCTCTCTCTATATATATATATATATATATATATATATATATAAAGCACAGAGAAATTCACCTTATTGGAGCTCCACCTCCGCCCCGGCCGGGGCTTGAACTCACGACCTCTGGAACCCATTCTCCTAGCAGTGAGCGGCCACCGCGCTAACCACTACGCCATCTAGGCAAGACAAAAATCTTGCTTTCGATGACGAAGGGAACCTAGCGCGCCGGTCGCTCACTACACGGTCGTTTGAGATACAGGTGGAATACAGTTAAACGACAATTTGAGAGGATCGGGACGATACACATTGCATAGATATATACATATATAATAAGCACAAACATTGCAATAACTCTCAAACTGACATATACCTGCCCATAGTGAATGAGATAGATATACATAAAGCACAGAGAAATTCACCTTATTGGAGCTCCACCTCCGCCCCGGCCGGGGCTTGAACTCACGACCTCTGGAACCCATTCTCCTAGCAGTGAGCGGCCACCGCGCTAACCACTATATATATATATATATATATATTTATAATTTTTTTTTCTCCGATTCTGATTTAAAAAAATAAATGCACCGTGAAAAAGATCTTATCTTAAACGGGTTTACACATCTGTGTAAACTTTGAAAAATCAACATTCCATTTATAAGAATAATTTTAACATTGTAAAGACGAATATTTATTTTAACCTTAATACGTTAAAAACAATATTTTAGATTTATCCTTCCCGATGCAGGATATAGTGCTAGTCATGACAAGGACAGGCAACTTCTTTTTAAAGGTATATATAAATTTATCAATTGAAAACGATTCCAAATGCAAATTTAAAACAAGTGAATTAATTGTAATCGGAATTACATTCTTTCTGAAAAGGAATGAATGTTTATTTCAAAACTGGGTCATACTACGTAGGTTATGCGATTGTTGTTGATGCTGGTTATAATCAAGTTGATCAGAGTCGGAGTCAGTTACACGAATGCTTATCTTGACTGAACTGTATTGTGAGTGATGTCAACAGTTACATTCCTATAGATCTGTCCACCGCTGAATATTTATCCCATGGAATGGTAAGCACTTGCTGAAGAAGAACACTATGCCACCTGATTATATTGAGTTTCAATCGCGGCGTTTTTAAAGAGGTTCGCTCCTCAGGTTTTGGGTAGCTATTTTGGGTCACCTCTAGTCTGAAAATTCTGCATCACATAATAATTCTAGTAGTATATTTATATTTTACAATGCCAAATAAACTTTATTGAATTAAATTGTTTCAAAAAAAATTTCATTTTTACAGAGTTTAGTAAGGGACTATATTTTGTGGCGGAAGGTTTTCAAGAAAGAAATGAACAATTTTCATAACTCATTAGTTTTAGAGTACTGTTACTTTAGCTTCCTAATTTTCAGCACAGACCAAACTTCTGGATAGTTTGTGCATTATGATATATTCATGATGTTCTAATTAACATATTTAAACATTATTTTAATATTTCTATCGATATATTTTGGCATATTTAGCTTATATTTCATATAAGTTAAGAAAAAATTAACTCCAATTTTGGCCTGAAATTAGCTTATTTCATGCTATATCTCAATTTTTTGACATGTGACCCCTACTTGTTTTACTTTTAAATGAGACAATAAATGTATGTCTATTTGTATGCAAAGCTTTGGAAAGATGACATTACTATAATTTTTTTTATTTGCGTCATAATTTGATTACTTCAAAATTTTGTAACATCTGTTGTGTGTTCTTTATGTACTGGGCTTTGAAGCCACCAGTAGAGCAAGAATTTTTAAACTTTGACTTAGATTTTACTTTTATAGTCACTACATGTGTTCCACCTCATACTGTATAAAAATCATTACTAAATAATAGTTCAAACTATAAATATTTGTTTGATTTCTTCAAATTATCAATTTCCATGTCAAATTTTAGCAAAAATTTCAGAAAAATTATCATTTCTGTTTGGAGCCCAATATTTCCAAAAAATGGCATGTGACATGGGTCACAAATAAAATAAATGAACATTTTAGGTCCCCATCTTTATATCCAAGTGGTTTTCGGATGATTGACATTACTATTATTTCAGGTGCCAACCTCCTTAAAGGATGGTCAACAATCTATCATTGTAGACACGGACGTGGCTGCTGATGATGTGTGGAACCGAGGGTCATGTTTAAAAATGGCACCAGTGAAGACGTTTTGCATGAGGATTTCGAAAGAATGCTGCTGATTGCGTATTTCTGTGTGTCCTATATTGTGCGGCAATTGTTCAGCAATTGAATTTTTTCATGACCTGTAATATACACCTGTAATGTGTCTGGGACAATCGAGTCGGTCATCCTTTGTATCGTCGTTTTCCGGACACTTGTGTTTGTAATCATTTATTATCCGGTAAGCTAGCATTCTTTGACATATTTATTATGATATCATTTAATTTGTTGACACCTATTTGGCTACTAATAAACCATCTATCTTGAACGTTCGGCCGTTTATCAATTTTAACGACCGTTATAAAATGGATCATCGTGCTTTAAATAGCTATCAGGCCGTTTTACTCTGTACAACATGTATGCTGAAACTGGACATTTTGCAGGGCTATCAGCTGTTCCATACATGCGTGGGGGGCACGCCCGGCTATCGGTGACGTCCACACCGGTTCTTGTTTTATGTGGCCCTTTCATTAAACTCCAAATAATCCAGCTAGAATGTTTCGTCTCTTTTTAGTACATCACCCCGTTTTATTTTCTGGTATTAAGTCCCCTCTCGCATGGCAAAATACAGCGAGTTACTGAATCACAATGACTTTATCAAAGAAGTGGGGGTGAGTTTTCCCGATTGTTCAGTGCAATGAAGTTTTCGATTTCTTCAGGTGTTAAAAAAGTCGGATTTTGGGGGTTTGTTTCCTCTCCCCTGTGCTTTCAAATAGTTTTGTTTTGCCTTAAGGGTCTCTCTTCACTGCGCAAATTCAAAGCTAGAAATTAATGAATATTGATACCGGTGACGTTTAAAGTGTCTTTCAAAGTTCCCTAGCATACCCCTCAGAGTCAACGGCTCATATTCTTTTCCAAATTTCGTCCGAACGCGAACCAAAAATTTTGCCAAGAGGGGGTCAAGCTGAATAGGGGGTACGTTGTAAATTTCTCTAGCCTCCTATTTCAGTTTCAATTATTATACTCGAGCAATTTTTCAAAAGACTCAGTGTTTTTCTTAGCGTATTCGAATTTTCATTTGCCTCTCTGAAAGTCGACGTTTCCACGGGTTCAAATCTAACACTTGCATTTGAACCCTCCCTGATAAATTTTTCGCGATTGCAGACGATATTTGTTAACGTTTTTAAAAGTAGTACGGGTAGAGGGGCACAATAATACAAGTGCGAGACGGAAAAATCTAACACTGCTGTCTCACACTGAACAAACCGATCTCAAACCGGTGATAATGCGAGAAAAAATAATATATACGTTTCATTTGGTAATTAAACAAGAAAAATATATCTTAAACTTACAAATATGTCATCAAAAAGCTGTAATTTGTCTTTTAAACTCGCCTTTAAAGAAGTCATAAAAAGCTTACATAAAATATATGAAAAAAGATTATTTTCTTTAAGTTTTGCTAATAGTGTACAGTTTATCCTTTGAAAAAAAAAGCTAAATATTTTTTAGAAACTGTTAGCAATACTTATACAATGCTAATGAATGTCACTTTAAATAATGTTGTACATAAATATTTCTCGTCAAATTACCTCCCTCCGAGAAGAACATATGGGTTAATTGATCTTAATAAAAAGTTGTTTAATCTCCAGAGATAATTTAAAGTAAACAAATGTCAAAGACTTGATCGAAGTTCAATAACACAGAAACAGAATATAAGAAATGTTATCTCACATAGATCTGTTAATGTCTTCATAATGCGACTCTTGCTTTTTTGGTTCCAATGAAAAGTAAATGTTCATTCCCCCGGGTCTTGTTAAGCTGTCATAATGGTTCGAAGCATTCTGAGAGTTTGCCTTGGCGTCGTCAGAACAATGTTTATGGTACGGAATTGTTGACTTCACTCCTACCTTGAGGAAAATTACAGCAATAGCTACTAATAGAAACATGCCGAAGACAGCTATGATTGCATATAGATATAGGGTCAATATCCCTTTGCCTAGAAAAAAGAACATCAAGGGTATTAATATCGTGATTTTAAAAGAGCATGATCATGATTTTTGTCAAATGTTGTTTTTCTATTTTAAGCATTTACAATGCTATAGTTATCAACCAGAATTTGAGTGTCAGCCGTAGAGATATAAGCAAAATACAGAGCTATGTAAACATGGTTCGTTGCTATTTTTTTGTTTACGTTGGCTCAATATACAAGAAAAAGTTCTTTTTCAGGCTAATTTTTTTATATTTTAATTCGTTTTGAACATAAATAAACAGTTCATAGCATTAAAAATTTAAACAAAAAATGACCTGGACTTTGTTTACATAACAAAAAATAGAAACTACTTACAATAAAATGTTGATAGACTATAAGAAATGCATTACTGAAGAACTGTAAACATTAAATACGGAATGATAATTTTTGACCGAAAGTGTGATCATTCCCCTCAAGGTGTAAAGAAAATTTGTAAGTTTTAACTTTCTTGAATTGCAAATATAACTTACTTTTTGTTACAAAAATGTCTGTTGAAATCACTATAAAAACAGATATATCAAAATTTAATATATATGATTTGTCCAAAGCATATTTCTTATTGTTTGAAACGGAAACGGTCTCACATGTACTAGTACCTGTTAAACAAAAATCATCTGTCCAACCTTGTTGGCATCCATCTGCACATTTTCCAGTCATCCTGGAACATGGTCTAGCATCTTTACAATGACCACAGTTTAACGAACAATTTGGACCGTACTTGTATGGCAAACATTCTGAAAGATTTAAGCTTATCATTGATTTTTTTCGTATAAAAAGAGAACTATTTAATTTCGATTGATTTTTTTTATTAGTCTGTTTTCTATCAGTGCCGCTCATCAAAAATATATCAATAGTCTGTGGGTTTTTTTTAATGTGCGCTTTATCTATTATAATATATGTTACATTTTGGCAAATAAACACTTTTTTTTTAATTAAAGCATCGGCATCCTTCTTTACCTAACCGATGACACTGTAATTACCTAACAGCTAAAGTAAAGCCAAGAAGAAAAACATGGAAAACTAGCATTACCTTATACACATATCAACAATAAAATTGAAAATAACTTTAAATGTAATTTTTTTCGTTGGAAAATAAATTTGTCATTACGTTTGCTTTATAATTACATTACCTATACACATCGGTCCTTCCCAGTTGTTTTGGCACCCCGAGTGACAAACACCAGATGACACATTACATGTCCTTCTATCCTTACACTGTCCGCATTTCTTATCACAGTCTTCTTCATGAAAACCAACTGTGCAATCTAAAGATAAACATAACAAAATACAAAAAATACACACACAAAAAGAAAACAAAAACAAAAAAATAAATAAATATCAAAAGACTCAACCAAACTTTCCTTATGATGGGTACATTTCATTGCATTTATAAAACAGATTGGTCAGATGACATGTACACGTTAGGACTTGCTTTATTATAAAACAAAAGCTTTTTAATATATTATATTCTTAGTTATTTTATTTTCTTCATGTTCAAACAATGACCAAGCTCTTACTTTGCAATTAAAAGATTTTTTTTTCATTATAGCATAAAATATCAATAGTCATTTTGCATACTTATTCTTATTTTTAACTAATATATCTTTAGAAATAAAAACACAAAGGTAACAAACAACACACCTTGACAGAACTCCCCAGTCCATTACTTCTTACACCCGTTGGCACATCTCCCTGTCGAGTTGATACATGGTGAATCATCTTTACAATTACCGAGGCAAAATACGCACTCTTTTTTTGATGTATTGGACTTGAAATTACACACTGAAAAGTGTTGACAAAATGAAATATTTAAATGTAAAAAGCAATAGTCTTGCTTTAATATAAATAAGCACATGTGATGCTTAAATACATGTTTTTTTTATGTGAGGAGAGACATGTTTAAGATAAGATAGATAAGATTATATTTATTTAAAGTCGGGTTTTACAAACAATAAACATTAGCTCTGAGGATGTATTTTCCGACTGCATAATACCATTACATATAATTACAACATAGAATATACAATATCAGTATCATATTACTAAAAACATAATACAAACATACCTTCAGGATACTTAAAGACAAATAGATGCCACAATAATTCTGACTTACTGAAATCAAACCTGTTTAGGAAATTTAGCGACAAGCGCAACAGTTACAACAGTTTCCATACCAACTACTTATGTTTGATTTGATTTGATTAAAAGAGGTGATGTTTCTAAATGACTCTGGTAGAGATTTCCAGATTTTTACAGATTCAAATCTAAAAGATTTTAGACCATATGTTGTTGATCTTACTTTCGATAAAACAGCTGTATTTGTATATCTAAAAGAATATGGCATTTCGTTAATTTGGATAAACTGAAGTTAAGAAGGACCTTGTTTATTTAAAATCTTAAAACACTCTATTGCCATTGTTCTGATACGCCGGAGTTTAAAACACGGTAGTTTTGATTTTTGAAGAAGATAACTATGAATTAATGTAATCGTCGTAGACAAATCTCAATGTCCTTTCTTGTATTTTTTTTCCATTTTTCTTGTTTCTCCCCACAGAAATGCCAAACTAATGGACAATAGTTGAAATTTGACATTATAAAAGTATGATTAATTGTTAGTTTTCATAATCTGGTCAGGTGTACCCCAATTTACGTTTTTCATTTGGAAACAAACAGAACGTTTTCATAACATCAATGTTCATCTTTTTTACAGCATATTTTCAATTATTTCCGTCTATCTTACCGGTTGCCTAGCTGTCTAACAATGATTTTATTTTTTTACGTACATGTTTGTTTACCTACCTATTCATAGTTATACATCTTCTCTTTTTACAAAGCGTTACGTTTTTACACTACTCACGTGGTTTGCATAGTTTTCCTTGGTAACCAGGCTTACATCCGGTTAAGCAGGTTCCGTTTGTGTGAAAGCATTGAGTAAGGTCGCGACAGTATCTGCATATTTCACTACACTGATACCCATACCGTCCATTCTCACAGGCTATCAAGTCAAAGACATTTTCATGCCGATAAAAAGAAGCGAAATTTAATTAAATTAACATGTTGACAAATATATATATAACAATGTTCTCTATATTCTCATTTAATAAACCCCTATACCGTCCATTCACACAGACTATCAAGTTAAATAGACATAAACAAACAAAGCAGGATAACTTATCACATATATATGTTGACAAAAGTATGAATAACAGTAATCTGTACTCACGAATTTTACACAGGTCGCCTTCATAACCATCGGTACATCCATTTAAGCAGGTTCCGTTTGTATGCAGGCATTGGTCATCGTTACGACAGTGCCCACAAGTTTCATTGCAGTTTATTCCGTATCGGTTGCTATCACAACCTAGTATTTATATAATTATACATGTATCCACTGGCATTGTCGGATAGTAAACATGATCCAGTGTAGGTTAAATCAATTTTTCTATCATTGAGAGATTCATTTATATATTATGAAAATATGTTTTTGGTTGGTTTATACTCACGTGTTTTACAAAGTTCGCCCTGAAATCCGGCCTCACAGCCTGCCAAACACGTTCCATTTACATGGAAGCACAAGCTCATATCTGCACAGTTTCCACATATTTCTGAGCAGTTATCTCCATAACGTCCTTTTTGACAATCTTAAATTTATTATAATTACATTTTATTAGTTTTATTTACATGTATATACCATATACCCGGCTTTTTATTCGTGTGTCACAAAATTTGCAAAAATAGGAAAGACAATGCATATTCCTTTTTTGCGTCACTAATTTTTGCGACTCGTAGAATTTTTAGTAGCGAAAATTAGATATATGCAAAAATAACCGGATATACGGTACATCAAATATGTGCATCTGTTAACTCAATGTGTTTTTAAACTTTATATCATCGATATCCAAACATTTAATGAATAGTTTGGTTTTAATGTACGTACGTGTTTTACACTGTTCCCCCTGATAACCATCCTTACATCCAGTGAGACAGGAACCGTTGGTATAGACACACTGGCTTACATCACGGCAATGTCCGCACTCTTCCTTGCATCCAATGCCATACTTTCCGTAGTCACAACCTGCCACAACCCCAACATTCCCATTAAATTATTTTAAATGTACTAATGATATAAACGCTATATACTGCTAACCAAGTTTTATTTAAGTGCGGACAATTTTTGCAAGTTTTACGTGAAATTTGACGTAGCAAATATTTTTCGTCTAAAACCAGTCTTTCAGTATCTCTTGTCTATCAATTTTCAGATAATTTGTTTACGAAAATTAGTTACCGCGAACCAGTTTATCTTCTTAAAACGCGAAATAATGTTGTCGCGAATAAAAGTTGGTTTACAGTAAAACAAAACTGTATGTCATTGTTATCCTAACAATTTGACATGTAGATATCATATCTACTTACTTGTTGTACACAGGTCCCCGGTATAACCAGAATCACATCCATGTGGACATGATCCGTTAATTGATGAACATTGGCTACCTTGTAAACAGTGACCACAAGTTTCATTGCAGTGAATGCCGTATGATCTCCCGATACAAGCTTTTAAAATGATAATATATTCAGTTATTGTTTTGTTACGAATTGTTTAAAGCTGCAATAACGTTCCAACATTTGCTGAAATGATTTCTAAAAGTATATGAAATGTAATGTGATATGCGTATCCATATACGTGTACTCACGTGCTTTACATAATTCCCCCTGATAACCAGCAGAACATCCGGTCAAACACGTCCCATTTATGTGGAAGCATTGGCTGACATCGAGACAATTACCACAAGTTTCATTGCAACCAACCCCATAGAACCCTTTGTTACACGCTTCATTTGTTTTAAAAAGTATAACTTATTTTAAAAATTAAAAATACAATTAGCACATTTTTTTATTCATGTAATGTTAACACATGTTTATATTATATTTATTGCAAAACTTATGTTACATTCAATTCATTTCATTGCTGTACTTAGATAAACAGAAACGTCATCATCTTTTAATTGTCACATTATATATTCCATTCTGTTCAGTAAAGTTATCTGTCAATCTAGCGTGGGCTTTTTATCCCGTTACAATATGATACTCTCTTAGAATGATATTGCTACTGCAACAAAAGGTGTGTTTTGTGTAGATAGATAATTAAATCAACAATGCTGTAAGGGAAGTTACTTGTGCTACATGTATGTTTCATGTTTTGTTTTTGGTTTTATTTTTTGTTTTTGTTTTTGTTTTTTGGTTTGTTATTTGTTGTTTTTTTGTTTGTTTGTTTTGGTTTTTTTTTTGGTTTTTTTTTTTTTGTTGTTTTCTTTTGTATTAGCTCATATCTTCAATACTTGTATGTGCTACATGCACTGTACAATAATGCTGATAATTTATTTTTTTAAAGAATTTCATGAAAGCTTAATAGTGTAACTAACTGAATTGCCACCTTTCACCAGCAGAACTTATTTTTACTAGAATATCTTAATAAATCAGTCTTCTACATTTAGAACGATTGCTTATATCAACACAAAAGGTAATGCATGTTAAAATTAAACTGATATAAGGATATTTTAACATACGTTGTTTACATTCGTATTGTTTATATCCGGGTTCGCATCCATTTAGGCATGCTCCGTTCACGTGGTGACACAGTGACATATTTCTACAATGTCCGCAATCTCGGTGACAACCATCTTCGAACTTCGAACAAGAAGCAAAGATGTGAACTAAACTTAAAGAACTTGCTAACATATAGACTTTATAACAAACATTTTTTTTTTATATTTTAAACGATATTAACTGATCAATGTTAGGGTTAGGGTCTGATCATTGTCATTATAGATGTTGATATTGATCTTATTTCACCAAAAATGCGTAGTGATAACCACGTTATTGTTGACAAGCCAATTGTGTCCAATCGTTCGTGTAATTTGCATGATCGTTTGTGCATCCTGTGTGTTCGCGCATGTACCAGAAAAATTAACTTGCGGTTTTTACCGTGCGTTAACTTGTGTATTTGTATGGACGTTTTCGTTTATTAATTTTTTTTTTTTTTTTTTTTTTTTGCGAAATGCCAAGATTTATTCAACTAAAAACAATGGCGAGAAGTTTATAAAAAAAATATAACGGTATGCCCTTTTAACGTATCATAGAATAGTATTGATTGTTTGCTTTCCCGAAGACCTATGCTCGAACAAACTTTTTTTTGAATATCATTTATTGGTTAGATTTTTAAATAAAAATTTATTTATTGTTCTAATTACAACATGATTTTTTTTAAACAACAGAACATGAGCAAAGGAAAATACTATTTTTCTTTTATCTCATATGTTTTAACTTTTGATCGGCAGATTTGGGTTTGACAAATGACGATTATTTTTGTAATTAAAAATGCTATTGTCTTATAAACGTTCACTAAATGGACATATAGAAAGCGAACAAACAAAACCATTCTTCGTCATATATTGAAATTTAACAATTATGCCGTTATTTTTTGTGATTTCCTTTAACCAAAAATATTTTATATCTTTCTTACATTATGCTAACATTCATTTGCAGTTTGATTTACCAAAGCTGCTTTGAAATAGTACACATCACATCCAAGCAAGATTTTTTTCACAATTAACCAAAACTTATTACTTTTGACGTAAGTGCATCTCTTTTTACGATTAAATTATCAATTGTATTTCAAATAAAACAATCATTATAACACAAATAAAAAAAATATTTTCTTTTATATAGATTGGTGAAAGGTTTGTATATATTTATTTTTTTACTTCTTGAATTAATTTTCTTGTTGATTTTGCGTGTTGGTTGGCGTAGTATCATTCGTGTTCATAATTTATGGTTATCGTTACCATTCGTGTATCGTGTTTTGACTGGGGTGTTAGCGGTCGTCCGTGTATCCTGTGCAATCTTTCGTGTATCCTGCTTGACCGTGTGTTTATCTTGTGACACTGTTTTATTATCCTGTGTGACCGTGTGTGTATATGGATCGTGCGAGTAAATTGTTAACAATATTAAAGCAAAACACTGGGTATTTCCTACAAGTAAACTAAAGGCACGCTTGTACCTACAACATTTTTATATATTTACATCTACCGAGTATGATTCCCTTTATTTCATATATCTATTTCACAGCTCTATAGAAACAGCCAAACTGAAATCTACACGCCGCGTTTATCGATTAGGCGAAACCTACTGTGATCTAAGAAAAATCACGGACTGCACGAAATATTCATGATGATGTCAGACTCAAATTCCCATAGTAGACGATTTGGCTGGCTTTTTTTTAGCTAACGTACTGATGTACATTAACAATAATTTACATACTTTTTACAATCAATTTAATAATTTGTTAAAAGAGAGATGTAAATATAAACAATAAAATGCTTTCTTTGATGATTCATGCGGGTTATGAAGGTTGAAATCATTGCAGAAAAAAATAAAAAAAACTAATGCGAGTTATGTTTTTTTTCTGCAATGTCGCCACCCTCATATCCCGCATGAATCACCAAAGAAAGCATTTTGTTGTTTAAATAAATGATGATTTACCAAAAATATTGCTATAGCAACCTTGCGCTCTATCCGTCCTACTATTGAATTTTGATGTTTTATTTATGTTTCTAAAATGGGTTGAGAAAGCCCATTATTGTGACGTTAAAAAGGATTGTCAAAAATTGAACGATGTTAAAACATTTTGACTTTTGTGGCTAATATCACTTGTTTTATGTATAATGAATTTTCAAATATGCAAAATAAGAGGAGACAGAAGTCAAATTTTATCAAATATAGCCCAAACTCACCAACATCGCAGGACCTTTTAAATGATATTTATAAAAGTATTCGAATAAGTCGGCATGAGGGTTGCTATTTATGTATGTCCATGCAAGAGTTCCATTTTATTGGGCATTTCACTGGCACACGTAAAAAATGCGAGCTATTCTAATAGATTCGGAAGTAATACTATATACAGCGATGCAACAAATTTATGCTTATGATTAATAAAAACGCGTAAAATTTTTAAACGAACTATTCATTAATGCAATTAAGTTAAGCTTTTATTGACAAAATGCGTCATACTCAGAAGCCGATAAGCTTTTCGGTTTTTTTTTTCAGTCAAAAGTATTCAGTGTACGACGATGGGTTAACTAATTAATTTTTTTTTGTAAACGATAATTTAATTGGTATAAATAACCTTGCAGAAAATGCATTGATAAAGATACTTTAAAGTGTTGACATCACAAAGTGATTTTTTTTGTCTGAATGACTTTTCTGATAACAGCATAGTTCTTCATACCACACAATATATTTGATTACTTTTAAAAACAAAGGTTACATTTTATTATTTCAGTGATACAGAAAATTTGGTTTAAAAGCAATACCGATCGAGGGGTTTTAAATTATGGGATATTTAAACCTAATTCCATATACTTTTGTGATGTACTGCCTAACAGGCTTTTCTAGCATTATCACCGGTGTGAGATCGGTTTGTCCAGTGTAAGACAGCAGTGTTGGATTTTACTAACACTGTGCATTACTAAGCTGATGTAAAATGAAAACAAAGTTTTAACATAGATTGCTGTAACGAAATAATAAATGATACTTTTAGTTACTATAAAAAGTTATTGTTTTGCTTAATTGATTACAATTTATCATATTTTCAGTGAAACAATTGTCATATGCTCTTTATTTGACTTACACTAGTAAACTTTTAAACGGCATCATAGAAAGATGTCAGATATTGTTTTGAATGTAAAATAAAGCGAGAGAAATAATATGTTATTACATATTCGTGTGGGATAGTTAAACTCCAAGGTTCACGATTTATAACTTGGCAGATCCTCGTCCAAGACCCCGAGGTGGAATTTACCTATCACACACTCGTTATAATTAATGATTCCATTAACCTTTATTTTTTGAATGTTAGATTTATATATGTTGTCCTATAAAAGATAAAATCATATAGTAATTAACACGCTAGTTTTCTTTCCACAACTTCTAGAACATGTATACCGTATTAGTTCCATCAAATTCACCTAGGATAAATGCCATTACAAATATTTCTGTCGACAAACGCTGATTCAATTGGTTTGTTTGTTTTCAAAATTATTACAAGTTTCTCATTCTAGAAGTAAGCCCCAAAATAAAACGTGTTAGTGTTGAGCATTACATATATATATTAATCAATAATGTATGTAAATACTTTGTACAAATATAACATTTTGTAGTATAAAGATTGTTAAAGAGCAAAGAAATATGCAAAGAATATTGATAACATACGTTTATTAATCAAATATTATTTACACAACGTCTAAATAATAAGCATGTGATTATCAAAAAATGGTCATTACATACAGGTTTTTTCAATTCATAGCATACAGTGTTATAAATGATGATGTCACATGAGTAGGGGCCCACCTTAATTGCTATTCAAGCAATTCTATCTAATGCGTGTATATTTTTACTTCGGATGTGTCAATATATTTTGATATTTTGCTTTTGTTTTATAATTAATTCTCCAAATGTGATTTTATTTATTTGATAAGTGTACTGGTCCAAATCAATTAAATTCACAGAGACTGATTTCATTTAGAATTTAAATCTAATTTTAAAAAAAATTGCTCTTCTTCCTATTATGTGTAAAACTTAGGAAACCACATTTCATTTATTTGGAGTTCCTAGAAAATTGAAATCTAATACTTTGTTGTAATTCTTCTTTCATTATTGCTATTTAACACGAGGAACCAAGCAATAAGATCCCCTTGAGCAAAATATGCTGAACATATGCATTTTCTTTCCATGATATTAAGCAGGAAAAGTTTATTTTAAAAATACAAAATTAAAATGTAGTTTTACAAGTTTCTTTTCTCTTCCAAACTCGCCTTTATATAAGAAAATCATTAAGGAAAAAGCTTACAGAAAATATATTTACAAAAATGATTCTCTTTGGCCAATTTTGTTTATAATGCAGAAACAAATCTTTATTAAACAAAATCGTATTTTCTTTTAAAAGGTGGCAGGTAAACAATTACAATGCAAATGTTTGACACTTATCGATAACTTTTTTTTTATTTGATTATTTTAATTAAGACAGGAACTAAGGTTCAAACTTGTTCTAACGTCGACAACTTAGCAAAAATAATATTGCATAAGTGTTATCTCACATGGTAATGTTAATGTCTTCATAATGCGACTCTTGTTCTTTCGGTTCCAATGAAAAGTAAATGTTCATTCCCCCGGGTCTTTTTAAGCTATCATACTGGTTCGAAGCATTCTGAAAGTTTGCCTTGGCGTCGTCAGTACGATGTTTATGGTACGGATTTGTTGACATCCCTCCTACTTTCAGGAAAATTACAGCAATGGCTACCATTAGAAACATGGCGAGGATTGCTATGATGGCATATAGATATATGGTCGATATCCCTTCGCCTAGAAAAAAAGAACAGCAAGGATATCATGATTTTAAAAAGACATGGTCATGGTTTTTGTCAAATTTATTTATTTTTTATCGTTTACAATGCTAAAGTGATATATTTCCAATGATCAATCAAAATTTGAGGGTCAGTCGTCGAGGTATATGCAAGATACCGTGCTAACCATTCTTTGCTATGTAAACATGGTTTGTGCCATGATTTTGTTTACATTGGTTCAATAAACAGGTAAAAGTTCTTTTTGAAGCTTATTTTTTATATCTGCTAATTCGTTTTGAACATAAATAAACAGTTCCTAGCGTTATTCACATTCATTATAGGTCTAAACCTGAATTTTTTTAACATTAAAAATGTAAACAAAAAAATTACCTTGACCTTCTTACATAACAAAGAATAGTCAGTTTTTCATTTCGCTTATAACACAACGACTGACAATCAAAAGTTTGGTTGACTATTAGAAACGCCTTACTGACGGTCTGTAACCATTATAAATGGAAGAATAAATTTTGACCGAAATTGTGACCATTCCCTTTTAATGTGTAAAGACAATTTGTAAGTTCTGACTTTCTTGAATTACAATATAACTTACTTTTTGTTGTGAAAATGTCTGTTGATGTCGCTACAAATATAGATACATCAAAATATTATATATATGATTCGTCCGAAGCCTTTTTTTATTGTTTGAAAGGGTAAAGGTCTTACTCCTACCTGTTAAACAGAAATCATCTGTCCAACCTTGTTCGCATCCACCTGCACATTTTCCAGTCGTCCTGGAGCATTGTCTAGCATCTTTGCAATGACCACAGTCCAATGAACAATTTAGACCGTACTTGTATGGCAAACATTCTGAAAGGTTTAAGCTTATAACTGATTTTTTTCCATCGTTATCTTTCCTTGCTTATGTAGCATTATGCCATCATCACCTGCTTATTGGATTTTTATCTCTCAGCTTATTTGTTATGCGAGAGCATGCTCTATATACGAACAATTTCTTAAACAAAGAAAGCTACAAACAAGTTGTTGGAACAAGAATATTAAGAACCTTGACTAAAATCATTTTCACGCAAGTTCTATGGTCGATACAATGACCTTGTCCGCAAGTACAGTGTTTTATTAAGACACAAGATGACTGACGTTATTCATTCTTGTTAGACCATTATTTATCCACTACGGTTTCTTCCGTACTTTACGATCTTGACAATGAGCACACGGCGGGTGCGACCGGTCGGCAGGATATGCTTAATCCTCCTAGGCACCTGATCCCACCTCTATCTTTTTAGAGGTCCGTGTTGCTCTGCTTTGAATTTGTATTTTGCTTTATGGATTTTTGAGAAGGTTGGCGGTTTCTTAATGTCATTTTTCATTTTATGTAACAAGAGAAATAATTAATTGAATTTCGGTTGATTATTTTATTAGTCTACCTTCTATCATTACCGCTTTGCAAAATATATCAATATTTTGTTGGATTTTTCCATGCACTTTATCTTTTATGATATTGATTGAATTTTGGTACATAGAAACTTTTTGTTAATTAAAACATCGACACCCTTCTATACCTAACCGTTTACACTATAATAGCCTAACAGCTAAAACATAGCCCCCCCCCAAAAAAAAAACCCATTGAAAACTAGCATGACCATGTACATATATCAACAACTAAATTTAAAATATCTCTTATGTAATTTGTTCATTACTTGTGCTTTTTAATTACATTACCTATACACATCGGTCCTTCTAAGTTGTTTTGGCACCCCGATGGACAAACACCAGATGACACATTACATGCCGTTCCATCCATACACTGTCCGCATTTCTTATCACATTCTTCTCCATAAAAACCAACTGTGCAATCTAATTTTATAAATTGTTAACACAGTTCAAACTATTTAAAATCTACCTTTAGTATGATGTTCAATGTTAATTGTTGTAAGGGTTCAATTGGCAAGCAGAGTTACATATTCAATACATATTTAATTGATCATTCAGTATTTTTTAATCTGCAGTGTTACTGTTCTTATTTTATAAAATAATGTATGTAAAATTATAATTATTCATATGCCAAATGTCATTTCTTCTTTTAATTTCCACATTATTGGTAAATTTTGGTGCTACTTATTTTTAATTCTCAACAAAATGATTATCTTATTGACTGAGGCTAAAAAAAGAATCATAACACAACAAAATAAAAACCCAAAAGGAAATCAAAATAAAAAAGAAATAAAAACATACAACATTAATTTCTGTGCGTCTCATTCATCTCATTTTTAAAAGAGATGGATCAGACTTCAGATACACGTTTGGACTTATGATATACAAACGCTTCCTTAATATGTTCTATTCTTAGTAGCGCATCAATCTTATTTTCATCTTGTCTAAACAATAAGCAAGCTCTTACTTTGCAATTAGTAGAATCTATATATTATGGAATAAGATACATGTATCAATAATCATTTGAAAGTGACAAACGGCACACCTTGACAGAATTCCCCAGTCCAATAGTTCTTACATCCGTCGGCACATCCCCCTGTCAGGTTGATACAAGGTGAATCATTTTTACAATTACCGAGGCAAAATACACAGTCTTCTTTTGATGTATTGGAATTGAAATTACATCCTTAAAATTGTTAATAAAATGAAATATTTTAATATAAAGCACAATAGCAGAGTTTTAATATTAAAAGGCAATATGTGATATTTAAACACATGTTTGTTTAAGTGAAGAGGGACTGGTTAACGTTTTTTTACGTGGAAACAAAAAAGTTTCGACTACGTCAACGTACATCTGTTATTTACAGCAGATGTTCAATGATTTCTATAATAATTTCTATCTTGGTGATTTACATAGTCTGTCTGTCCGTCCGTTTGTCCGTCCGTGTGTCCGCCTGTGTGTCCACCTGTCTGCACGTCTGTCCGTCTGGCTAGCCAGTTTACTAGCTGTCTGTCTATCAATGATTTTATCTCTTTACGTATGTGTCTGTTCACATATCTATTTCTAATTATACATCCTCTCTTTTTACTAAGCGTTGTGTTTTCACACTACTCACGTGGTTTGCATAGTTTCCCTTGGTAACCAGGCTTACATCCGGTTAGGCAGGTTCCGTTTGTGTGAAGGCATTGGGTAACGTCGCGACAGTGTCCACATGTTTCACTACACTTATCCCCATACCGTCCATTCTCACAGGCTATGAAGTCAAACAGACATGCCAATAAATATGTGGGAAAATGTATTATATGTACATGTTGATCTATATATATATTACAATGTTCTATACTCCTTTCATTGCACTGATCCTTATACCATCATTTCTCACAGGCTAGCAAGTTTCATAGAGATTGTTCTCACAGGCTTGCAAGTTTAATTTTCATGTACAACGAAGAATAAATCGAGAATTTTCACCATATTTATATGTTGACAGATTCATGAATAACAATAATCTGTACTTACTGTTTTTACACAGATCGCCTTTATAACCAACGACACATCCATTTAAGCACGTTCCGTTCGTATGCAGGCAATGGTCATCGTTACGACAGTGCACACAGGTTTCATTGCAGTTAATTCCGTACCGGTTGCTGTCACAGCCTAGTATTCAATCACTTATACATGTATCCACTGACATAGACGGACAGTAGACATGCTCCAGTGTAGGTTTAATCAATGTTTCTATCATTGAGAAATTCGTTTATCTAAAATGAAAATGTTTTTTGGTTTTTTTATTTGGTTTTTGGTTGGTTTATACTCACGTGTTTTACAAAGTTCGCCCTGAAATCCGGCCTCACAACCTGCCAAACACGTGCCATTTACATGGAAGCACTTGCTCGTGTCTGCACAGTTTCCACAATTTTCTGAGCAGCTAGCCCCGTAACGTCCCTTATCGCAATCTTTAAATTTTATTATAACGTTTTATTAGACATTTTTTACATGTATATACCGTATACCCGGCTTTTTATTCGTGCGTCACAAAATTAAAAAAAAATAGGATAAACAGTGTATATTTCTTTTTTTGGCATCAGTAATTTTTGCGATTCGGAAAATTTCTAGTAGCGAAAATTAAATACATGCAAACTGTAACCGGATATACAGTATATCAAATATGTGCACCCGTTAACTCAATGTTGTTGTCAAACTTTATAGAATGGGTATACAAACATTTATTGAATAGTTTGGTTTGAATGTACGCACGTGTTTTACACAGTTCCCCCTGATAACCATCCTTACACCCAGTGAGACAGGAACCGTTGGTATAGACACACTGGATAACATCACGGCAATGTCCACATTCGTCCTTGCATTCAATGCCATACTTTCCGTAGTCACAAACTATCATAACATCAACAACATCCCCATTATATGATTTCACATTTACGAATGATATAAACACTTTATTCTGAAGACATATTCACGTGCGAACAATTTTCGCAAGATTTGCGAGAACCTCGTCGTCGCGACTTTTTTTTGCCTCAAACCGGTCCTTCAATATCTCTTGTTTATCAATTTTCAGATAATTCGTTTACGAAAATTAGTTACCGCGAACCATTTTATCTTCTTAAAACGTGAAATAATGTTGTCGTGAATGAAAGTTGGTTTAGAGTAAAACAAAACTGTTTGTCATTATAATCCTAACAATTTGATGTGTAGATATCCTATGTACTTACTTGTTGTACACAGGTCCCCGGTATAACCAGAATCACATCCATGTGGACATGATCCGTTTATTGATGAACATTGGCTACCTTGTAAACAGTGACCACAAGTTTCATTGCAGTGAATGCCGTATGATCCCCCGGTACAAACTTTCAAAATGATAATATATTCAGTTATTGTTTTGTTACAAATTGTTAAAAGCTGCATTAAGGTTCCAACGTATGCTGAAATGATTTCTAAAAGTCTATGAAATGTTATATAATTTTTGTATCTATATACATGTACTAACGTGTTTTACATAATTCCCCCTGATAACCAGCAGCACATCCGGTCAAACACGTCCCATTTATGTGGAAGCATTGGCTGACATCGAGGCAATTACCACAAGTTTCATTGCAATCAACCCCATAGAATCCTTTGTCACACGCTTCATGTGTAATAAATCTTATAAGTTATTTTGAAAATCAAAATTATAATACGCACATTTTGTAAGTTGTTTTTTTTTCTCTTCATGTAATGTTACCACATGTTTAAATTTATTGCAATATTTAATTACATTAAAGTAAGTCATACACAGAAAGGTTATCATAGTTTAATTTATTGTCCGTTCTATTCAGTAAAGTCATCTGTACATCTAGCGTGTGCTTTTTTATCCTGTTACAATATGATATTCTCTAAGAATGCTAATGCAACAGCAACAAAAAGTGTGTTTTGTAAAGAAAAATAATCAATAAACATTGCTGTAAGGGAAGTTACTTATGCTACATGTAAGTTTCGTGGTTTTGAAGGGGTTGTTTATATTTGTATTTGCTTATATTTTCAATACTGGTATGTACTACATGCACTGTATAAGAATGCTGATTATTTTTTTAAAGATCTACATGATAGCTTGCTAGATTTACTAATTGCATTGCTACCTTTCACCAGCAGAACTTATTTTTACTGAAATATCTTAGCAAATCATTCTTTTTTGGAAGTATTGATTCTATCAACACATAAGGTAATGTATTTTTAAATTAAAATGACATAAGGATATTCTGACTTACGTTGTTTACAATCGTATTGTGTATATCCGGGTTCACATCCGTTTACGCATGCTCCGTTCACGTGGTGACATTGTGACATATTTCTACAGTATCCGCAATCTCTGTGACAACCATCCTCAAACTTAACATTTGAGCATTCTGTGAAATTAAAATTACAAATTAAATTTGTATATAAAAAAACATTTTTAATAAAGTGAGGTTTTACTCAAATGTGTGTTCATCAATCTTTATGACAATTCGATAGAAACAGTCATTATACTCGTACTTCTTTAAAAATAATGGCGCTTGTATTAGACAATTATATTCTATATTTTCCTGTTTTTTTTTAGTATAATTTCAAAGCAACGTCATTGATATGTTCTGCTTCAGACATATTTTTGGTTTGGTGATTATCCATGTTTTTGAATGAAAAATGACAATAACAAACTGTCAATTAATTATGGTAATATAGGAAGCATTAAGTCATAAATGTGTAAAACAAACGCATATTGATTTTCTTTTTTCATGATAGAGCATATAAAACGAATAACACTGTGTTTGTTTTGTAACTTGATTGTGACAGTGTATTGTCTTACCTAATTCACAACGGTGACCTTGGTACCCGGGTTTACAGCCCTGACAGGTGCCCGTCTCTATGTGACAGTACTGACAGTTAACGTCTGGACAGGGAATGGAACAGTTGGACCCATAAAATCCCCTTGTAGGGCAACCTTAGATAGTCGTTTATATCTTAATTTATTTCATTTATTTTATTTTTTGATTTAAGTTTTAGTTTTATATTAGTTTATGATAAATTCAAATAAATGAATAGTTGTTGGTATTCAAAGAGGCTGTTTAGTCTTTAGATCTACCTTACATTTTAGGTATGATTTTTAAACCTTATTATTTAATAAAAGGAAATCCAAATATCTCAACTTTAAAAAATTGTCAAAACTCTGATATCCCTATACAGAGCTCTTCATTAAAGTAAGGTTACTATAGTCTAATAATGGCCACGACTATCTGGCCCTTTAACGACTAATTACCATACACCTCCACTTCACACAGATCATTGTAAGCGTTGACAGAATAGCCGTCCGGGTGGAAAACCCCTGGGAGCCTTTCGTTGTAATATATGACGTACTGTCCATGTAGAGGACAATTAACTGTAATGACAGCGGGTATAGTGTAAAGTGTAAAGTTCCCATCCTTGAAACACAGTGTCCCCTGCATAATGTCTGTTGTGTTCGAGATATAAATCGAAAACCCTAAAAAGCTAGCCGGTAAAAATGTGTTGCTACCTGTAAAAAAAAAAAATAACAATGACAAACAACATACACAATGCAGTGTATAGCATCATATTGACGTATTTTCATCACATAAGAACTAATTTTAAGGGGGGACAGGACACGTATCACGTGACTTTCATTGCAATGATGCTTTGATGTGCTAACTCTATTATGGCGTCATAATTGATTTGATTGTATGATGCTATAATGTCATTTATTCATTATGACGCAAAGGAGGATTTGATATATCTTTTTCCCGTAGTAGTCATTTTCACAACATTAGTTGGTGCAAATTTAACATTTTTAATTTTAGAAATGTAAATGTATAAAATCATAAGCGGTTTGTAAAATCAGATATATATTCTGATAATGAACTGTTAATGTTAATTGATTAATCTAAAGAATGCATCACTTTTTTGATGGTTCAAAACAGAATTTATCACAAAAGGTCATAATTCCAGAATAAGGGGTAGGGGTGATTCCTATTGTAGTATCTCTCTTGAATGCCAAGAAAGTTGCCATGAAAATCTTATAAGTTATAGAGCACATGCTAAGGTTGATATTAGAAATTTTTAAACAAAATTCACTGACAATTTTTTATGTGCCATCACATTTTGTTCAGATTGAGAATCAAAATCTTTAAAATTTGAAGTGCTGATTTCAACAATATTTTGATCAAATTATGATATTGCTGTGTAAAAAAAAAAACAATTTTATAAATAATTTTGAAATTTTTTCCGTTTTTAAAATTAATGAATATACTTTGCAAAAAATATTCCGTGAAAAAAATAATTATTGAAGAAAATTAAAATTGTTACAACAAATCATAATGCCAGAAAAGGGGGTTAATTCTTATCAAAATATCTCCCTTGCAAGGTAAGAAAGTAGTCATGAAAATGATATATGTTGTAGTGGACATCTTATATAAATGTATTTAAAAAAAAGAAGAAAAATTCATTGACAAATAATTTTACACTGCAAGGGTGCGTCTTTTAACCCCAAGGAACCCCATGTCTTTAAGAGGAGAAAGATCAACTGTGTACAAACTGAAATTTTGGATTGGTCTTCTAACCATTCAATATGCTATTTAAAAGAATTATTGTAAGTTTATAATGTCTTGTATCAAACTAACCAGTGAATTACTATTCTGATTATACTCCTTGTTTATTAACCCCAAAATGCAAAAATTAAGAATTGAAAAAATTATGTTTTGAGAAATGCATAGCTGAGCCTAAGGAGACTGGATGGTCAACAAAATTAACTATCAGGTTTACAATTCTTAAAAATAATTTGTTAAGCTATAAACCATTATTTGAGCAATATAGTTATTTGATAAAGAAAAATTCCATAGACTTTAAAATTTGAATGTTTCCTATACACTGTATCGCAGAATTTTTTTTCTTAAAGGAGATTTATATACTATTAGTCTAAAATTGGCAATGGCTATACAGCCCTCTTAATATGAGTATTATAATAAGTGTCATTGGGGAAACCTTAGGATTATTACCAACTCATGAATATCATTTGTTTTGTGTATTGAAATAACACAGTTAACATCAATTACCTTTAACTATGGTACATGTATCCTTGGGGTTCATTTGGGTATCCGTGGGGTTCCATGGGGTACCTACATGTAGGGGTGTCGCTGGGATACCGATGATCCCCAGGGGTATCAAGAGTTATAAATACCGTATTTATAAATTTGTATTATTAGGGTATCCATGAGGTTCCTTGGGGTTTGTTTGGGTATCCTTGGGGTTCCATGGGGTTCATTTGGGTATCCATGGGGTTCATGGGGTACCTAGGGGTGTCTTTGTGATACCAATGATCCTCAGGGGTTTCAAGAGTTATAAATTTTTATAAATTTGTATTATTAGGGTATCCTTGAGGTTCCTTGGGGTTTGTTTGGGTATCCTTGGGGTTCCATGGGGTTTGTTTGGGTATCCGTGGGGTTTCATTAGGGTACCTATGGGTGTTTCTGGGATACCAATGAGTTCCTAGAGGTAAAAAGAGTTATAATTTTTTATAAATTTGTATTATTAGGGTATCCTTGGGGTTCCTTGGGGTTTGTTTGGGTATCCTTGGGGTTCCATGGGGTTCATTTGGGTATCCGTGGGGTTCCATAAGGGTACCTTAGGGGTGTCTTTGGGATACCAATGATCCCCAGGGGTTTCAAGAGTTATAAATTTTTATAAATTTGTATTATTAGGGTAGCCTTGGGGTTCCTTGGGGTTCCATGGGGTTCCTTGGGGTTAAAAGACGTGCCGCACTGGCAACGTCCTGTTCCCCCTTAAAACATTTTTTTGTAAAGAATGCATCCAATCATATATGATTGGAATAGAAAAGAACAAAATTCGATAGATAGAACAAAATACTATTATTTTTGCGATGACTTATATGTAATTATCGTCCGTTTTTTAGGGGGTTTAAGCATTCAATTTAACTTCAAATAAAATTAAATAGTATTACGAAGGATTTATATCTGGTTTCGTTTGCTTTTGGAAACTTTTAAATCGTAAAAATTTGACTTGCGTAATGAAAAAGGTTACCCATTTTCAAATTTTGACACATGAAAAAAAATTGAATTAAGATGATATATGTTAATAAGAATGTGTCTCCCACAGAATACGTCTACAAAGAAGTTGATCATACCCCATATTGAACCTTCCGTTCTGTAGTAAATCGTGATGTGATGGATGCTGTAGATGCTGGTCAGGTTGACCCACCAGGTGGCGGTACCGGAACCAGCTGACACGACACATTGTCCCCCATCCCATCTGAGGTCAGACCTGTGTCCATCTACAGCGTTGCTGGCGTCATATTGGTCAAATCCAGGATACGCGGGGTGGTGTTGGTATGCTGGTTTATTCAAGGCAACGTTAACTTGAAAAAAGAAGAAACGCTGCATAGACATCTTTGCTATAGATTTTATATAGCACATCTATGACTTAGCAGAGTGAACAACAATCAACTTTGTGTGACTACATCATACAATAATGCAAGATGGCTATTAAATGATACTGGGTTTTTTTGTGAAAATAAAGGTAGTCACTACAGAGTACGTTAACATTTACATTATCTGTGAGATACATTTTAGTTTAGTAGGTAAAGGGATTTTTTATCTTCATTGTTGGTGGGTTGTTAATAAATCAGCAAGGACAATTCTTTATGCATCTTAACCACACATAAATGTTTCCTAAAAATAAATCAGTAAAGATGGATGACTACAAATGTGAGAATGTTTGGCAATACGAATTAGGGAACTGGTAGCGCAAATGTAAAAAAAAATAAATCCATTGCACCTATTAACCTGCCCTTATTTAGAAACATCTAAATATGGAATCATTCTACGTAGAATCAAAGGTAATACTTTAAACAAAAGAGCAATGTTTTATACAATTCCTAACTATGATTTAACTTTCGTGTTCATCCTACGCATGTTATAAAATTTCTTTTTAGCTATCAAAATTTAAGGAAAATGTATCAATACATTGGTATGACATTGTATGACACCCCTCTCTCTCTCTCTCTCTCTCTCTCTCTCTCTCTCTCTCTCTCTCTCTGTCTGTCTGTCTGTCTCTCTCTCTCTCTCTCTCTCTCTCTCTCTCTCTCTCTCTCTCTCTCTCTCTCTCTCTCTCTCTCTCTCTCTCTCTCACCTTTAACCCATATGCTTTGGTAAAGATTTTTTAGAACATAACTGCTGTGTTCATTTCTAAAAAAATTGCTACAATGATTACAAATTAAGGACTATCGAGTCTCGCTTTAGCACTAGAAGCTGTTGGGCTATAACAACTACAATTATTATCGAGGCACTTTTAATCACTGAGAATATCCGTTTATGTTTACTATTAGATATGCATATTAAAGGTACATTTTAAAGTTCCGTTAATTTTATAGCTAACTCCCTCTCACTGCCATTTAGGACGGCGTCATGAATTTTTAAATGTTTCTTTCTTTTTCATATGTACACTTCAAATAAAAAAAGATGATATATGAATTGTGAAATATTTCGATAAAATAAACTGCATTCTTTAAAAGATTACACCTGACAACGGATAAAAATGAAATCTGAGTTCATTTATTGACCTCAAATAAGATATGCGTAGTTCTAATAATTTGTACAATATGTGTAAAAAGTGCGTAATAAAATATTTTTTTTAAAAATGAGAATTCAAAAGAATCAATAGATGAGTGTTGTTATGCGTTTTTGAATTATATCGTATAGAACACTTATTTCGTGTAATAAATACGTCCTTATAAAAATCAGATAATCTGAACTATTCCGGGTGACATGTCTTCCTAAACATAACGTATGAGAAGCAAAGGTTTCCCCATTGCACTTTACATTACTTTCAATTAAAAAGACTTAATGTTATGAAACTTATTTAAACAATATTCGCGGTTTTGTTTCCTCCTTTCACTGTGGATGTTTAACATATCGTGCTGAATATTTTTCTGCGGAAATATTCATATTAGACAGTGCAAACGGACGTATTTAGTTCCAAACCTAATATTAGCATTTTTCACATTGTGCTGTAAAACAAATACAATAAATTATTGGCATGCTTGTTGTTTACTTTTTTTTTACTAAAAAGTTAAACAAAGTGAACAATGAGAGGTTATAGCAATATGAACTGCCATTTTCATGTCGGAAAATTTATTTTGAAATTTTGATTTTCTACTTGAATGATAAAAAGGAGTATTTTTTATAAATTTCGGTCAGTCATATTTTTGTGTAAATCGCCTTACATTATTGTCGTTCTGTATAAAATTGGTTTGCAATATGTTTCTTAGTTAAATAACCTGTATTCTTAAAATTGATGATTTCTTTAAATTTTATTTTTTGTAACATTGAATTCGTAACAGTTTTGTCATTGTTTCTAAGATAGAAAACAGGCAAAATGTCATGCTATCAAAACAAAGTCCAGTTACGTATTCTGCAAAAGGTAAACAATATACACTGACTGAATTGAGAATAACAAATTAGTATCATTTAAAGCCTGTAAATACATTTCATGCAAGATCATATTTTTTCCATTGATGTAATGCATTACCGCAATGTTTTACTTTTGCATCGTGTTACTAATGTACATCTTTTGAATATTCGTTTTTATACATGTACATCGTTTGACAATGATACAATTCTCGTTTAATATGATTTAAACAATTCCAGTGTTATGCTGCACTTATAAGGTAATATAGAATATTATTAAGGTATTCCGTTTCCAACGGAAGACCTTTATATTATTGTGCAGATTAAGATTATTCTTATTTTTCTTTTTTTTTTTTTTTCTTCCTAGACGCGAACTTTGAGGCTTCATATCTTGCTCATTTCTGAACGGTTTTTGCTCAAATTTTCAGGGATTATAGACTTTACAAAACACTATCTAAACCATTTCATAAATTTTAAAAATCCTCTTCCGTTAACGAGTTATTCCCCTTTTTAAAAAATTTAGGGCCTTTCGTTTCCAGACAAAGGCTCCGTGACTATGATAGCAGGGAATGGGAATCCAACGAATTTGAATAACAGAGACATTGAAGTTTTGCACATCGGTTTTTGTTTTTGGATTACTTTCTTTATTTAGAAAAAGGTAGGGGGTCAAAAAACAGGGTTCCAAAAAGTGTGAAAATTTAGACATATTTTCCTTTGTATCTTTTAAACAAAAAATATTTTGTTATGATATGTAGAATAAAAGTTGTGCAGAATGTCAAGGACTTTCATTTGACACCAATAAAAAAGGGCTGGCCCCTTAAATTAAGGGACAAGGGCCCCTGAAAGTTTTTGCTAAATAACTAAAAAAACGGCTAGGATTTTGATATAGCTGTCGCTGGAAAAGTTGTTTGTTGGGATCCTATAAATGTCGTTACAATGTTATTTTGATGGTGAGTTGTGTAGTATGAGTGTAAAAAGCTTTACATGTTAACATGTACCTGTGTTTATTTGGCAAGTTAACGTAAGTCATTGTGCGTACAACTGATATTAAGTTACGACAGACAGTATGCCTGTTTAAAAAGGAGGCTTTAATTCATAAGAAAAAAATATTTTTTTTTAGGATACATGCTTTTATGTGAGGAGTTTAAGTCATCTTCGTAAATTCTGCACGATCCTAAAAACGAGAAACAGAAAATATAAACATTATTTTCCTTTTCTAGTAAATTACACAAACTACCGGAAAAAAATAAATCTATGTGATACATTTTAGTTATCATGCTGCGTGCATTTAAAATATATCTGGAATCAGAGCTGTGTGTGTGAACCATTACGTACGCTATCCCTCGCTTGCGGCCGAGAAAGTCGGTCACCATGGTCGCGGCTGGACTACCTAGCGGTCAGCGGTTATCTAATACACCGGAGTCACGTCTCTCAATTTATGAGTTCATTTAGCCGAAAACAAGAATTGTTTTAATTTTGATCACACATACACGTTTATTCTTCTCTAATTGAATTAAATGATAGAGTGTCAATTAAGAAAACGTTCTGTTAATTAATAAAAGAAATGTCATTCTCAATCGGAAGTAATATCAGGCATAGATCAATTGTGGGTTTTAAGTAAAAAAAATAATAACTTCTATTTGGTAGATTTTAGTCATTATTATACTGCAAACATTTCAAATCTTCCTGGGTTCTGAGCTGTGTGTGTTGTAACTTTACGTAACTAACCTATTCCTCGCCCGCGGCGAGGAGATCGGCCGCGGGTGCACTACCATTCGGTCAGCGGTTATCTAATACACCAGATTCGCGTCTTTCATGTACTTGTTTTGAGTTTATATAGCCGCAAATACAGGAACTGTTTTAATTTAAAGTTATTAATGTTTTATTTAAAATGTAAATTAAGAAGTCATTCTGAAAATTATAAAATCCGATATTATTCCTAATCCAAAACATCGTCAGACATAAATCAATGGTGTGTTTATAAGTAAAAAATGTTCTAAGAACTGTACTAATAATGTTTTAGATCAACAACAAAAAACCACAAAGATTACCCCTTTAAATGATGATCATCCCTCGCACGCTCGCACATGGTCGAGAAGATCGCGCGCGAGGGGACATCTACATGTACCTTATCACACGTGTATGTTTATTGATATTTTGTACGAACACAAAACTATTTGTTTATTTTATTTTCATTTATATTGGTTTTAGATGAAAGATGAATTTATCTCCCTTATTCAGTTGATTTAGCGTTGATTTAAACGTTAGGGCGAAAAATCTTATAAAAACCTCTCATTAATTGAATAAAAGTAATCTATCAATTCGATTCTAAATATGCAAGGCCGATTGTATAAATAAAAGATTAAATATAATAAAACTCCGAGATATTTAACGGCATATGTAAAATTGATATGTGTTTAACTTAAGATTAATATACTGCATCGTCGGAACCCACGGGTTTTCAATCCGTTACACTGATTTATGTAACGGATGGAAAACCGGTGGGGTCCGACGATGAATCGACTGTAGTTACTCATGATCATTTCCGTTAATTATTGCTTAGACTTTTTACAGACTTTAACACTTTTAAGACAATATTCATACTTTGCCAGGCCAACGAGACATATATGCACATGGATATATGTATATATACTGGTGTAAGAATTAATATTCGACCAACGCAAATATTAAGTAGTGTAGAAAGTAAAATAAGTTTTAAGAGTTGTACCAAATTTTGGCAGGGTTAACATAGTAAAAAAAATCATTAATTTTCGAAGCGTTCTAGGAAGTTTAAAAACAAAGTTATCTCTGTGCTGCTCCGCCCCCCCCCCCCCCCCCCCCCCCAGTGCTCGAGCTGAATTTTAAATATTGGCGAACAAAAATCGAAAATTTATATGTGTCGAAAATCAATTTCTGGTGACTCCTTATTTGTTAACGTTCTTCCTAATGTGTTTCACTTTGCAATCTGTGTGTTTAGTCGGCCAGTCTGCGTGTTAATTCAATCACCGCACGTGCGACCAAAAATCTCGTGTCCCTTTAAGACCGAGAAAATAAGCACCGCCTTCAAATTTACCTGGTCAGTGTAACCCTTGTTAATCAACTAATTCGAGGCCCCAGTTTGGATGTTAGAAAATGATTGGCATTTGTTTGCTCGTCCTGTGTATACCATGCCCAGCGCTCGTGACGACGGTGCAATAAACTTTTTTCTTTTGATTTGATGCTTACCGTGACGATAAATCGCTATCTTTTAGCACTTTAAACAAAAGAAATATTAAAAGATATGAATTAAAAATTTACTCGTACTTGGTTATGTACCACACTAAATGCGCTGATCACCTATAGTCTGTCAAAATCATGTGGTGCCGATCATGTATCCATGAAAGACGTCGTTTATCAATAAAGATGTTTGTGAATAATTGAGAATAAATAATTAAATGAAATCAAATATTGCGTTCACGATTTATATCGTTAGTTATCACATTTCGAGAGAAATTTCACAAGCTGAAACCGGAAGAGAAACAAGTACAGACAGCTCTGGTGCATGCGCAGCTGGTAGAATTATTGTGCAGCTGATCGGAAAAGATTTACAAGCTGCATTAGTATTTGAGTACGGTGGGGTGATTGTATAATTCACAAAACATCAGGATATATTCTCAGTTAACGAAAGATTTTGCACATGTCGCACGCGGTTTTTCATGCGTTTATATTCATTTCAACGAAGAACAATTTGTTTTATATAAAGTACATATAAATACGATATTCTTTTTAAATAAACGGAAAAACTCTTTTGAGAGCACTTTAATACTCCGTGTATATAGACATGTATACACAAGCGAGCGTGTTTCCCTCGGGGTTTCACACCTCTTTCAATATAGGCTCCACCCCACCCGAACTTACCTAAGGTAAACTGACCGGTTTAAAACCTCGGCCTTTAAGTGCACACAACCCAGGACACAGATAGCCATAGGTGATTTATGGATGCAGATCATCAATTGTTATGTAATTAAAATACACTTGGAAGTGAGCTATCACTGTAGTGGTCAATTGTTGAATATAAGTTTAAAGTTTTAAGTCAAAGATGTTAAATAATAATTATTTGTTCTCACGTTTAGAAGTTATGAAATACGTTAATCAATGCAGTCGGTCGCCATAAAATCATCAGAGTACTGCAAGTGTTGACAGTTTCTTATTTCTTTAAAAGACCTTAGGACATAATTCACTTGACTTACAGACTAGCGACACAGTTGCCTCCCAAAAATGTATGCACTTCTCAAAGTTACAATTAAATGGTATAGATATGTGTTGTTTAACGGATTTTATTAATTGTTGTAAATGTTAAAGTTAGAGAAATCGTATTTTCTGGAGGTTGACATTATGTATAACTCTTTTGTTTAAAAAACAAAAACAAATTGTTTTGACGTCACACCATCTCTTTTGGTTTGGTTTAAATATACAATGTACACAGTGCTCTGAACAAACGCTGGTTTATGCTTTTCTGTTACTCAAGTAAAAAACTGAACAAAATTGATTACTTTTAGGTTCACACGTCACATGTTAATACATGTATGCATAAATATATGATTTTTATCAAATAAATGACATTGTATCTTTAAAAAATTCCAAAATATTATAACTAAAACATGTATATGTGACAGGATAGAAATAATTGTAAACCAAAGGTCTCTCTTCCTGTCACACAAAAGTGACAAAAAGGATTTTTGATTCAGTTGGAGTTCTGCCCCCACCCCTGCCAACATTTTCTGAAATTTACATTTAGAAAATTAAATTTTGGGGTACTGACACCCCCACCCCACACACTTTCTAGATGAGCGCTCAAGGCAAAAAAAAAAAATATTAGGATATTTAAAACAAAATCCTATTTGAAAAAAATGAAGTTAGAGATGCCTCACAACCCCTACCACTGCCGCGGATTATGATTTTGAAGATTTGTGAATTTCTTTTACTTGCTTGTGAAGATTTCAGATAAATATGCTCATCCTTTCAAAAACAATACTGAGGCCTGTATGGTCAAACATTATACGGATAGTTATCCCTATCACTGAGCACCTCAGTCTCGTATACTAATAGCGCACCCTCAGATGGGAGAAGGCATTATTGTTTATTTACAATTGGTGTTCTTTTCAATCTCTAATTTTAACACTGCACTTTACATAAACTAGTCCATGTTTTAGCGGTAGAGGTTTAAGTATGAATATAGGGAATCAAAATGTTTATGAAACATAACACTTTTTTCCATGCATCAGCGCAGTGGATACACTATGATATAGGCATACCAGTAGTTTGAATCCTGTCATCAGTTGTACATACATGTAAGGTAACAGGGGACAGTTTTTTTGATGCATGAAATTGTGGGGTGGGGGTTCCCCCATTAACCGCTGTGTTGCGGGAAATTCATAATTTGCACCTGGTCGAAAATGACTTGTAATTACATGTTGGACTTAAGGAAGGGCATTAAGGTTAGAAATTCACCCAAAATAACACCCATATCTTTTTCTGGTAAGATTAAACGTCTATTTGGCCCCCCTGTGTACTGTCAAAATTTTACTCATTTTGCCCCATTTAGACCCCACCCTACCGCGCTCCCTGCAGAGAGATGACCCCCGGGACAGGGTGCCATCTGTAGTCTAACATGTCCCCTCCCTGCCAGTCTGTACCGCCCCACCTCCCATCCATGTCATTTTTACACTATTTCACTTACCGTCTGCCCTACTTTCTTCTTACATGAAAAGTGAGCACACCTGTCAACAGCCGCCGTTTCGCATCTGACTCCCAAGCACCCCCTTATAACACTATGGGACCTACATGCTTTACATCAAAATACAGGAATGACTCCCAGCTAACATGAAATTATCACCTATAATCTATACTACTATATTAAAATAATAGACTCAAATTTTTGGGCTTTAATACCGAGAAATCGGAAGAGTACTGTCTTTTGTTTTATATATTTTAAACATCATTGGTACTTGAAGATTACCAATATGTTTTTGTTTTTTCTCGATATAGCTTCACGAATTAATAATCAACGAAAATTCCTTTTAAAAATCCGGAAATCATCTGGATTTTTTGGATTTTACAATCTTGCGCATGCGCATTACTTTCACGCTAAATCACGGGAGGCTTTTTAGTTTGTTTCCACAATATCACATTTGCATGGATAAACTCAGAAATGATAAAACAAATACGTGTAAATTTTCATTGAAACATGGTGTGTAAATTTGAAGCGAGTTGGGGAAAAAGTGTTGAATTCTTCATTAATATGATTATTAAATTTTTAGATGAAATGTATTTACAGCCGCAAAATGGTTTGTTATGAATAATTTGACTGTTATTTTCAATAAAGCTTCATTAATTTTCTCAAAATCGTATCGGAGCGATTCTGCAGTTTTTTGCTACATTACGGGTATATGGGAGGCATTTTAACTGTGGTGAAGGCCTGTCCCGAGACACATTATTCTATTAGAATAAACTTAGATTATTCCGATATCATATGCAATGTCAACCCGTGCACACACGGGTCAAAGTCTAGTCATTTCACTAATTTTCATAGTACATACAGGCCTTCAAATACAGTTACACTCATTTTTACTAAAATATTGACGGGTACTTTATGCGAAACTGTCCCTTGCTACCTAAGCGTATTTATCGATTTTCTGGTTGGAATAATTAAATACATGTACATATTAGAGATGTGTTTTAAGTTATCATAAATTGATATAACCGTGAAATAAGTTAAAAGGACAGTTTGTCTGGTAGGAAAATAATACTTTGAAAGAGAGCCTCGTTTTCTGAACTTACTATTTTATCATATTGACAATCCAGTTTAATGACAGCCCACCCTTTTCTCCTTACACTCAACGGGGTCGGATAGGTATCAGTAAGAGGTCACCTTTCTATGACCTTTAATTTGCATACAATCTAAATATATACCCCTAGCTTATCACAGACATGCCTTTATCTGTTTTATGAGAAGTGTAACTCTTCAATACTATGCAGTCTGGAGGTTGCAGTAATATATTAATAGAAAATAGGCATGAATTAATTTTTCTGTCTCCTTTTGAAGAGTTCAAATTGATTTTCTAAAGCCCTGATTGGTCAGAAGTTAAAGTAGCGTGAAGATGACCTCCTAGCTATCAATAACTGTCAGACCCTGACAAGTGTAAGAAGAAGTGGGTTGGTTTTATTAAGACTGAATGACAATCCTTTCTTGACTTGCAATCTAATTAAAATTTCTATAGTCGCTATACGATGATTTGAAGAAACCCCACTTAAGGTCACCTCCTGGTGAACTTTGCTTTGACCAATGAAATCGTCGGTTCCATTCCTCAGTTACATGATTTGGAAGTTATGCCAATACATTCTTTAGATTCCCTAAGGGCGTCTTATATCAACTTATGCTCCATCTCTTACTTGCTGATACCGAAAGATTCACGAACATGTGGCATCATTTCGTCGTACAACTCCATTTTTGTTTGTAACCCGAAATTACCGTTTCTAACACTTGCTCTGATTGCTAGAATAACTCATGTATATTTATAAACAAACGTTCAACAGAGGGGGTGACCTCAAGAGGGGTTTCTTCAGATCCTCTTGTAGCGAAAATAGAAAAACAAGGAGGGGATCAAGGATATGATTTTAATCAGATTGTCTCGACTTGAAGCTGTAACGGAAGACCTTCTCGTTGCTTGCAACGAGCTCGGCTCTAGTTCCATATGTATTTCGATAACAAAACGTTAAGTAAACTTTAACAATGATATAGTCAAAAACAATTTTAGACTTGTCCATAGTGATTATTTTGCTGTTTGCTTTTGTTGTATTTACATTTTGCAGACAGAAACCAACCATTTTTATTATGGTTTAATATAAAGTTATCATTTTTGCAATCAAATATCATTTTTGCAAACATTTTTCGTTTGCTTTTGACTTATCAGCAAATACAATTTTCCACTGGGTGGCAGGCTGACTGACGTTTTTCATACTTATTGTTAGAACATAATTAACCACTTGATTGTCTACGGATTTTTCCGTTTTTCCCGATTACGACAACCAGTGAGTGTGAACGATCAGCAGAGGATGCTCACTCCTGCATGGAACCTGATCCTACCTCCACTTTTTTAATAGTCTGCTCTTGTTTAGCATTTGTCCTTTTAACTTTTGATTTTAAACACTGTTTGTTGTCACACAATGTCATTATTTTAATATAGATTAACTTATATATATTCATGTATCAACTAATAACATCAGAATATAGTTTGATGCAGTGCAAAGCAATCTGTTGCATACAGGGTCAATTTCGCCCCGAGTAATTTTCGCCCCTTTTACACTTAAAAACAGTTTCGCCTACAATTCGCCCAAACAGACTTGTGTCTTAAAAAAATTAATATGATACAATATAATTCGTCAAGACTTAAATTCGCTGGCAGCGAGGTTGAAAGGGGCGGAAATAAACGGTGGCGAAAATTACTCTGTATACATTACTATGTACGATATAGGTAGTATTAAACATTAACATTTGCATTCAAACAAACAATACGAAATAATTAATAAAAGCGATACATACAAGCATTAAAATAAAAGTATGTTTAAGATATTCGTACTTATTATTTCCTACACAAAAGCCCAATGACATAATAAAAGCATATTAATTCTTCACTCACCATAGGAATGTAACGTTTCAGTCAAATGGAGAAACATTATGACGACCTTGGTAAAAAACAACGCGATGTTTGACAGGTAGATCATAGTCAAAACATGTATAACACCAGTATGTGTACAAAACTAGTAATAGCTGACCAGTACTCATAAATAAGCGCCGTTTAAAATAAAAACCGATTTAAAAGCTCATTTCATTCATTATTAATTGAACCTTAAATTTGATTAACAACTACACAACTAGCCGAATTAGAAGGATCTTAATAAATTAAAACGTCTTGAAGGAATACACAAACAAATAGAAAGGAAATGATTGGTTGATGCTACTTTTTCATTGCGTTTTATAATGAATCAATATTTCCCTGAGCTATTAAATAATAAGAGAGTAAGCATTGACTTAACATAATCTTAGTGACTTAGATAGCGAGACGCATAAACGAGATTTACAAGATAAATTCAAGAAACATTAGACTTTTAAAGTTAGCTGTACTAAGTTTGAAGTAAAGTTACATGTTATTAGCTTTTTTAGATAAGGAGGTTCACATCTTAAAATGATTTGAATTCCAAGAAGATAATAAATGTCGTCTTTATGGTTATAGGATGCCATAGAAAAACATCCAGACCTGCCGTTCTTTTTTACAATTTTTAATAGTTTTAATAAGGTTGGATGGTCAAAACATTAACTATCAGATCTACCTAAAATTTTATGGTATTATATTTTTAGCTATAAACTATTGTTTGGTAAAGAAAAAATAATGTGCCCACAAAATAAAAGTCGTGGTAACGAAATAAAATTTACCAAGACTCTTTTAGAAGTATGGAATACCGAACCCGAAGTTACTGATTAAAACACGCATTTTACTTATCATTATTTTCGTAATAACTCAGATTTGAAACAGAATTAGCCCATATTTTTTGCAATTGATATTTTCCCTTCCATAAGGATTATTTTTGCTAAATTACGTTGAATTTGATTTAGTATTTCTTGAGAAGAAGATTTTTTTAAAACGCACCCCTCTTTTTCTACAGTTCGAAGTGAGCCAAAACTGATTTTTGGCTGCCTCGTCAACCTTCCTCACAACTGTTTCAAAATTGTCTTTCATGAATAGTACAATCGTAATATAAAGTTACAGGCAATACTATAATTGTATATAAATAATAAAATAAAACACGTGATCATTTCGCGGGTATGATAAGGCAACAAATCGAGTAAAAATTCCTCTGATCGATATGACGTCACAATAAGCAGCATGATGTCATATTTTACTCAAGAAATCTGTCAATTTTAACTTTATCTCTGGTCCAAATTATGAAAACTACAGGCGTAAAATGTCATTAGAAGCTCTTTTAACAGAATATATCTTTGATTTCTCTGTATTACGTATCGTTAACATTGATGACGTCACAAGCATGTTTAATAGAGAAGATCAATGTCGGGAGACAAATCATTTGAATGCAGTGTAAACAATGCCGAAATAAGACTTATTTAATACAGATACCCAAGATTTAGATGAGTGTCAGTTAGGATATAACCAGTATAATACAGGCATGGATATTTTGTTTTATCAGCGAGTGTTATAAGGTAAGTACATAGACATTTATGTGGCTTGACCGGCCTTTCCTCTGTCAGTGTGTACAAAAAAGACAAAAGTGTAACACTACCCCGAATATTATGAAAGATGAATTTGGCAAATATCAAAAGCACATTACCTTAAATACTTCAAAAATGCTGCTAGACTCCTTTGGTTTGTTGTTGTAAATGAAAAATACGTAGTATTTTCAATGAAATTGAAAAAGTTGAGGAGGTTTCCGGTAAATAATGACAATATTTATTTTTGCGATTAACTATAGGATTCTAGCAGCAATATTAATAAACATGAACTTATTGCCGATCGAATTATTGTATCATACATACAAATAAACTTCGGGGTAGTGTTACACTTTTTGATTTTTTGTTAAGGTACAAAAATGATCTATTTTTAACTGTCACGTGATACCATGGCACGGCAGCTTTAAAGATCGACTTGATTCCGAAGTAAAAATATAATATCTTGTTGAATACATTCACTTGATATTAATATTTAGCACTGTTTTCATAAAAATAAACAATTTTTAAAATGACCATTATATCGGCGATCATTAAACTCTGAGTTGCCTTAACCTACCCGCGTTATTTTTGACATAGTACTTGTGGTCTATAAACAGTACAGCTTACCTGTTTAGAACACATGCTTCAGAGTTTTTAATATAGAATATAAAGAAAGATAACTGTTAAATCAGGTACATCATCGTCATACTTACAGGGAATTTCTGCATGCAAAAAATCGTTTTATTTATTTCCTTTTACATACAGAAATGGACAATTGGTTTGTAAAAATAGATACCAACAAAGGTTATGTTGTGAGCATAGTTCGGTAAATTAATAGAAAACATATCCTCCTAGTTGACTTGGTATATTTTTGCAATATTTATTAAAGTTGTTTATAGACTTAAACATACACGGCATTAAATAAATGCTTACAAATACAAAACTGCAAAAATATAGCATATACATCAAATCCTTTGTTATTATTCTTCAAAGAAGACTACATTGTTTCATATACCTTTACACAACGGTTGTTGATAATTTGTCTTACATCCATTCGTACAGTGTCCATTAATTTTCTCACAGAATTGTCCATTGACACAGGAACCGCATGTCTCACTGCAGCTTCTGTTGTAAAATCCGTCTAGGCATTCTAGAATCCAATTTGAATTTCGCCATAAATATTTGTTTACTTATGTTAGTGCGCGTTAAACATGATGCAAAGATCTAGAGTGAGGAAGAATAGTAAGGACAGAGACTGAGAAAAAAAGGGGGAAACACAAACGTATGCATGTAAAGGACGGGAAAGCAAACACAGCCTATCAACATTTGATTACTAAGGCTACATTTACATCGTTTGATCTTTGTAGCTTTTAAGTGTAGTAAATGGTGTACTTTTAAAACCATACCGTCATATTTATATATATTAAATATCTCCTATCATGGACTACCTTCACACCGACCCGTCAACTTATTACAGGGGACACCATTCTTACACCTACCCGGACACCTGACACACATTCCGCTAGAAATGTATGTCCCGTCACTGCATACTGAAACAGTATCAGGCAATTGTTGAGTAAAATGCAGTATGTTTTGTTTTCTTCAAATTATATTGTTTACCTTGTATATCTAACGGACAAGGTAATGTCCAAAAGAAAGAGTTTTGTAATATAACTTTTTACTAGTATTGTACATTGACAGCATCAACAAGTTATAGTTAAAACCAAAACTTGTATGATAAATCGTATTAAAAATAAGTAAACAAAATATATATATATACATTTTTGTAACCTTTGTTTTTACCATTAGAATATTAAATTCAACTTGTGTAATAATCATTTCTATGATTTGCTTTATATATTTGTTGAAAAGTTGTCTATATATAGCTATAATATACCTATACAGTCAGAAGTTAAAGCATTAGGATCTGAACATCCATGTATACAGGAGCCTCTGAATGCGTCACAGTGTTGGTTTTTACATTTATTTGAACATTCACTTCCGCATCCAACGCCATATCTGCCCTGATCACAGCCTTAAAAATATGGTTTCATTAATAGACAAGCTTTGGTGAGTGAAAGAATTTGAGAAACTATTTATTACATTTTGATCGTTCAATTTCATAGTTAAGGAGGCTGGATGGTCAACAGATCAACCATTAGATCTACTTTACAATTTTAGATCTGATTTTTTAACCAATGAAATATTATTAAATAAAGAAAAATTCGTAATATTCCAGCTTTAAAATTTTGATATTTCCTATATCATCATACAAAGCTCTCCTTCTAAAGAAGATTAATATATTCTAAAATGGCCGTGCCTATTCAGCCTTCTTAAATCAAAGAAATCATGTTGTTTATATAACAATGACACAATGCTTACCCATGACTTTAACCTCGCATATATCAATCGACATGTATAAGGAACTAGCGTCTTTACAAGTAAAAGCGAACCCCGGGGGTCGCATGTTTATAAACACTACCCCTTGTGTTACCCTGTTGACTGTTATATTCATCACCGATTCCGGACACCCTGACATAGCGTCGTGGTAATACACCAGGTGTTTGGGGTCGCTCAGTAAGTAGAAGACTTGTGTGTCGTATGTGTATATTGAGAAACCCGTTGCATTCCTGTAAGCTTAACAAAATTCATTCTATAAGACATTTTTTTCTATTTTGTTATGTTATTAAAAACAAATCGTAGTTAAGGGGATTACACAAGATCGACTACTTTAACTATTCGAACAATTTGGGTCAAAATATAAATTGAAATCAACTATTTCTTTCTTTAAAAACCTTTTCGTTTCGTGTACATAGACAACTTCACCACATTTGAATTTCATATGTGTTGCTGTTTATATGAGGATAATATGATAATCATTTGTGCATATGTATATCGAATACATATGTGTTTTAATTGACGTTGTACATGTTTGAAATCTCTCTCTCTCTCTCTCTCTCTCTCCTTTTCTCTTTATTATATACCAGTTCATATGACTTACTATCGGACCTGAAGTATATTTCCAGGTACGCCCCATTAAATGGTCGCTGGAGCCACACCTTCCACCAGACAGAGGTTTTCCGGTGAGAGATGTCCGATATAGCACTCGAATTGAACGTGTAATTCTGAGTTGCATCTCCATCTATTGCCTTACTGGCGGACCAAGCCGGATTGGCCGGATCTGAGCTCATGGCCGCCGCTCCGTTTAATCCTTGGTCGTGAACTAGATTTACTGAAAGTTAGAAATCAAATTAGCATATCTTTTTAAAAAACAATTTTCCTTTCCATCACCGACTGACGGTACAAACTTTGTTGCATCAGATTGGTAATATGATGCTCAAAAAAGATGTTAACAGCGGCAAAGCTATTAGACCGACACATGAAACAAAATGCTCAATAAACAGGGACTAAGTCTGGATATCAAGTAAGAATTCGTTTAACATGTTCCCAAGTTTACGATGTCCTTTATACATGAAACAAAACGTAAGACGGACAAAATCAAATAGTTTTTATTTCAGTGACTCAGATGACCTAAAGAAAAGAAAAAAATATCATATTTACCATACGAAGCTGTTTCTTTAAACCCTAGAAATAAAATAAACAATTAAATTACAATGTACGCCATCATCACCATGTTATGTACACTCAGATCGCTTGAATTGTGATAGGACACTTATCAAGGTAAGTAAATATACACGGTATGATAACCATTAACTTAAATCTGATGTACTAATTCATTTTGATAAAACGTGTTCACAGGCATACAAAACATTCTTGTTTTCCACGAAATACATTAACTTTCTTTTTCTCCATCATGCAATTACCAATACCTTATTATTAATACTGGTCGATATTTCTTCAGGAACAATAAAAGATGAAAGCAAACCTCTTTATTCAGAATTCTTAAAATTAGATTCTTCACGTTTTTTCACGTTTCAGATGCACATGTAAACATTTTTAATGCCAGCATATGCACAAAAAGAAAATAATACTGTTTACTGGTCATAACCACAGAAGCTTGATAGGTCAACCCCAATAATCTTTTGAAATAACAACGAATATCGAAAAAGGATTAATCAAAACGATAAAAACACAGTGGTCAAGGCATTTATCTTGCGATATCAAGACTCAAAAAGGTTATCGGAGCATAGGAAAAACCAAGCTGCTTTTGAAACAAGCAGTAATAGTTTAGTAACCTTGCATGACGATAGTTATAATATTATAAATTTGTATTTAAGGCCATGTGTATCTATGCTTATAAATTTAAGAATACTAACCAATTTGTTGGCACTTTCTTTTTGCATTAAATCAGATCATTATAGTATAAAATGAAGTTGTTTACTAATTTATTAAGAAAAACTACCTCTAGTTATTTGTCATTTAAGTGATGGTTGTTATGGAATCTTAAATTAATGGCATTTGCAATTTGTTGATATTTAAAATAGTTTGCGCATAACAAAGTAAATGGTATATTTGAATTTAAAGAAAGCTTGTCTTATGTGAAGCTTTTGTATGATCATATTAGATGAAATGTGTCTCTTGCATACGCCTGTTTCATAAAGATCATGTATTGAATTTTAAAAAACATGTATGACATGTAGTGAAAACGAACAGTGTTCAAATTCAAACACATGATAAATCTCTGCCATTCATTCAATTGAAAGGTGACTGAAAGGTAACTGAAAAGTGACTGAATGGCATATGTGTGCCATTCAGTCACCTTTCCAGACCATTCAGTTATCATTCAGTTGACTGAATGGCAGAGCTTTATCCTTTGAAAAGTCCAAAGGAAAATTTCAAAACGGGGGTCGTATGCATAAAAATTCTTAAGTGCTTAAGCATAATTTGTACTTAGCAGATTGAAATTTGACTCAGCATATTGCTTAGTTTGTTTTATAAAACTTCTCAACTCTTAAGCATATACTTAGCATATGCTTAAATCTAAGCATGGGTCCTGTCTGTCTTAAATATTTAAGCATGTTGCTTAAATGTATGATAGCAAGAAGGCTGTGCAACAAATCTTGAATAAATTAGAAGGTAAATGCTGCTAAAAGCTCTGTATGTACCTGTTAACTGTGCAGACAGTTTAGAAATGTTTAATAAGGTCTTGTATTTCGCAATAGCTTTTTTTTAAACGTGTATGTTTTCTTTCATCATTTAACGTCATAAAATGACGTCACATTATTGTTTTGTCATATGTATTTCGTAAGTGCGTGCATGAAAGTCTTACTTTTTTATCAATTCAATCCCCAACCCTCTTTTTTAAATGTATAATTATTTCATACATATTTCATATAAAAATAACCATTTCATAGGGTATTAGATGCATCTCAAAATATTTTTTAATCTTAATTATTTTTTATCATTTTACCTATTTGAAAGCTATTTTTAAATTAATCATTTATAGAATATTTTTAATTTTTGCCCAGATTATCCAGTATAACCTGGTTTGGGGCAGTGCACGCTTTTTTATAATAATAATAATGCGTGCACTGCCTCAAACCAGGTTATATCGGATAATCTGGGCAAAAATTAAAAATATTCCTTATAATTTATTTAAAAGATAAAAAAAAATCAATTATTGAAGATTGAAAATATTTATTTTTGCATAAAATGTTAATTTACATAAAAAATGTGACACGCGCATTAATATGGTGCTGTCAAGGGGGCATGGCTACATATCTAACCAGGTTATACAAAATAAATTAATTTGTTCTATGTGTTTAGTCAATCAAAATGCTTGTTAGACTTACAAATAAATTATTCTCTGATTAATTAAATTGAAATAAGCTGAATTTTTTTCATAACCCCCTCCTCTCCCCACCATCAAAAAAAAAATATTTTGACGATAAGGTTATTTGTAAATTATAGAACCATTTAAACAAGACCATGGACTTTCGATAGGACGTAACTATCTATTTTTTACGCCAAAACAAGTTTAAATGACGCTGGTTTCATGCTGACTGACGTTTTTCATACTAATTGTTAAACCATAATTAATCACCTAATTGTCTACGGACTTTTCCGTTTTTTCCCCGATTACGACAAAGAGCACACGGCGGGTGTGACCGGTAAGCAAAGGATCTCACTCCTCCATGGCACTTGATCCTACCACTATCTTTTTGGAGGTCCGTGTTGCTCTGCTTTGAATTTGTATTTCGTTTTCTGGATTTTTGAGATGGTTGACGGTTTGTTATTTTTCCATACATAGATTAGCTCAAAAGCCAGACAAATTATTGTTGATTTCACATAGTCTTGGCTGAAATACACATTCCTATGTCATATTGCTGTTTGACACAACTACCCAAAGTCCAAGCTCTTGTTAAAATGGTTCCAATTTTAAATTCTATCGCCCTACACTAGGTTGCTTGATCCAATTGAATAGCATGTTAATTTGGCGATGTATAAGAGGAAAAATAAACAAGGCAGTAATATTTCCGATCATTTTTGTTCTCCTTTTTAAAGATAATTTATAATGTGTTTACAAAATAAAACTTATCAAAAGTGATATGTGTTTTCTTCTGTGATTCATGCGTGATATCAACGTGGCGACATTGCAGAAAAAATTGCATAACCTGCGTATATGTAATTTTTTTCTGTAATGATCGCTACCTTTATAACCCGCATGAATCATCAAAGAAAGCGCTTTGTTTATAATTACATCTTTCTTTTAACATATTAATAAATTGATTGTAAAAAGTAAGTTAAATTAACTAAATTGCTGTTGATGTACATCCTTCTTCTCTCTCTCTCTCTCTCTCTCTCTCTCTCTCTCTCTCTCATCCCTCTCTCCCTTCTCTCTCTCCATTCTCTCTCTCACTCTCTCAACGATGATACCTACCGGTACTTTATACGTACTGGTGAGCGGTACTGACTGTGTTATTGTAGATTCCTAATTAAACGCGGTGAATTAATAACCGCTTAAAATTGCAACAAGCACGTCTCTTTTAAAATCTCTCCCTTTTTACGGACAGATGTAATTTAAATGTAACTATGATAAAAAATTCCACTAGAATAACTCAAACAAAATAAGGAATCTACAGTCATTATTAATAATTTTAATTATGAAAATAAAATATGTTAAAATGTGAAAAGATTTATATTTATATACACACATATCATGTATGCATTTTAATAAAACATTTTTCTTTTTAAAAAATCCATAATCAATCAATATTTACATAAAAGTGAAACCGGAAGTGACTTTGTTGATATAGCAACGATATACTTAAGTAGATTGCGATATGCTTAGCTAAGAATTACTAAGCATGTCGCTTTGGATGTTTACACAATTGAAATAAAGCATCTTGTTTAGTAAAGAATATTCTTTAGAAAGTTAACAATAAACTTTAAAAAATCCTTAGAATTTTTATGCATACGACTCCAGGAGCAGAGCGAACACGGACCTCTTAAAAATATAGAGGTAAAAAAGAGAGAGCATCCTCTGCTGACCGGTCACACCCGCCGTGTGCTCTCTGTCGTAATCGGGAAAAACAGAAAAGTCCGTACATAATTATCACAGGATGAAGCTCTGCCATTCAGTCAACTGAATGATAACTGAATGGTCTGGAAAGGTGACTGAATGGCACAAATATGCCATTCAGTCACTTTTCAGTTACCTTTCAGTCACCTTTCAATTGACTGAATGGCAGAGATTCATCCTGCGTATCTGATTATTAATGGTCTAACAGTTACTATGAAAAACGTCAGTCAGCATGTGACCCAGTGGAAGATTGAATTTGTTGCCAAGGTCGTTGTATATATACTTGTATATACAATTGTTTCCTTGTTTTTATTAATGATATTGTAATCTGAAAACAGTAGGTCATTTGTATTGCAGCACTATATAGATATGTGTGTGTGTGTGTGTGTGTGTGTGTGTGTGTGTGTGTGTGTGTGTGTCCTTAATGCAAAACAAAAATTGGATATCTAACAAAACTCTGATTATAGGCTATATTTGGTTGGAAAAACCCATGGTCATTTTTAAACAAACAGGTTGTTATCCTCTTTACATAATGAATAACAGGATACATCTGCGATAGATTCGAATTATTACAGAACCCGGATTATTTACAAATTATAACGTACGTTTTAATAGAAGAACATTTGTTCACATACATTCATGAAAACCTTCATCTTATATATTCTTCATTTTGATACTTAAGAAAACATTATTGAGGATTCAATTATACGTGGTTGATGCTTGAGTTTTATATAGATTTAACATAATACGATATGATTAATTTGTAAAAAGCACTTGCGACTAACTCTAACTTTATAAAATGTGAATTAAACATTCTCAATGAATGACACAAGTGAATTAATTTTGCGTAAACTGAACGCCGATAGTGATTGCATTTATCTAAGACAATGTCATTTTTAAGATAAAAGATATACAATTATTTAACTTATATTTTACACCATGACACATACTCTATTTCGCCGTACTTATCAATTGTTAAGGCATATTGGTAATTATATCCCACTCTTAAAAACTTTATTTTGTTTCCTGTTTCTGAACTTCCTTATTAAGGTCAATACCTAGTTGATGATTCTAGAGTGTTTTCATGACTTCATAATTAATTTGTTACTTTATGGCTTTTAATAAATTATGTAGAAAGGAAAATATGACATTCTCTATTAAATCATGGGGAAAGTATATATTCAATTTGACGTCGTTTTAAAGGGGAGGTCAAGAGCTTGTTTAACGCCGTGTTGGGGGAGACTGTAGGCAATCTAGATTGTTTTCTTTAGTCAAAAAATGACGGAACTCATTTAGGCCGCAAAACAAAACTGTTGTTAAACGTATGAAGCATCATTGAGAGAATTTCATATACTTGTAGGTATCTTTAAATTACTAGATCTTGACCTTTTTAGATAGATTTTATTCACAACATAACATATACTTGCATTAACTTTTTTAATTCATTTTTTGCTTTTCATAATTCTTAAGAAAAAAATGTTTATTTTCCACATGATTTTTTAAAAATCCTACAGGATTTTCTATAATTCATGTTAATATTATGTTTTTCCGACTGTATTTGATTTGGGCATGAAGTTTTCTTATAGGAATTTAAGTTTTTATAAAATTCCTCTCAGAATTAGAACTTATTACGTAGTATGTTGATTACGGTAGAAAATTATAAATATCCTCTAGGAAAATAAATATTCCCAATGAAAAACTTAAAGGTAAATATGATATACATCAAAGACAAAGGTGGTTTTAAATGGTTATGGTTTATTATATAAAATATATGAGTTTTTCGAAACATGCACTTGAGACGGATTCAAAAATGCCCTGGCATAAATGTCTGGCACATTGTTATGTACGAATGAAAATAACAAATTAGCGAAACCAATCATAGATACACATATATTTATAGCTGTAGGTTTGTAGCTGTAGGTTTGTAGCTGCAAGTTTGTAGCTCCCGGTCTAAAAAAAATATTGAATGAATTACCTGGGTCCTGCAGTTCCTTATTACTTAAGCAATTGCAATTCACGGAGCACAAAAGCTTTTGTTTTCGATTGATCAGCATTATTTCTACATGAATATTGAGGAAATGTTTAATACAACTAAATTATTTTCTTTAGAGCATTTACAACTGATGCCGTTGTTACTTGCCTTAGACTTTCTCTCAATTACTCTAACCGACTAAGGTACATGTAATGAAGTATGTTAAGTATGTTAAATTCACGAGCAGATCGAGAGTCATCATTTAACAAACATTTAAAAAAACTACACTTTCTCACATTAAGAGACTAGCAATTGTGTTTTTAAGAGGCAAGTAATGTGACAATATTCATAGTCCGAGGAATTTTCTAAATCAAATATTGCACAGAATATGTAAGAAATAGGATTGAAAAGTCCAAAACTAGCGCAAGTTTTGCGCTATCAAGTGCATCTTTTTAACACGTAAGGAACTGTAGCTATCATGTTGTCAATATGAATCTTTTCAGACCGGCAGCTACAGACCTGAATCTAACATGTTTTGTATGAACAAAGTAATGATTTTTGCTAGAAGTCACTCTTAAGACCATGATTTTGGTATTTGCATTGAATGCAATTCATATTGTAGGTGTCATTTACTGCTCACATCAAAAACTCATACTGTAATAAAAAAAACAATTTAATTTGAGTGAACTTTAAAAAAGGCTAGATAGTCATATAATTACTCATCATACATGAATCTACCATACAATTTTAGATATGATACAAACATAAACATAAACCAACATAAACCATAAAACATTCGATTGATTTTAAAGTACTTATTTTTATTTTTATCTTTACACAGAGCATTTTATCTCAAGGAGATTAATACAGTATAAAAATTGCCTGAACCATTCAGCCCTCATAAGTACAGTTTTGTATCAAGTGAGATGGAATTTTGTTGGTGGGTGCAAGTCAAAGTAAAAAGAAAGGATAACGTATAACGCAAAGGGCATGTAAAAGAGCTTGCATGGATGGTCGTGGCTAAATTTAGACTTTGTTTGAAAGTTTAAGACAGAATTGATAGCTTCTTTGTTGACCACCAAGCCTCCTTAACCATAATATTATCAGGAGCTACATGTATCAAAGAGTAAAATATTTTTTGACAAATATGTGCAATTCAAATTTTATCGTTAACTTTTAATCATTAAACAAACATAGTGAAGTTTTTATAAACGTAGACACTCTTATAAAAAATCACTTAATGGAACAAATATTAAAATTATACTAAATAGAGGAATTGTAATTGGTCTTATCATACCGAAAAATTTATGATAACGTATTCATAAAGTTTCAAATATTAACCATTCAAAGCTCTATTCAAAAATGGTAATATTTCATATATTTGCAACCTCGTTAACACGCTTGAATCACGAATGTCACCACCAAAAAACAATAGATACTTAATCGCATATATTGTAAAAAAGTATATTGATGTATCAAGATGGAATTGCTTCCTGTAATATAACGGAAGTAATCTAAAATCCTTTTCATTTTGTATAATAATACAATTTCAGCCCTCACGTTTTTTGTTTAAGCCATGACTTGGACGTGCTTGTTCATCGGATTTTTGGAAATCGCAAATGGTTATGGTAATATATTTATTTTAGATTAATATAGCTAAAAAATTGTGGTTTAAGAAGGCTGGAGGCTGGGTAATCAAAACATAGCGCATTAGATCCACGTAAGGTTAATAGATGAGTTGTTTTGCTATTAACTATGATATATTATCATTATTATTTTTTTTTGTATTGTTATACAATATGTCCTTTTCAAGAAGTTTAATTATAACATACGACACACCAGACTTATTACCAATAGATCGACAACTGTTAGCTAAGAAACTAAAAAATGGCATTTCGGTATTTTCATAATGTTTTATAATAAAATAAGTGAAATGTCAAGCAACATAAGTGTGTATTCTATAATATGATCCATATTAGTTAGTAACATTATCTCTACTTTATTTTAACATGTTGCGAATTAACAAAATCACTGGATTTTTTTTTTAAATTAATGAATGAACAGTAACGCACAGCCAATGGGAATTTAGAAATGAAAATATTATTAAGTTAAACAAAATATTTTTTTTGGGATTTATAGTTAATGTTGCTCTAAACAAACCAGCACATCAACTGTTCCCATACAGATCAGCTGATGATAGATGCGACGCCAGTAACGCTGTAGACGGACGTAAATCTGACCTGAATTTACGGGGAGGTCAATGTGCTGTATCGGCTGATTACAAACAAACCGCCACCTGGTGGGTGAACCTGACTAGCATCCACAGCATTCATCACATCACCATCTACTTCCTGACAAACAATGCACCAACGTCAGGTAAGGTTAAAACAAATGTTAGTAAACAAGTTGTAAACAAGAAAACTTGTTGTATTTTCCATTTCTTTAAGGTAACTCTAGTGTCTTTCGGATCCGGATCTTTTTTACACGGCGTGCTAAATTTCCGGTTATAATTTTGGCACACAACAAGTGTTTTAAAATAATTATGATTTGGTCAAAAAGTGGAAAATTTGTTAAAATATAGCATCTTCGTCGTTTAAAGGGATTGGAGAAAGCAAGGAAAGCAGCGAAATGTAAAAAAGTTAAATGAGTGTGTTATATAATTGTACGTATTGTATGCATTCTCCTCCAACAATTACACTGCGATTATGTAGCTTGACGACCTCATGTGTCCTCCGGGACAAGGAGAGGATAAGTACTTGCGTTATTTAAACTACATAACACTGATTTTCAGTATTTGACAGAAAGGGGGAGGGGGTACTACTGCACTCAACTATATTGTTTGGCAGTCTCGACCTTAATTTTATATGTATAATATAGTTTTATTGAGTATATCAATTTAAGTGACAGTTAGATTGTGTCTTTTGGGTACATTTCATTTTTTTCCAAATTTTGCAAAAAACAACATCAGTAGAAGGTCAATTTTGATAAACTCTTTTTTTTTGTTAACACAATATGTAACTCTTAATAAATATTCTTTAAAAAAATGTATGTAAACTGAATAATTGTTTAGAATTTAAAAAAAATATGCAATATTGTGATTTTTTTGGGAAGGTCGTGACAAGAACAAATGTAATATTTTTTATATTTTCTGTAGAAAATCAATAAAATTTTTATGATTTAATGATAATCAATTGATTTGCTTAAATTATAACCTAACATGGTGTATTTTGGTGCATAATTTAATAAATTATGAAATTATGCATCATTGTGTTAAATTTTGGCTGTTAAATTTTTGGACCTTGTGAGCTGAAGCTCACTGTAGGAAAACAAACGTGCAAAGGTATAAATATTTTGGTCTCTATAGTAAGTTTATAAGTTGTTTTAACTATTAAAATTAAAAAAATGTTTGGTTTGACACGGATTTCTAAAACACTGGAGTTACCTTAAATCACCTTTGTGATAATAGTGACTTCGTTTAAGCAAAGCTTGGCTGTAAAAAAGTTTAAAGTAAATAATTATAGATTGGTGAAAAGTATAGCCCATAGAAATAACATTTCACCTAGTAAATGTGCAAAGAGGGTTGACCAGAGTGAAAGAATCAAACATTTCAACTACATGTATTGGTGATTGTATTACGTAATTATATATGTTTTGGATTGGAATAGAGAAATACGAAAGTAAAAGACAAAAACATATTAATTATCTTTTTAATATTCAGTTGTTTTCATTACATTCGGAAGTAGTCTTTCTTAAGAATATTTACTGTTGTATATATACGAGGATTGTCCAAAACGTTCGTGGACACATGTAATGCCATTCTATAAAACAACGTTATTTTCATGAAAGTATTATTATAATAACTAGACGCTAGTTGCGAGCAACAAGAGGTCTTCCGTTTGAGTGCACCATAAAGTAGAATATAGGGATAGTTGTTCTTTTCGATCATTTCTTAACACTTCATCAAATTCTATTTAACCCTCTACACGAATTTCAATAGACATACATAATTATACTTTAAGTATACGTAAAAAGTCGCTATTATTGTGATTTTTGATAAAATTAAATTGGAAATAGGTAAAATCTATCATTTCGAATATAAAATCATAAATCTGAACACAATTAAGGAAGAAAAACATTCGGCACTTGGGGACCGAGCCCGGGTCGCTTGGGGATAAGTCCACCACACTAACGACTGAGCTACGCGGAGTTATCGCTTCAGGACTGTGGAGCCCAAATTTTCGAAAATGCGTGGATCGATTTTAAAAAGGATTTCATATTCTAAAGTTATTAAAGCGTCCCTATCGAAAAATAACATTAAAATATTTCAAAACTAAAAAATTGAAAAATTACTGTTTTTAGCTCACCTGAGCTGAAAGCTCAAGTGAGCTTTTCTGATCACATTTTGTCTGTCGTCCGTCTGTCTGTCTGTCCGTCTGTCCGTCTGTCTGTCCGTAAACTTTTCACATTTTCAACATCTTCTCCAGAACCACTGGGCCGATTTCAACCAAACTTGGCACAAAGCACCCTTAGGCAAAGGGGATTCAAAGTTGTGAAAATTAAGGACCACGCTCTCTTTAAAGGGGAGATAATTGGCAATTATTGGAAAATTTTGAGAAATTTTCAAAAATCTTCTTCTCAAGAACCATTTGACCAGGAAAGCTGAAACTTATGTGGAAGCATCCTCAGCTAGTGTAGATTCAAAATTGTGAAAATCATGACCCCCGGGGCTAGGGTGGGGCCACAATGGGGGGTCAAATTTTTACAAAGGAATATATAGAGTAAATCTTTAAAAATCTTCTTCTCAACGACTAATCAACCAGGAAAGCTGAAACTTATGTGGAATCATCCTCAGCTAGTGTAGAATCAAAGTTGTGAAAATCATGACCCCCGGGGGTAGGATGGGGCCATAATGGGGGGTTGAATTTTTACATAGCAATATATAGAGTAAATCTTTAAAAATCTTCTTTTCAGAAACTAATCAGCCAGGAAAGCTGAAACTTATGTGGAAGCATTCTCAGCTAGTGAAGAATCAAAGTTGTGAAAATCATGACCCCCGGGAGTAGGGTGGGGCCACAATGGGGGGGGGTGAATTTTTACATAGGAATATATAGAGTAAATCTTTTAAAATCTTCTTCTAAGAAACTAATTAGCAAGGAAAGCTGAAACTTATGTGGAAGCATCTTCTGCTAGTGTAGATTCAAAGTTGTGAAAATCATGACCCCCGGGGGTTGGATGGGGCCACAATGGGGGGTTTAATTTTTACATAGGAATATATAGAGTAAATGTTTAAAAATCTTCTTCTAAGAAACTAATCAGCCAGGAAAGCTGAAACTTATGTGGAAGCATCCTCTGCTAGTGTAGATTCAAAGTTTGTTCAAATCATGACCCCCAGGGTAGGGTGGGGCCACAATGGGGGGTTGAATTTTTACATAGGAATATATAGAGTAAATCTTTTAAAATCTTCTTCTCAGAAACTAATCAGCCAGGAAAGCTGAAACTTTTGTGGAAGCATCCTCAGCTAGAGTAGAATCAAAGTTGTGAAAATCATGACCCCCGGGGGTTGGATGGGGCCACAATGGGGGGTTTAATTTTTACATAGGAATATATAGAGTAAATCTTTAAAAATCTTCTTCTAAAAAAGTAATCAGCCAGGAAAGCTGAAACTTATGTGGAAGCATCCTCTGCTAGTGTAGATTCAAAGTTTGTTCAAATCATGACCCCCAGGGTAGGGTGGGGCCACAATGGGGGGTTGAATTTTTACATAGGAATATATAGAGTAAATCTTTTAAAATCTTCTTCTCAGAAACTAATCAGCCAGGAAAGCTGAAACTTTTGTGGAAGCATCCTCAGCTAGAGTAGAATCAAAGTTGTGAAAATCATGACCCCCGGGGGTTGGATGGGGCCACAATGGGGGGTTTAATTTTTACATAGGAATATATAGAGTAAATCTTTAAAAATCTTCTTCTCAACAACTAATCAGCCAGGAAAGCTGAAACTTATGTGGAAGCATCCTCTGCTAGTGTAAATTCAAAGTTTGTTCAAATCATGACCCCCGGGAGTAGGGTGGTGCCACAATGGGGGGTTGAATTTTTAAATAGGAATATGTAGAGTAAATCTTTAAAAATCTTCTTCTCAAAAACTGATCAGCCAGGAAAGCTGAAACTTATGTGGAAGCATCCTCAGCTAGTGTAGAATCAAAGTTGTGAAAATCATGACCCCCGGGGGTAGGATGGGGCCACAATGGGGGGTTGAATTTTTACATAGGAATATATAGAGTAAATCTTTAAAAATCTTCTTTTCAGAAACTAATCAGCCAGGAAAGCTGAAACTTATGTGGAAGCATCCTCAGCTAGTGAAGAATCAAAGTTGTGAAAATCATGACCCCCGGGAGTAGGGTGGTGCCACAATGGGGGGTCAAATTTTACCTTGGGAATATATAGAGTAAATCTTTTAAAATCTTCTTCTAAGAAACTAATCAGCAAGGAAAGCTGAAACTTATGTGGAAGCATCCTCTGCTAGTGTAGATTTAAAGTTTGTTCAAATCATGACCCCCAGGGTAGGGTGGGGCCACAATGGGGGGTTGAATTTTTACATAGGAATATATAGAGTAAATCTATTAAAATCTTCTTCTCAGAAACTAATCAGCCAGGAAAGCTGAAACTTTTGTGGAAGCATCCTCAGCTAGTGTAGAATCAAGGTTGTGAAATCATAACCCCCGGGGGTTGGATGGGGCCACAATGGGGGGTTGAATTTTTACATAGGAATATGTAGAGTAAATCTTTAAAAATCTTCTTCTCAAAAACTAATCAGCCAGGAAAGCTGAAACTTACGTGGAGGCATCCTCAGGTAGTGTAGATTCAAAGTTGTGAAAATCATGACCCCCAGGGTAGGGTGGGGCCACAATGGGGGGGGGTGAATTTTTACATAGGAATATATAGAGTAAATCTTTTAAAATCTTCTTCTCAGAAACTAATCAGCAAGGAAAGCTGAAACTTTTGTGGAAGCATCCTCAGCTAGTGTAGAATCAAAGTTGTGAAAATCATGACCCCTGGGGGTTGGATGGGGCCACAATGGGGGGTTGAATTTTTACAAAGGAATATATAGAGTAAATCTTTAAAAATCTTCTTCTCAGAAACTAAACAGCCAGGAAAGCTGAAACTTATGTGGAAGCACCCTCAGCTAGTGTTCATGTAGAATCACAGTTTGTTCAAATCAGGAACCCCGGGAGTAGGGTGGTGCCACAATGGGGGGTTGAATTTTTACATAGGAATATATAGAGTAAATCTTAAGAAATCTTCTTCTCAGAAAGTAATCAGCCAGGAAAGGTGAAACTTATGTGGAAGCATCCTCAGCTAGTGTAGATTCAAAGTTTGTTCAAATCATGACCCCCGGGAGTAGGGTGGGGCCACAATGGGGGAGGTCAAATTTTTACAAAGGAATTTATAGTGTAAATCTTTAAAAATCTTCTTTTCAGAAACTAATCAGCCAGGAAAGCTGAAACTTATGTGGAAGCATTCTCAATAAGTGTAGATTCAAAGATGTGAAAATCATGACCCCTGGGGGTAGGGTGGGGCAACAATGGGGATCGAATTTTTACATAGGAATAGAGTAAATCTTTAAAATCTCTAAAACTAAGTAGCTAGGAAAGGTGAAACTTATGTGGAAGTATCCTCAGGTAAGGACTAGGTAGATTTAAGTTTGTTCAAATCATGATCCCCGGGGGTAGGATGGGGTCACAACTGGGAGGGGGGAGGGAGACATAGGAATATATGGAGAAAAATCTTCTACAAAACCATTTGTCTAGAAAATCTGTAACTTTAGTAAAAGCAACCTTGGGTAGTGTAGATTCAAATTCGTTAAAATAAAAATCTTGAGGAGTAGGGTGGGGCCACATTCGGGATTCAATTTTACAAACGAAAACATTTTTAATTCACAAAAACTGAAATGTTATAATATATATGGTTTTACTTATATGTAAACATTTTGCCAATTTGTGATTCTTTAAAATTGTTAAGACTTTTGCCCCTGGACAATTCTTGGGCCTCACAAGGGGTTCAGAGTTTGATGTAGGTTTATATCCCATGTATAAACAATTGTCTAGGATCTTGTTGAGAACTGCGATGCTCAACATGTGATATGAATATAAAATCATCCTGTTAGAAAAGGGACTTGATTATAAACACAAGAATATCTACATGTATTACTACATTGTCCAGATATTTTGTATTATGTCGATCTCCATTAAGCTGATTTTATCATGCCTATTGTTGCTCAGGTGAGCGATGTGGCCCATGGGCCTCTTGTTTGTTTTCTTCCGGTGACGACCGGAAGTGACAGCGGACGTTCGGATATGCAAAGGGCATCGTGGCAGGACACGTTCTACCATCCCTGAAAATTTGAAAGCTCTATTTTAAAAATTTTTGGAGAAAATCGTGAACAAGCAAAAACATAAAATTTTTAATATCGCGGGATTGGAAGTGACGACTAAAAAAATCTCGTGTAATTTTCTTGAATAAGATCTAAAAAATTTCATCAAAATCGGCTGAAGCGTTTTTGAGAAAACGTGGGAGAAAAAAAATAATAATAGAGGAAAAGAATCAAAGCAATAACAATAAGGTCTTCTGTTGAAAAGGGAGGCCTTAATTAAATATAGACTATTATAATGTTTATATATAAAAATCAGAGCAATGATTATTCTTATTGGAGTTATCATTACATAAACATGTACATTGCCTATACATGCCGCACGGCACAGGCTGACGTTGAATTATAACGACGTTTTTTTAATAACGATGTAGTCCTTGGGTTACCTGAGAGTAATAAGCCACATTCACCGTTTGGCCAGAGGGTACAATGGCACACTCCATTAAAAAGGTTTTGCAAGATATTTCTGTTTTGATTAAATAGACTACACTATTAATATGGTTCTTTCAATATGCAGATTTCCAAAGGAACTATGCCAACTTCTATCTTGGATTCTCTTTATACGTCTCCAAAACTACAGACATGCATCAGGGGACTCTGTGTTTTAAGGACAACCACTTCACAATACATACCCTTCCCGCCGTCTTCACAACCCCCTGCTATGTTCATGGACAGTATGTCATCTACTACAACGAGCGACGAAATATCTACCGCAGAGGCTTTACCATCAATGTTTACAGTAACCTCTGCGAAGTGGAAGTGTATGGTGAATAGTCAATATTTAAAAAAAAGCAGTTGTAGCGATGGTAAAGATTTGGCTATCGAAACAGAAGATTGTAAAAAAAATTGTATGCATACAATTATAATATAAGTTATTTGCGTTGCGTAAATTAGAAATGAATGTGTGATCAAACGTATGCTATACAAATGTCAGCTTTACAATCGGGAATTTAAAAAAAAGTTTACCAATAGCTAATATGAAAGCTTTTGGGAAAAAATGATAAACTTAAAGGAAGAGTCGTCCTAGCCAATTTATATTTTTTAAAAAACTTTCAATATGTTTACGGTGTATAATGTTTTGAATTCAATGTTTCTCTGAAAGATCTAGGGAGTTCTCCTGATTACTTTTAGTCTGTCATGTGTATATCCGTCACTACCTCTTTTTTTTAAACTTATGAAATTTTCATCTTCTTCACAAGAACCAATTAACCAATTTAAAAAAAAAAAAATACTTGGCACAGTGCATCCTTGGGCGAAATGAATTCATGTTTGGTAAAATGTGACACGCCTTCCTGCAAGAAAAATAAGTAAAGCTATTGAACAATTATTTTGGAATCAAAACCCACTTGCCTTAACAATTCAAAACTTTGTATAAAGCATCCTTAGGAAGTGAAGCTATGTTCTTGAAAAAATAACAATAACAAACTGTAAACCATCTCAAAAATCCAAGAAACAAAATACGAATTTCAAGCAAAGCAACACGACCCCTAAAAAAATAGAGGTGGGATCAGATGCCTAGGAGGAGAAAGCACCCTGTGCTGACCGGTCCCTGGCCCCTGGGCCTCTTGTTTATCATTTCGGTGGAAACAATATTTAAAATAATATAGCTTGCCATTTTTTAATTTTATTCTTAAGGTTGTCCTAAAACTGGATTTTACGGAACTTACTGTTCTATTCCCTGTCCAGATGTTAACTGTCAGTACTGTCACATAGAGACGGGCAGCTGTCAAACTTGTAAACCTGGGTTCAGGGGTCAACGCTGTGAATCTGGTAATATAATTATTCACGGCAACATCAATAGATATTTCTTTTAGGATAATAAATTCACTTTAAAAAAGTGAATCATAAATGACGTAAGCTTAAGTGATCTCTAAGTTATTTAGTTACTTTTTTTAGAAACGCATGCATATTAACTTATTATTGAAGTTATTATTATATTACCTTTTTCAAACAGTGAATTTGCCTAACATTAAAATATTGGATACATGTGCATCTTAAATGCCCGAGGCAATCAATCAATGATCAAAAGATAACTGCATCTTGACAGCGCAATGCTAATATACTTTATTACTTTAGTTACTTAATTTTATTTGAAACATATTTATAACTCCTTGAGATGTAATTTGTTGGTTTCTTGAATAGATATAATGCACATCATAACCAAATCGGCTTTTTTTATAAAATTATTATTTTTTTTCGTTATTTTAGCTTGTTCAGTTGGATATTTTGGACAAAATTGTACTGATAAATGCAACAGTTCTTGCAAAGGCTGTAACCATATAACTGGTGTATGCGACTCAGGTTGTCAGCCTGGATGGATTGGGGACTTCTGTGAGCAAGGTAATCTGTCGTATACAAAAACGATGTTACTCTTGTTGTCTGCTTTTAATAATTTAAGATTCAAGATTTGTTTTTATTAAATTTTCAATTAAAAAACTAGGCGAGCTTTTGATAAAAGTGAAAATTATTTTTATAATTTTTTTTTTTTTTTTTTTTTTTTTTGCAAACGACAATAGAATAAGGAAAAAATATTGCGTTAGAATATGCTTAAAATATGTTACTGCCATAGCTAAAGTATAATGATACAACTGATCTTGATTCTCTTTGGGTCAAGTCAGCTTTGCGCTGGTCGTTTTGAGTTAATGTGTGGTAAAGTATATGAATTACATTTGACACGATTTAATTACTCCAATGCGCCAAAAATTTTATTATGACAGAATGCATGGAGGGGAAGTATGGAGACGGGTGTATGCTTGTCTGTGGACATTGCAAAAACACGACCAAATGCGACCGTGTTGACGGAACATGTGTATATGGGTGTGAACCAGGATACAAACTTGATCACTGTCATCAACGTTAGTAAATTGTGTTGTGTATTATGTACCAAATTTATTTTGGTTATAAGTATATATTTAATGAGTATTATTGTTTGAGAAAACAAATAGAAGTTATAAGACTACATGAAACCAACTGTACAACCAAACTATTGTTTTAATTCAGAATTAACAAGTACATGTACATGTTGTTAAAGAAAGCCAATTGAAGTTTTAAAAGGCTACATAAAACAAATTGTACAACAATTTTTTTTTTAAATTAAAATGTTAATGATTGATAAAAATACTTGACAAATATATCTAATTTTGCGATGTCAATGTCACTAATAGAATTGTGTAATTTTAAACAAATTGTATTAGCTTGTGAGAATGGACTGTATGGCGTGGACTGCAGGGAATCTTGTGGACACTGTCATGACGTAAACCAGTGTTCTAACATCAATGGGACATGTTTGGCTGGATGTGATGCTGGTTATGAAGGTGTATTGTGTAAACGGCGTAAGTGGTTATTTGAGTCCTTTCTGGCACACGTTTCATCTATCTGTGTCTTCGAATTACTAATTAACATCAATTTTAGGACAACCCTCATAGCTATATACCGCACTAAGTTTTTAGCAGATAAACAGACATACGACTTGACGGCCAATATATTTGATTTTGGCCATAAATAACTGCTAGCATATGAATAATCATGCATAAAAAAAAAAATGTACTATGTCTACAAATAATTCTAATTTAATTTTTTTTTTCAGTTTGTCAGAATGGATATTTTGGACAACACTGTTTAAAGAAATGTAGCGAGACATGTACAAGCTGTAACCATACAAATGGTTTCTGTGATACCAGATGTCATCCGGGATGGAAAGGAGACTATTGTCAAGAAGGTTTTGTCGGGTTTTTTTTTTTACATTTTAACAATATTTTTATTTGTTTTAACAAAACTTATATAGCGCTTAATATAACCAAAGTTACTCTTAAGCGCATTAACATTAAAATGCATATAGAAATATGAATAAATATTCAAAACAGAAAGATAATTATAATATTTAGTTATATTTAAAAAGAAAACAAGTACTGTATTCAGGAAGAGGTTTTACTTTCGTTTTTTCCTCTCTCCAGCGGACAAATTTAAGAGTGGTCAAGTTCAAAACACTTTCTGGTCAACTGTGTTAATTAGAAAGTGTGTTCAGGGGGGTCCCCATCCATCATGTACATACATGTATTTGGACCAAAAATGTAAACATTTCTTGAATTGACTTGTTCTTGCAACAAACTAGCCAAAACTGTCGTCAAAAGATACAAAAGCAATACATTAAATGTTTTACATGTTGCAACATGTTAGAATTAAATTGAGGTATAAACATCTTTAAAAATATAAAAGATCATTGGTTTCAAAACTATAACTATTTGTTGAGAAACAGATTTAACCTTGATCGTTCAAGCTTTTTTACTATATGTTATACAAGAATTGTCAAATTGATTCTAGCTTGTGATGAAGGTTCATATGGGATTGACTGCAATGAAACATGTGGACACTGTCGGGACGTAACTCAGTGTTCCAACACTAATGGGACATGTTTAACTGGATGTGTTGCTGGTTATAAAGGTGACATGTGTGAGTCACGTGAGTAAATTTATTAGTAGATTTATTTTTAGACAAACAGACAGACAGATAGATAGATGGATGCGTCTTAAGAGGACATGTTATTTCTGCAATATAATTAAAGATTAGAAAATCCACAGAGAGAGAGAGAGAGAGAGAGAGAGAGAGAGAGAGAGAGAGAGAGAGAGAGAGAGAGAGCGAGAGAGAGAGAGAATAATATATATATATATATTTTACGTTTAAAACAAAGTTAACAGTAATCTAACACAGTTATGTAAACACTGAAATACTGAAAGATACATAGAATATATTATCCTGAAAACATAGAATAAACGATTTAAACCGAGAAAAAGAAACACGTATGAATTTTTAATCATTTTTTTAAACTCTGTGTTTCTAATTGTTCTAATCGTTGTTGAGTTATATTCTTGCTTAAGATTGACATGATCAGAAGAAATAGTTACACATGATTGAACATACTCATCAGCATTGGTCTTTAAACATGAACTTCTAATTAAGGGCTTTTGTAAATATAATGTCGTCACTTTTATCGAAAAAGAGGAAGAAATCGGATTTTTGAACACGTGTCAGTCATGATTTTATTGGCGTCCTTAAAGAATTCTGACGAATAAATTTATTACCACACTAGGTAAGTTTTACATTTAGCCGATTTTAGAACATATTACTTGTTGGCATCTTTTGTTTTCTATACCACGTTAGATCAACATTAGAATGTTTCATTCTCTTTATGTTTTATTATAATTGGTAAGAAGTTATTTTGTGGAATTTACATTTGAAAATTATATGATAAGAAGGTGTTTGTATATTACATGAATTCGATAATGCTGAATTTTGAACAGTTTCATAATTACATCCACCTAATGTTTCTCCAATGTTTCCAGATATACACTTTATCATGTGTTTCAAATGGCCATTAAAAATCTGAATCACTATCTAAAAAGTTATATCAACTTTCATTTCTTAAACTTATTACAATTCCTTTTAAAATTTGCACGTAGCTCAACTAATTTTATCTTCTACAAAAAACTTTAAATAGTATTCACATCGTTCATTTGTGTGTAGTTCTATACATTTCAACGTTTTGGTAATTGATAGAAACTGTCGGGATTATCGTTAAACAGTTTTCAGTGTCATCAAGTTAGAAATGAAGTTAGGTTTGCAGAAGACTTTAATAACTCATTCTTCTCTATTTCAATTGCATCACTTTTACAGGTTTGTGTATTGTTGTTAAAAATCTTCCAAATGTGCTACATACAAAGTGAGAGTGTTGTCGATAATCAAAACTACCCTCAAACAATCGATTGAATGTTAACCATGAAACATTATTCCATTTGGTTTACACTTGTATTTAGATCTGTCCATTATATGAACGTATCTTAATTAAACAGAAAACCTTTAATTTGATGATGTCTTGTCCTGATAGTATTATACATTCTGTATAGCTTATATACGGATTGGCCACAGTAGATCTGTTTGGAACCATCTAAAGCAAACATAGCGTGTAGCGTCTAACATTTAATTGAATTAGGTATCACATTGACAAAAAATAACACATTTTACAAACTTTAATTGGATGAACAAGTATCTAGTTTTTTTATCAAGACAAAAGGGTGAGGAAAGTAAATAAGTGGAAATTAAAACAAAACAGAGATTTACGGTCTAAGTATCTAATTTAAAAATCTTAAAATTTTATAAGCGTGTGTTTCAAACATTTGTTGTCTTGCGTTAATGTTTGTTTTGGTTTTTTTAAATATGATCTGGGGCGTGCTCGATTTTACAATAATGCGTACACCGTGAAATTTACTTTGAATTTTGTAAATCAAGTGCAATGGTTCTGCGTGTTGGTGTACACCTGGTGAAAACTTTTCTACACCAAGCCAGGGGCATGTGTTGTTGGGTGTATCACCAATATGACGTCTTAATATTATGATTAGAAACTTGAAAATAATTTTGATAATCTAACAAATTAAAAGTAATATAATTTAGTTTTCTTTTGTATGAAACGATTGGATTTGAAATATGTTTATTTTATTGCATTTATTAGGGGGGGGGCTCGATCATTGATGAACACAAGTCTCTCTACTAAAACTGCTTCCTTGTCCGCCTTTTCTATACCTTAATTTCCTATACTAAACTCATTATCATGTTTAAGTACATTTAATATACATACAAAATGCGTTCATCAGTGTACACTGGTGTACACCCAGTTAAGGTAAATCAAACACGACAAATGTCACGTGTACCGCTTTGATTTTCCACTTTCATTTTATTTCGATTAACTATTTTAAATGTTATTGTCAATTTCCTACCATCGTTGAAACGATGTGCATAGTTAAAGACGTAACTTTATTTTAATAAGGCCTAAGTTATCTTAATATACTTTTATAAGTGATATTTGTTATGATTGATTGTTGTTTTAGTTGCACTTTCGAATTCTTTCATTCTAAAAATATGTACAAGTAACCATATCACCTATATTGATGAATTGGGTCACATGCACCAAATCTATCCGGAAAACGGTAGTATGTTTACAACGTAAGATCAGGTTTTGTGAAATGGGGTGAATGTATTTATTATTTAGGAATGAGTGACGGAGGTAGTGGTGGATTTTATTGTATTTGCTGTGGAATATTTCGCAAGCAAACAAAATATATTACGGATGGAGATAAACAAAACGATGATTCAATAGTTCAGGCGGCGGCTACAGGTATGAACTTGATATTTTTTAATGAGAGTATTAATATATTGAAATTACAAACGATAATTTCTTAGTAAATATCCAATAGATTAACGTCTATGTATTAATTCAATACACAACTCAATATCTGTTAATGTGACTTTATGAAAAAATAAAATGTAATTGTAAATCTTTAAAAGGATATGTGTAAAGTAATCTTGAAATCCTGTCGTATACTCAGTAACTTTTCATTTCATATAAAATAAAACGAAAGTTTATTGAGTTTTTAGATCACCTGAGCGAAAGGCTCAAGTGAGCTTTTCTGATCACAATTTGTCCGTTGTCTGTCGTTATCGTCGTTGTCGTTGTTGTTAACTTTTCACACTTTCATCTTCTTCTCAAGAACCACTGGGCCTATTTCAACCAAACTTGCCAGAAAGTATCCTTACTTAGGTGAAGGGGATTCAGGTTTGTTCAAATGCAGATCCATGACCTCTTTCAAGGATAGATAATTAGGAATTAATGAAAATTTTCGATAAATTTTCAAAAATCTTCTTCTCAAGAACCATTTGGCCAGGAAATCTGAAACTTGTATGAAAGCATCCTCAGAAAGTTTAGATTCAAAGTTGTGAAAATAATTACCCCCGGGGGTAGGATGGGGCCACAATGGGGGTTGACTTTTTACAAAGGAATATATAGAGTAAATCTAAAAAATCTTTTTCTCAAAAACTGTTAGGCCAGGAAAGCTGAACTTATGTGAAAGCATCCTTCGGTAGTGTAGATTCAAAGTTGTGAAAATCATGACCACCGGAGGTAGGGTGGAGCCACAATGGGGGGTCGAATTTATACATAGGAATATAAAGAGTAAATCTTTAAAAATCTTCTTCTCAAGAACCATTTGGCCAGAAAAGCCGAAACTTATGTGGAAGCATCCTCCGGTAGTGTACATTCAAAGTTTTGAAAATCATGACCCCCAGGGGTAGGATGGGACCACAATGGGGGTCGACTTTTAACATAGGAATATATAGAGTAAATCTTTAAAAAATCTTCTTGTCAGAAACCGTTAGGCCAGTAAAGCTGAAACTTATGTGAAAGTATCCTCAGGTAGTGTAGATTCGAAGTTGTGAAAATCATGACCCCCGGGGGTAGGGTGGGGCCACAATGGGTGTCGAATTTATACAAAGGAATATATAGAGTAAATCTTTAAAAATCTTCTTCTCAAGAACCATTTGGCCAGGAAAGCTGAAACTTGTATGGAAGCATCCCCAGGTAGTGTAGATTCAAAGTTTCGAAAATCATGACCCTTTGAGGGTAGGATAGGGCCACAATGGAGGTTCGATTCTTAACATAGGAATATATAGAGTAAATCTTCAAAAATCTTCTTCTAAAGAACCATTTGGCCAGGAAAGCTGAAACTTATGTGGAAGCATCCTTAGGTAGTGTAGATTCAAAGTTGTGAAAATCATGACCCTTGGGGGGTAGGGTGGGGCCACAATGGAGGGTCGATTTTTAACATAGGAATATATAGAGTAAATCTTTAAAAATCTTCTTCTCAAGAACCATTTGGCCAGGAAAGCTGAAACTTATGTGGAAGCATCCCCAGGTAGTGTAGATTCAAAGTTTCGAAAATCATGACCCTTTGAGGGTAGGATGGGGCCACAGTGGAGGGTCGATTTTTAACATAGGAATATATAGAGTAAATCTTCAAAAATCTTCTTCTAAAGAACCATTTGGCTAGGAAAGCCGAAACTTATGTGGAAGCATCCTTAGGTAGTGTAGATTCAAAGTTGTGAAAATCATGACCCTTGGGGGGTAGGGTGGGGCCACAATGGAGGGTCGATTTTTAACATTGGAATATATAGAGTAAATCTTTAAAAATCTTTTTCTTTAGAACCATTTGGCCGGGAAAGCTGAAACTTGTTTAGAAGCATCCCCAGGTACATGTAGTGTAAATTTAAAAATGTGAAAATCATGACCCCGGGGGTAGGGTGGAGCCACAATGAAGGGGGGGGGGTCGATTTTGTACATAGGAATATATAGAGTTAATCTTTAAAAATCTTCTTCTCAGAAACTAATCAGCCAGGAAAGCTGAAACTTGTGTGAAAGCATTCTCAGGTAGTGTATATTTAAAGTTATGAAAATCATTACCCCAGGGGTAGAGTGGGGCCACAATTGGGGATCGAATTTCTACTTAGGAATATATAGAGTAAATCTTTAAAAATCGTCTTCACAGAAACTAATAAACCAGGAAAGCTGAAAGTTGTTTGGAAGCATCCTCAGGTAGTGTAGATTCAAAGTTGTAAAAAATCATGATTCCTGGGGGTAAAGTAGGGCCACAATGGGGGGGGGGGTTTACATAGGAATATATAGAGTAAATCTTTAAAAATCTTCCTCTCAGAAACTCATCAGCCAGGTGATTATTTAAAATTGTTTAGACTTTGGCTTTTGGATGATTCCTGGGCGATTGGGTTTCACAAGGGGTTCAGAGTTTGATGTAAGTTTATAACCCTTATATAAACAATTGTTTATGATCTTTTTGAGATCTGCAATGCTCACCATGTGATATTACTATAAAATCATCCTGTTAGAAAAGGGACTAATGATAATAAACATAAGAATATCCAGTGGAAAAAAATGATTTTATTTATACAGGATCTACATGTATTATACTACATTGTCCAGATAGTTTGTATTATGACTCCATTAAGCTGATTTTATCATACCTATTGTTACTCAGGTGAGCGATGTGGCCCATGGGCCTCTTGTTTTTAATGTGAAGAAAAATTGATGCAGTTGACATTTTGTTTAAAAAAATTAAAGTATTACATTGTATTAAAACAGTACTAAATTTGCATGAGAAAGATACCGATATTTTCTAAATTCAATGAGTCGATGAACAAATGACTAGTACAAAGAAGCATTTAGGTTATACTTAAAGCGATCTAATTATAACTTAGTGATTAAAATATAATAACAAAATGTGTCCAAGAATTAGACCAATGAATTATTTAGTCTGTTTGGGTCATCTTCGCCGCTTTTAGCGCTATTCCCATGTCTGAACTGAAAAGAAAGTACCAATCTGCGTCCTATTCAATAGATAAATTATAAGATTAAAGTTATTGAAAATAACAAGAGATACCAAATTGGTGTATAATGACTAGAGCAAAGCTCGTTGCAAAGCAACGAGTAGGTCTTCCGTTGAAGCTGCGAATTAAAATGATGTTAATGTACATGGAAAGGATTATCTTCATGGTAATGCTATAGTAGCTATACTAAACGACTAATATAAACGTACAATTTATCTTGGACTTTTATTTGTCCTTGTACATATAGCAGTGTGTAACAGGTATTATTTGCAAATAAAATTGGGATTGCTATTGGAAATTTAAAAACAAAATTTTGCGCTTTGAAATTTAATAATAAATTGAAGTCAAATTTGTTATTAATTGAAAATAATTAAGATGAGCATGGATAAATGCTTGTTAACGTTCAAATAATTTGCATGTTTCTAATCCTGTGATCTCTGTACATTCACATATAGTTTATAGCTTGATACGTGCGTGAAACCTGAAACATTTATCAGCTTTAGATTTTCTGATAAAGGTTCAACTGGAAAGGTCCATAGGGAGAGACAACAGACCCAGACATAAATTTATCTGCATATGCTATGACCATGGGCATTTAATTACATACTTGGTTCATTGTCGCAATTGTAACACACTCTTAATCCTCAGAAATGATTGTTTCAAGTATGATACAGATAATGGCAAAGGGATAGAATTTGGGTCGGTGATGGATTAACACAGATGTCTGTTGTGACATTGACATTTCTTTTAAATGTGATAAAGCGTATTTATGAGAATATATTGTGATATCTGGCGGCGTGACAGGCTGACCACTATGCATCTGCAATTGGGGACCCTTATAAAGCGTTATAAAGCGTTTTTGCATCAGCTATTTAATAATGCCGTGTTTGAACTGACAGTATCAAATTTAAAGATTTAGATTAGATTTTTATTAGCTTATGTAAATGTCATTTATAACCATTAATGCTGCTGCTTTGGTGTCTACTGGTTTGTTTTAGGAATTACTGGAGAATGGTCCGTTTACATGTAGGTGGAGAAATACTTTTAACAGCAAACAATTATTTTTTGGTCGAGCATAATTTTTAATTATAATTAAAGTGTGTTGTGTCCAAATAGATAAGTAGGTCAAAAGGGCGATTCAAAATATGGCGGACAACCAAAATTCATAATACTTTCTTAAAGTCCCTTTTATGGCAAAACAGCGACACACTATTATAAATTGACCAAGTTTTTTAAACGATATGATACACTATTATTAATTGGCCAAGCATAGTTTTTAATATATTAAGTGTGCCGAATCCGGGAAAATATGCTGACGGTCACGAAAATTGCTTAATTCAAAATGGCAATTCAAAATGGTAGATGGCCAGAATGATTTTGGTAATGTATAAATCATTTCTGTGAATGATAAGTATGTGATTTTAAATTTGCAAAGGTCTATACAATAAACGTTGGCACGTTTGTATCCACACCTTACGGTTCTACAACCTTTGATGTAGTTACATTCTTTAAAATTTAAGGAAGATCCAGGAATAAAATCTTAAGTCATTAAAATGGCAGCAAACGACCATCACTTAATTGTAGTCTCATCTCGGTTAAGATGTGGCTATGTTTACAAAGTTCTAAAGATTTGACATAATTACCACTGCAGCATTGACAGGGATCTTTATATGCTTTAAATGGGTTCCAAAAAGCATCAGCAAGATTATTTATGAGAACGTGTTACGAATTAACATTGGCATGGTCTAACAGAAGAGAAAGCATCATCTCTATGGATGAGATCGGTGGTGATTCTCTTTCTCTGAATTAGAAAACATAATGCTTTTTGTGCATTTCTTCTCTTTCCTCATCACATTTTTGCCAAACTTTGCGAGAAGTCGTTTAATTTTTAACAAAGATACAGACAGGTCGATTCCTTATACAAGTTTTAAATTGTCCCTAATAATGTCGAATGGAGCATAATTCTCATGGCTGCCTAAATCATTTTGCAAAGACTTGCTATTGTATAGAAAGCTGGACGGAATGTTGATTTGGGGCAAATTTTGAAACATGTAATCTTAGTGCCTCTGATGATATATATGTTAGAGATTTGTCTACTCTAAAGATTTTACAGGACGAGACAGACACTAAGAATAGTTCTAATGTTGTACAATGTTCCCACAAGATATCCATTTGTATTTCTGTTGACACTTCGTTATAGGCGTGTTTTACTGTACTTGTACTAGATAAAAAATTATTGCCACCATTATTAAAAAATCTGTTCAGCTTAACCCAGACCTCCTGCTTACAAATATTTTATCCCTAGCTACGCCGCTGCATGTGCGGAATTAGAGGGGGTTGGGGGTCCGAAACCCCTCTAATTGGAAAATTCAAATTTACACTCATGTAGTAAATAGGCCTCGGACCCCCCCCCCCCCCCTTGGAAAACGTTAATGTCCATCGGACTCCGGTGTCCGAGAGACACTTTCCGAGGCCCTCTCCCCCGAAAAAATATTCTGGATCCGCGCATGAATTGCAATTGGTTACAGAGTAATTAACATTTTTTCTTTCAATCATGATATATTTATCAAAACATTTACCTTACGTAAGATTATACATAAACCAATTTAAGAGTTGCATTTAAATGTATCATAACGAGCTGATGAAAAAAACCACGTGAACTTAAATAATGTTAAATAGAAATATTGTTATCAATATTTTAATACTTCATTATACCCTTTATTTTATTTAGGTATCTTTATTTAAAATATTACTGTAATTGTTTTCATCTTCCATGATAGAAACAGGATAGAGACCTGGCGAGATTTAAAAGAAAACCATACACACATATAAAAATAAAATATAAACTACCAGGCAGCGAATTTTTATGACACTGCGTCGTGCAAGATGAGTTATAAATATTCTGTGAAGTTGATTGTACATGTATCGATCGATATGGTTTAAAGTATTGAGTATGTGAACCACAAATCCCGATCGTGCCGTTCAAATCCACCTGCATGGGGCCGGCTTTTCTCATATTTACTGAATTAAAGCTATATCCCTGTAAAAGTTATTTTAAAAATTTCTAGTTCTAATTGAAAATTACATAAATTTCTTATAAGAATGGTCTATTTTGCAATAATTTGGGTTGTTTCATACAACTATAGAATTTTATCTTAAAACAAACACAACATTTTTTCTTCGCGTCCAAGAAATCATTAATTGATTAAACGCATGCGTATTAGAGTTTTGGCCTAAAGTGAAATAGAATGGAAGAGTTTACTGTGGATTTGGGGAATACACGTTAAAAGGCGATCTGGGTTTGGGTATTACATAACGGTTGGTCGCTACCGTTGAAGCACAGGAACATCGAGGCCAAATGACTTAAAATTATTACATAATTGTTTACGAAAAGCTCAGTGAGGATCCGTTGCAGAAAATGATTGCATTTAATATCCGTCGTTTGATTCATCGCTAATTAATGCATATATATAGAAAGTACTATCTTTACAATTTTGAAGCTATATTAAAAGCTGTGCAAGAAGCAATACAAAATTTCTTTTGAATTTGAAATTCAAAAAATCTAATATATTACTATTTGACGTTCAAGATTCCCATATAACTTTGAAAGGACAGACTGTACATGTTTGTACATAGAAAGAATGGCCACAAAAATGACAAAGTTTTAAATTTAAGAAGTATCGCGTACACACGAAAGAAAAGCCACAGACCGCCTATACGCAGCCAATATAAACAAAGGACTATAGATGCGACAAAATCTATCTCGATCAAAATGACAATATTACGATTAAAGGTGGATAAATAGTTTTATTACGTGTTTGTTTAAACAAAATTAACATTCATGCTTCATCAAACCTAGACGATATTTCATATAATTAATCGATCTTTACATTCTGCGAATTGAACGTCAAAATTCAAGTTATACTTTACATAATCAACCTATGAGATTTATTTGTATCTTGGAATAAAGAACTTGAACTTGTGTTTGCAGAATGGATCTTTTCTCATTGAAGCATACGCACGAAGCTTAATTGTGTGTTAGATAATTGTACCCCCTCGCGCATGATCCCCTCGACCACGTTGGATGGGTAAATGCGTGCAGTTTAGTGACAATTTTTTTGTGTTTTATGTACAAATAAAAAATAACGCTCATACATGTATACGCATCTAGTCATAAAATGATTCACTGATTAGTTTGTTCAAGTTCATTTTTGATATAACTCTCATGTTGCCGTTTTCAAGCGAACCGTTTGCTTAGAGTCCCCTCGCAGAAAAAAATCAAGCGGAAAAAGAAACAAAGAGAAGTTTTAAGTTTTAATACTAATACATAATATTTAAAACAAACATATCATCTCGTGTTGTGAAATAGATTATTTGTTGAAATTTAATATCAGGTACATGCATGAAAACTTCTCATTCATATCCCGAATTTATCAGTTATGATGCTAAATAGCATAAATTTACAGGTTAAGGTTAATTTTAAGGTTAAAAGTGAAAGATTCTTTGTGTTTGTGGCTAAATAAACCCATGTACGCAAGACGCAACTCTTGTGTATTAGATAACCGCTGACCGCTAGCTAGCCCAGCCGCGACCGATTTTCTCGAAGAATGTGTTAGGCAATGGTACACTGTACACACAGCACAAAACCCAGGAATATTTGAAATGCTCGCATGCAGTATAATGACTATAATGTGTTACATAGAAGTATATTATTTTTTTTTTTAATCTATAATGTGTTTCACTAGAAAAGAAAAGAATGTATATATTTTCTCTTTCTCGTTTTTGAAGGATTGGCCATAATACATGTAAAAACTAAATAAAAGTAACTCATAGTCTTCACGTAAACGCTGTAAGAAAGGCATGGATACTTAAAAAACTTTTTTGTAGTGAGTTATGGCATCCCGTATATGCTGGTACACTTACAGTTTTAAATTGATATCCTTTATAGGGGCAACGACTATTCGTTTACTTGCCAAATGAAAACATCGTCATGTTAACAAGTCAAGCTTTTTACACTCATATTACGCAATATCCGAACAAAATAATAATGTAACAACATTGATAAGATAATAATGAACAACTTTTGCAGCGAAAGCCATATCGAAATATTAACCGTTTTTGAGTTAAAAAGCGAAGAATTTTAAGGGCTCTAAGCCCCTAATTTAAGGGGCCAGCCCTTTTTTAATGATATCAAATGAAAGTCCTTGACATTTTGCACATTTTTTGTTCTATATGTGTTAAGAAAATATTTCAAACTAAAAAGTTACGAGGCAAAAGCACGACCAAAAATCAGCATTTTTTAAACATAAAATTTCAACTAATTTTTGGAAACTTTACATGAGGAAAATCGTAAAAACAAAACTCGGAGGACAACGTTCAAAGTTTCTATTTTCAAGATTTATGACTTTGAAACGCATGCTATGGACGGTTTCTGAGCCTTTGCGTGCACAGGAATGCCTATAATTTTTTTCAAAAGGGGAATAACTCGGTACCGGAAGTGTTGATTTCAAAGATTTTCACTAGATATTGAGAAATTGTAATTTCCAATATGCCCTGAAAATTTGAACATTTTAGGACAACAAACAAGCAAGATATTCGAGTTTTAAAAAACGTCTAGAAGAAAAAAAGAATAAAAAGAATTACCAACAGAATCAGTACAAGGTCTTCCGTTGAAAACGGAAGACCTTAATAAAAAAATAAATATATAATGAAATGTGGTGATAACGAACAGTATTCTAATTCAATAGACCAAAGAAATAATACAAAACATGAGCAGAGCAAACACGGACCTCTACAAAAATTAGAGGTAGGATCAGGTGCTATGGAGGAGTGATTATCCTCTGCTGACCGGTCACACCAACTGTGTGTTCATTGTCGTAATCGGGAAAACGGGAATATCGTAGACAATTTTGTGATTAATAATGGCATAACAATAAGTTTGAAAAACGTCAGTTAGCCTTCGACCTAGCGGAAGTTTGTATATGCTATCGGGGTCGTTGTATCGAGCGTAGAAATGATGACTTCAATCGCGACTGTTGATAATCTTGTTTTATCAACTTGTGTGTCATTAGCTTGCCTCGTTTTAGAAATTGTTCATACGTAGAGAATGCCCTTACATATCGAATCAACTGAGAGACAAAAAATCCATATGCAGGTGATGAAGGTATATTGCTACATAAGTAAGGGAGGTTGACGATAGAAAAAATCATACGTTTATTATAAAGTTTTGTTGATATGTTACCATTAATGTCTTTTTTCTAGTAAAACTTCTAAATATGAAACAGATGACTCGGACTCTGTGGTATATTTTATTTCAAGTTCACTGGGATATATCGAATAGACGTATGGAAGTAACAATTGATAATTGATAATATAACATTTTTACAGTGTCTTTGTATGTGATAACAGTATACGAATCGATTTTGTAATGTACAATCCAATAAATTTCAAATGACGTATCGTTGGGGCGTAAGCGGGGTTTGCATATTTAATATTCTAATTAAGGTCTTCCGTTTCCAACGGAAGACCTTTTTGTTTTCGTACGATTTCTTATTATTATTATTTTTTTCCACAAATTTTGTGCACGCGATTTCTCGAAAACTATTCGACCGATTTCAACCATTTTTTCACAGAAGATGAGACTTGAGATAAACTTCATACATTTTTAATATTTTTCCTGTCGTCACTTCCGGTACCGATTTATCGGCCATTTTGCACATTTTTACGACCTTTTTTGTGCAGAGTTGATCTCAGAAACTATCAGAGATATGAATATGAAACTTTCAGGATAGGTAGTCCATAGTTTGAAGTTGTGCCTATTGTTTTCGTTTTACGCAAGTGGCGCCATTTCTTGGAGCTCGCTAGGGCTCGAAAATTGGGTACGAATTTCAAATCAAAATTTTCACACATTTTGATCTATATCTTTTTATCAGTTGATATTTTGTTAAGACATATATAACAAAAGTGATAGAGTACCAAAAGTTCTTTCCAACAAAATCAAGAAAAAGGGGCTGGCCCCTTTAATTAGGGGCCAATAGACTCGTAAACTCTATTACAAATAACTTAAAAACGATAAAGATTTTGTAATGCATTATAGAAGCAAAGTTGTTGATCGTAACAATATCTATCAGAAAAAATCATTGCCACGCCCATTTATGACGTAATTAGGGATTTTTAGGGGCCAAAGTTCTCAAACTTTGACACAATATATCTAGAGAACGAGACATATTTTGTTAAGCATTTTAGAAGAGAAAATGCTTGTATTGATAATTTAAATCGATTCCACTAATCAAAACACAAATGGCTGTCCCCATTAAGGATCTACAGGGCTGGCCCCTAAAATATTCAATCATTTGTATCTCAAAAATGAACAACAATTTGAGATGGGTGTAAGAACAAAAAATGTTAGTATTATTGAGACCTTTCATATGAAATTAACAAAAAGGGGCTGGCCCCTTAAATTAGGGGCCAAGACACTCTTAAAGTCTTTTACACATAACTTAAAAACGATCAAGATTTTGTAATGCATTATAGATGCAAAGTTGTTGATCGTTTGTATAAGTTTGTAAAACTCATTGCCACACCCATTGATGACATAATTAGGGATAATAAGGAACTAAAATCTTAAATCTTAAATGTGCTGAATGTGAAAAAGCAAAACACTTTGTTAAGCATTGTAAAGGATATTGACAATCGTATACATTATCTGAAAGGAAGGGGTTGAGGGGGAATTCTGAAATTTCATTAATTTTGTAAATGTGTCGTTTAAGAAATTGAACGGAAGACCTACTCGTTACTCGTAACGAGATCGTATCTAGTATTAAGTCCTACAATTACTGAACATTATATGAATACGGATTAATAAGAAATCAATCTTTGAATATATTTAGATATGATAATTTCGGTCGGAGAGTGGTCAAATCTATCATAAAACTCTTCAGACTTTATTGGACTTGATCACGCCCTGACCAAAATTACCACCTCATAATACTCAAAGAATAATTTCCTATTATTTAAAAAAGTTGTCGATATAACTACATGTAAATGTCGGGTTGAAGGCCAGAGCGAGTGATTACTTTTTTTCATGTACAAGTCATTAAATAAATTCTGGTATAAGAATATACGAATGTCAAACGCTTAGTTTAATATTCTTACCAGATGGGACTTCTAATGGTCAGATTAACGCTGTCGTGGATACGAATGCCATCGATTACATTGTAGAGAGACACTCACCACCTATAGGTCCCAACTGTCGCAGCGACAGCCATCATCCTTTAAACGCTGGTAAGATACAGCGCACTTAAAAGTTTTGTTTGGATTTTAATTTTTTTGCTAGCGCTCTCGAGCTATTTTGTTGTCTAACCTGTACATAAATGCCAAAAAGAAACAGTAGCTAAGGTCTTATAATGCAATGTTATTTCGAAAAATATAATGAAAAGCTATCTTTTGCTAACAACCGTCCTGGATCTTTCCGTTAAGCTCGGTAAACAACCTCGGATATGTTTTCCGAGCTTTCCGGAAAGGCCCGAGAAGATACGATTGTTACAAAACAGTACCATTGGTTCTACAGATCTCTTATTTTTTACATCCAAATTGAAATTACAGTAAATGCAGAATGATTAAAGCACAGTTAATGAGTTATACCAGTGTCGATGTGAATCTCACTCTAGATTCACCATTTCGAATTGAGACTTTCACATCCACAAAACGCCCAACACAATTTCAGTGCACCACTGTGCCTTCCTATTAATAATTAATCGATTCAGAAAATTAAACCAACGATTTAGAAATCTACTCTTTGATGGCTACAGCGCTAGCTCACTTATCTTTTTAAAAGATAAGCTTTATTTAAAATGAATATTTGAAATTTAAATTTTTCCTCTGCCCTTCTAAAAATATTTACTATGTACATTAAATTAATATACTTTTTTCACATTTTCACATATTATAATTATTTTATATTTTTAACTGTGTGAATTCCATACGTACATGTAAGATGATGGCTTCAATTTTCTAGAAAATGCAGATGTAAAACAAATACAGGAAGACAATACTGGAAACATCTGTTCACCCTTCCCAAATAGTGGCAGGAATGGTATTACAAACTCAAGTAAGGTATTTTTAGCAAAAAGCTATGTATCCATGGACAATCTATTACAACGGTTTCGGTCCACAGCAGTCTCCCTCTACTGTGTTGTTGGGGGAAGGGGGTGTGGGAGTGAAGGGTTGTTTTTTTTGGCGTTTAATATTTTTTTATGCTAAATATTGTTCGTTTAATGTTCGTTTAATGTTCTATGTAAATTGCAAGATTATGTACATGACGTGTGAATTATTTTTACATATAAATATCTGCATAAAGATTACAGAGGCGTCTGCCAGTCCGAATTCATAAGGAATGCAGAATAAAGCCTCGTATTTCATATTTCAATTTTTACTTTTTGTGATACCAGTACTCAAGTATAATTTACTGTTTTTGAAAATGTAAAACTTTGTTTTTGATGCTGCTTTTAGACAGTAGCTCCCCACACTCTGAAGGAATGCTGAACCCAGCTTTAACTCTGGAAGAAAATCCTGGAGTCCGGAATTTCCCACTGGATGTGTCCTTACTACCTACGGATTCTTTGTCAAACGGTGATATCGTCCAAACTCAAAATTCAGGTGAGATAGATTCATGACAAGTTTGTTTCTATGAATCAAATACATTTTTGTATATAATTTTTTTTAATATACTGTCCTATACAAAATGTTTAATTTTTTCAATAGAATACAAAACAGGTAGTTCGTAATATTACAATATTACAAATAAAAAGTCATTAAATGATTTTTCAAATTAAAATAAAAAGTGGCCAGCACAATATTGTAGCAGATCGATAGAGACATGGAAGAGGGAAGAAATCAACAAACATAGTCAATCGTAAAACCAATGCTGATTATAAGTTCTGGTCCATTGATCCAAAAAATATTTCAAATTTGTGTTTTTTGAGATGGAGAAATGTATATAAAGATAGTTCAGTGTTGTTCATCGATTTATAGTTAAAATCAAAGCATCCAAAGCGATTGATTACCTCTCAGTTAGGCAAAAAAAATTCACTGAAGAAAACCAAATTAATAAATTATGACAAATATATAAATTGGGTTAACTACTGGTCTTTGTTTTATATTTATCAAATGTACTTTAGGTGAAAATGAAGACTTTCTTGAGGAAATGCAATTACCTATGGTCCAAAATATTCTGGAGACAGGAGTTGATCGAAATACTGTGATGCAGAAAATAAAAAGGAGAGCTAGAGAGAGAGGTATATAAAAAGGATTAAGATCGAGAGGGTTTTACAGATTCATAACTGCAATTGACAGTTGGATTAAACCTCAGCGTTTCTAAAACAATTGGACATCATCAACGTCATCGACCAATGTATTCATAAACATAATTTATCTCACCACTTGCTTTATAATATAATTTCATGACCACCAAAGAAAGTCATCATTTAACATAAAGTTTGATGTACTATTAAGGTGACAACTACCAAAATGCTGATGATCTATTGAATTCTGTCTTAACCATGGATCGGAATTCCGATTCCGTGAACACCCACCCAGTGCAAACTATGCCGCCATTACCTTTGAATACCACATTTATCTCACCACATGCTATTTTATGAATAACATATCATGTTACTTTAAACCACAGACAGGACATTGAAGTCATATACATGGTATGGTTTTTCATTACGATTAAAATTGTTCATCATAATAAATATCGATAAATCGTTCAACATACGTGGAATTATTTCATAATATCAAATACGGAATAACTCAGAATAAGCTGTAAATATTAGATAAGCTCAATAACCAAATAAGTTTCATGTAAACCAAACACTGAGAAGGCGAGTAAACCAAATAAATATCATTTAAAACATTTTACAAACAGTGAATGATTTTAATTCCCTGACCAACAAAGAAAGTTTTCATATAAGTTTGAAATTCTTTTAAGGTGACAACTACCAAAATGCTGATGATCTGTTAAATTCTGTCTTATCCATGGATCGGAATACCGATTCCGTGAATACCCACGCAATGCATACTATTCCGTCATTACCGTTGAATCCCTCCTCGAGAAATCAACATACTTCAAACACAGGTAGGATTTAATACAAAAATATTTTAAATTTGTTTGGAAAAAAACATTGCATCAACAAATTGGCTTATTATTTCTACACAATTGATGTATTTTTTTCTTTTTAGTTTTCGTATATTTATATTGACATTATGCAATTTCATCACCCATCTAATAAACATAATATTGAATCAAATTTATGAAAAATAATAATTGTTTGTTCTTAAGATGTGAGGTGATTAGAATATAATTTATAATTTTTTTTATACACAAAAACAATTAGTGTCCTAAAAGGAAAGTTTCTTTTTAATTATTACGGAAAAAAAGATCTTGCAATTGCGAAGTCATAAACTCTAATACTGAAACGAATCACAAAAAAAATATTTTCATTAACTAGAGGCAGATCATGTACTTCTGACAAAACAATGATGAAAAATAGTTTCGTAATTTTCTCATACTTTTTCTTTTCATAAATAAAAACGAGCTCATTAGGTTACAAATTTACACTCAATTTATGTATGAAAAAAAACCCATTTACTTAACCCATAATGAATGATATTGACCTCATATACATAGGGAATACTGACCTGTGTTAAAAGCCATGAGGTCGACATCTCCTATGTAACTGAGGGCAATGTGGGTCATCATAAATGTATATATTGACCATCAACTGAGTCTATATCTAATTTATAATTAGTATGTATATTTAACTTTTTGAAGATAATTTTATACTGAATTTTTTCTATGTTATACTTTTTAATGAAAAAAAAATAGAAATATTTTGTGTATGTTTTCAGGGTACGATGACTTAGATATTGAGACCCAGCTGATTGTGGCTCAACATTTAGAAGAGGAACATGGGAGCGTCCATGTTAACCCAGAATTCAATTCTCATCATTCACATTCACTAACCGTCTCAGGTAATCATTATTTTCTTTCATTAACATCCAGTAAGTTATCTCAAATATATTTGATGGATGTTACATTTGAGTCTATATTGCTTTTAAACAATGTTTTTACACATTGTTTGTCAAAACTCACAAAAGTTTTAAACAGCCAATTTTTAATACAAGTATATTATTAGAATTTCAATTTTACAACTGTATTTTAACCATTCACATTTTCAATCCAAAGATGTTGATCTTTGAAGATTGTAGATAATACTGTACAAAAGAAAGAGGGAAAGGTGTTTGATAATTAAGTAAACGTCAATAAGTTTTCTATATTGAGATATGTTCAATTGTAACTGAAAAGTAATGGTCATTACTGGCCTACAGGAAATAACGCATTACAATTACTTGTAATTGAGAAATCAGTGCATAACACATTGCACTCAATTCCTTTTAAAAATGTAATGATTTAAATGCATTACCCTTACACATATCATTTTCCCAGGTCTGATATATAGTCATATTTCATACGTCTCAGATCACCAAATTGGTACAGTTCGTGACCTGATGGAGTCACCCATTGTCCAAACTGCCTTAAGCACAGGGGTCGATCGAAATAGTGTGATGCAGGCGATAGAGAAAAGGTTTAGAGAGACAGGTAAGGGGGTACATCAACAGGGAAATTAAATTATATCAAAGCTAAGACTATTTTTAATTTTAAAATAGTGACATTGACTGAGTTTTCTGATCTTTAAACCCAAGTAAAATTGTTTTAAATCAAAATTAGACAACTGTTGATATTCTTCTCAGGTGACACCTACTCAAACGCCGAGGATCTGTTGAACGTGGTGTTGACATTGCAGCAAAATTCTGTGTCTTCCCTGCAAGGTATAACGCCTAACGTACTCCTAAAATAAAGTTCTTCTAAATATGATCGCATGTAATGTAGGGTAAAATGTTATATTATCATAAAAAACTAAAACTAATTAACTTAAAAAAAGTTTTGACCAATTTTATATCTTTTATATCTGAGTATTTTTAGTAAAATTTTTACAAATTTAGATTTATGTTTTTCTATTCTTATTCCTGTATTGTTTATGTATTATTTTTATCTTTATAAAAACTGAATAATAATAATAATAATAATAATAAAGATATCTGAGTATTTTTAAATAGACAACCAAGAAATCATCGCTCCAATTCAACCAGCTATGATTGAAGCCGTCCTGGACACGGGCGTTGATTGGAACAGCGTGATGCAGGTCATACAAAGGAAGCTAATAGAAACAGGTAGCAGGTTACTAGAACAGCGTGATGCAAGTCATTGATAAGAAGATTATAAAAACAGTAACAAGTTCCTCGAAATACACTAATCCAAATCATTTTGTAGTGTTTTTAAATAAATCAATGACACTGTTTACAGACAAATAAAAAGTAATTGAAATATAAATATTAACACGTTCAATAAATACATTTCAGTTAACCAGTTATTCTGGTATTATACAGGTTGAACAAATCTAATTTCACCACAATTTAAAAACAATTTAACTCAACAAATCGGTACATTAATAAAGCTCGGCAGCAACTACATTAATAAAACTCGGCAGTAACTATTTCCCTCGGCTTCGCCTCGTGACATAGTTGCTATCTCGTGGGACAATAAACTTGCTTTCGTCCTCATAACCAGTAAAAAGGTATATAATATCACCAGGTGAGAACTATCAGAATGCTGAGGACCTGTTAAATGATGTCCTGATTTTGGAGCAGAATCATGAGACCCACAATATCCTTCCAAATCCAGGTATTTCTTTTTAACTCTCTAATCTCTTACAAAACTCTGACTGTTTTACTCAAATTATACCCTTGATTTGAAATTAATTTCACTTTTCTCTAAGTCATAAAAGGTCAAGGTTATGTGCGTCAGATTATTTATTTTCAACGCATAATATAGTTATAAAATAATTACATAAGAAAAATTACTAATTAAGGTTCTCCGATCCTCAGCCTCAAAGTATTGTTTTTATCATAAAAATGTTATTTATCCTTCAAACTTTATAAATGAAGTATAATAGAAAGAAATATTTGATGGTTTCCTTGCATTTTACGAAGTTATTGCAATTTTGGCCACGGTGGATATAACGGAAAAAAGATGCAAGTTGAAATTAATTAAATTAAATTAAATTTGTCTATATAAAAGGCAGATTTATGGTACGAATAAAAAAAATTCCGGATAATTTAGAGTTATCGAACATTGCTGAGGATCGGAGATCGTTAAAGAATGAATCTAATGTGGTTTACAAAAAGCCTCCCAAGTTAAGTTTACGAGTTTAACATAAGTGAAATATGAGATTCATTCCTTATCAATAATTTTTTCTTAACTACGTGTAAACAGTATGACTCAACGTTAAACGAAGTAACATAACAACAAAACTTTATGATAAACGCGATGACTTCAATTTTTCTATAGTCAACTTTCCTTACTTATGTAGCAGTATACCTTCATCGCCTGCATATGGTGTTTTTGTCTCTCAGTTAATTCGATACGCAAGGGCATGCTCTTCGTATGAACAGTTTCTAAGACGAGGCAAGCTACTGACAAACAAGTTGATAAAACAGAACTATCAACAGTCTCGTTTAAAGTCATCTTTTCGTAAGTTCTATGGTCGATACGACGACCTTGTCAGCAAATACAATCTTCCACTGAGTCGCATGCTGACTGACGTTTTTCATACTAATTGTTAGACCATAATTAATTTTTTGCGGTTTTTATTTACCCGATTACGGCAAAGAGCACACGGCGGGTGTGACCGGTCAGCAGAGGATGCTCACTCCTCCATGGCACCTGATCCTACCTCTATCTTGGAGGTCCGTGTTGCTCTTCTTTGAATTTGTATTTCGTTTTATGGATTTTTGAGATGGTTGACGGTTTGTTATTGTCATTTTTTCATACTTATACAAAATTAAAATGTAACGTCAAGCGGATTAATGCGTGTACGCGGGGGTGTTAAGGAAGCATATGGGCAGTTTAGCGTCATATTTAGACTGTTATATAAAAAAATCGTGAGATTAAATAACTGTTTTGAATCAGATCAAAAACTTAGGATTATCCTTTGAAATAGATGTCAATGCGATAAAATTGGGTAGTACATCACTGCCACATCGGTGCATTATCACGTGACAGCTATAAATAGCTTACGTATATTCCTTAAGATAAAATGAAATAGAACAACACTATCCTGCGGTTTCCACAAAACAATGAACATATCAAGTGAAGGCGAAACATCTCAGTTTTATCAAAACCGCTGCTAGAATCCTATATTCTCTTTAATTAAATAGTTATTCATCCGGTTCTCAAAAAACCTTCCCAACTTTTATTCCGTTTGCACGGAAAACGGCATGATGCATCAAAACAACACATAACACAGGATTCTAGCAGCACTTTTTAATTTAAGCATTGATCAAACTATCGATACACGCAAAATTTGAAGTTCAGTATATACGGGGTAGTGTTGTTCTAGTAGGATTTTTATATCATAAACAACGACAGAGGAAAGCCTGGCCGAGAAATAAAAGCAAATTTACATACCTTTTAGCGAACAATTGATAAAACTAATATATATCCTAGTATTCTTTCGTTCTATTCTCAATAAATCACACCAAAATACTTTATTAGAGTTCTTAGATAACTTATATTTTGAATCTGTTTACAGTGCTTTCCGATCAAATATAAACGACATTCAACTTTCAGTCATGACGTCATCAATGTGTAAATCTACGTAATACGATCTAATTTGTGATAAAAATTGTCTCCAGTATTTTTTTTATTTGTTTTTGGTATATGTTTCGTTGCTTAAATACTTGAATATGTACATATTAACTAAGATTTGTGATTTCACGAAATTACATGTAACTCAGATTCCATATGCTTCCTTAACACCCCCGCGTAGCACAAGAGTCGTATTGTGATCGAGACAAGTTATACGATATAGATAAATTTGTTAAAAGAAACAGTTTCAGCTCGTCTTGAATTATTCGCCCAGATAAAACTGTGTAATTCATGGAGAGATAATTTGAGATATTAGAATTTGCCCAGTCTTGAATTCACCCGCTGATAACGAGGACAAAAGGAACAAATATAAACGGCGGCAAATATTTCCCTGTAAACAGCATTGCATTTTATTTTATTTAAAAAAAATGTTAATGTAAACACAGTCAGTTTTCTACCATTTTTAAGATAATGCTTATAGAGTCAGGCATTAAATTTGTACAATGTAACGGGGTCGTAACTCCTCGTATGCTCTAATATCATGGTGCAAAACATTATGAATAAAGTGCTATCACTCACAATTGCGCACTGACCATCCACACCCATAAAAACCTGTTTTACCACTTCCAAATATAGACATCTTTATCCATTACCGTATATGGTGAATCACAGCCCAAAACAACGCTATCACGTGACAGAACCTATATATAAAACCTTATACTCTGTTGTGTATGTTTTCTTTTAGATTATGAAGACGACTATATCGCGGCCATGGCTTTAGAAGAGAATCAAGGGAGCGACTTTATCCCTTCAGATACCATACCGTCACCCTCAGACCCCTATACAAGCAGTGATATTCTAAGTACTAGTACTCTTACATCCGGTAAGTCTTTACCAATTAATGTTTAAATTGATTGCTTCCAAAGATTTATTGAGAATAAGAACTATTCATTTTTTATAATTCAGTTCTTATGCCTCATCGTAGACTTGTAACTTATGTCCACAAAATTATATTTTGAATCAAAAATTCATATTTAGTATTATTCAGTTTAAAAAAAGACGTTGAGAAACAAAATAAAAACAACAAGCGTTTTATATTTCCATTCCTACAAACCGATCTAATATCTGAAGAAAGGGCATTAAATTCATTTCAACAATTCAATTTTGTAAACTTCGCGTTCTAGATAGGTAAATTTATATTAAAGTCATATCCGTATTCATTGACCTCATGTTTAAATCAAAACATGGTCTTTTGCAAAAATACGATTTCTTTTGTTAAGGAATATATGATGAAACAAGACTATAATGGTCGGTCCACATCCTATAAACATGTATTTCAGATCATCAAGTGGACACTGGAGTCCATCGTGCTGACCTGCAGCAACCTATTGTCCTGGCCGTTTTGGAGACTGGAGTAGATCGAAACATCGTGAAAATAGTCATAGAAAGAAGGCTACGAGAGACAGGTAAAGAGTACGAAGTATGGGAAAAATTGGTTCATCGTAGGCTATTAAAAAATGCAAGGTGCATGTGTGTTTGTTTGTATCACAGTGAAACATGTATAAATTGCTGTATATTGTCAAAAATTATTGCCTCCAAATTAGAAATTAATTCAATATATATTTTCAAGTCCATTTTGAGCCCTTGATAAATAGCTAGAGTGCTCATTGTTTGGAAATAAATATTCGAAGAACCTCTATGTATTAACGCTTTTATTAAATTTTTATTTACACATTCTATCCCAATGTTTCAGAAAAGATTCTTTTTCATATTTTACCTTAAAGTCTGTCCCTTCCAGACCACAAAAAAAACATGTTTATTCCTGGGCGGACGCTAAAATATGTTTCATCAATTTATGATTACAATGTCATCATCATCATCATTATCATCTTCGTCAGATGGTTTAGTTAGGCCTCGACCCAAAGCGGTAGTCCTAGAACCCGAAGGATATTGTATAATAATCGTTTATTGCAGACTACTTCAATATCAATTCAGTAGGACTGTTCTATATTTCAAAATATTTGTCCATATAACCTGACCCCGCCCCATTAAAAATTAGTATAAATAAATCTAAAAATGTTTCATACTTTCTGCTTCTTATTTTGCAGAAAAGACATCTTGGAAACAGGATACAGACAATCTTCAATTTGAATTTTTGCAATGTTTTTACAACTTCTATTAGCTATTAAGTGTATAGAAAGTAAATCTTGTTATTGCCCTACTTCTTCATGTATTTTTTTTTAAATCATCTTTAAATTAGATCTGAAAGATCCTAGTAATAGTCGAGTACGAATACGTTGCGTAGAGTTTAGTTGAACTTGGCTAGGTTTTTCTTTAAACATTAATGTAACAGACGGCCATACAGATAGACAGACAATAGACATAATGTGATCTAAATACCTCACTTTAACTTTCAGTTCAGATTGACTGAAAGATTAGTTCTATTTCAGAGCTACTTAAATGAATATTTGGTTTGTTCACCTGTATCAATTTCTATTTTCGTTTAAATGTTAAACTAGTTGACAAGAATCAGGACTGAATAAATTCATATCAGAAAAATAAAATGGGACAAACAGAAAGGTCACCTTAATGATATGACTTAGAAGGTGCATTGTGGTCGTTTTCACTTACGTTCACTTGTGCTGATATTCCTACCAGGTGAGAACTTCCATAATGTTCAGGAATTAATGCATGCTGTCCTGGATATGGAAAGTAATACCGGGTCCTCTAATGTCCCTCAAAGTGTCTCTAGATTGCATGTACCTCTGGCTGCATCCCCTGGCAATGTCAGCTTTATTACTGGGCGGACGCTATAATAAGTTTCACCTATTTATGCTTACATGTCATCATCATCATCTTTATCATAAGCATCCTTAGATGGTTTAGTTAAAAGCGGTAGTTCTTAAATCCAAGGATATGGTTTAATAATCGTTCATTGCAGATTGCTCCAATAAAAAAAATCTATATAACACGACCTCATTAGAAATTAGTACAAATTAACCTGAAAATGGCTAGGATTTTCTCTAAACATTAATGTAACAGAAGATCGAACAGACAGACATACAGACAGACAATGGATATAATGTGATCTAAAGACATTACTTTAACTTTCAATCCAGGTTGACTGAAAGCTTGGTTCTAATTCAGAGCCAACTTGAATGAAAATATTTGGATTTGTTCACTTGTATTGATTTCCAATTTCGCTATATAAATGTTAAACTGGTTGACAAGAATCAGGATTGAAGAAATTCATAAAATGCGATATGACCTGGAAAGTCACTTGTGGTCGTCTTCACTTAAGTTAATTTGTGCTGATATTCTTACCAGGTGAGAACTTCCATAATGTTCAGGAACTGATGTATGCTGTCCTGGATTTGGAAAGTAATACCGGGTCCTCTAATGTCCCTCAAAGTGTCTCTAGATTGCATGTACCTCTGGCTGCATCCCCTGGCAATGTCAGCTTTCGTACCCAAGCTGCAAGTAAGATAAAACGTCCTGAAAACCGCAAGACGGCTCGTTTGTCGGGATACTTTAAATATATTAGTCTCCTTTATATAATGAGCTATCATAAATATATAGGGAAATATTCATTCTAAAATGTAAGGTTTTTTTCTTTACTTGATGATTGATGGCAAAAATATCGTAAGTCAGATATCATTGATTTTTGTTGACCATTGATCCTCCCAAATGTACTTTACACACTGTATTTATCAAGACTATGACATTCAAGGGTTTTTTCTTTAAAATAGATAACTTTTTTTTCTTTGCGGTGATACATAAAAGCAATCTGTTAAAATTATCGTTGAAAATGTGTGGAAAACAATTAAATCATTACGACATTTTAGATCATCTTTACTAATAGCTTAGAAAGTAAACTAGAGTATTTAATGAAACATTGCGTATCAAAATCAAGTCGTGAATATAGAACTTGATAATATATCGTAGTAAAGTTTAGAAGTTGAATATTTAATATTTATATAGTTTATACACATAAAAAAAGTAAAAGGTTTTCCTCGTTTTTCTAAATGAAAAGATCCATGGTGTATTCTTTCTGACCAACATTGTTATGTTTGTTGATTAACCTTGATACTTCTTTTTTCTATACCTTTAACTACTGTCTAATTTTGGACTAGTATGTGAATTCTTTGTTTTAGGATATAGCAAAAACAATTGTCAACTGAGGCGGCAGAACACCTGTATGGTCAATATATATTATTATATCTGATGTAACTAGCTAATAATAGTTGTGATTGTACTGTCTATTAATAGAATTGGCAGAAGAGAATCGCCAGCTGAGGCAGCAGAAGGACTGCAAGATCTGTTTTAACTCTGAGATGGGGGTAGTGTTCCTGCCCTGTGGACATCTGTGTTGTTGCCAAACATGTGCCACCGAGGTTCCGCACTGTCCAGTATGTAGGGCAAACATTCATAGCACAGTGCCCGTGTTTATTTCATAGAAAAATTGCATATAACCGTGAGTCAAGTTATAACAATGCTTTTAAAACTGAGAAAGAAATCGTATGTAATGGAATCATTTACGTGTTTGCCAAATTAAGTTGTTTTTTTTAAACTTTGCAGAAATTTTATATCAGTTTAGTTGACACTTTGATTTTTCCCACATAGAACAACGTATGCCTATCAGATTTGTTAGTAAAGAATAATTTAATTCTGGTTGTAACGCGCTTTCTGATTGGCTAAAAAATTATTTTATATCGTATAAAGAATGTTTCCTACGTCATAGTAAGACTAACGTCAAAATCAACCCGCCTGACGTTACGTTTGAATGTTGTATAATTTGACGTCATTTTAAAGGTCAAATGACTGTTTTTATCTACAATTAACGTAGCTCGCGGGTTTGCTGACGTCACAATAGGATTAGACGTCAAGAGTTGACCATCAGAGCAAACTCATATATTTTTTTTTTAAAATGACATGATCTTTAGAAACATAAAAGGAAATATTTCAAAAGCTTAAATGCAGTTTATACAAACATTCATAATTATTAAGTGCTAAAAATTTCAAGACGTGACATACATGTACATTGTCACATTTTGTTCTATAAGGTATGTGTGTGCGTTGGAACTCTTCCATTTAAAGTCATATTTAGACAATTAAATAAATAAATAAACCTTAACTTCGCTTTTTTTTAAATAGTACTTCTTTATTTCCAACTACCGATCTAATTATTAAAATTCTTTTGGCTTAAGCTAATTATAGTATACGATTACAAACTTATTATGTCAATAGTTGTATGGTAATTATTTTTGCATTGATTGATTAAGAGTTTCATGAAAAGAAAAACAGCCATTTTTTTCTCTTCACAACCTTACATTTTAAAATTGCATTTGTGCATTCTATAACATTCATAATAATGTCCAATAAGTATTTACATGTTCTAATATGTGTTAATCAGCTAGTCTTGTCATGCAATCAACGCATTTTCATGTTTTGGTTCTCAGACGTAAGAAAATGATGACGTCGGGTTAACGTCATTATAAAAATATAAGATTTTGTGAAATATTTTAAATCTTTAAAGTTGTTTTGTGAAAAATTCGCCGAGAACACATATTGATTATTTTTTATAAATTGATTCAAAATAATCTCTTCTGTTATTGTGTTGAGTAAAATTAAGTTCGTCTAAATCGTTTAAAAGTTTGGAGCATAATTTTGAAATGCAATTCCCGACTAAAATATGCATTTTACTATATATTTCATTGAAATGGCTTTATGATTTTATCAGCGACACTGTGTTTGAAACACGATAACATTATTACTACGCAGACGAATCTCAAATAAAGTTTACAAATAAAACTCTGAAACCTATGGATCACATGGACAAATTTTCAGGGTAGGCTTTCTCACAAGCAGTAAATCCGCGAGCTACCTTAAGGTAAGGTTTGCGGTTACAGGGAGATAACTCACAGATTTTCATTGTGACGTAACACCAACTACCCTTTATTTCAGCTATGACGTCAAAATTTATATGACGTCATAATTGGTTTAAGGGTCTTTTTATGTCGCGGGGTTTTGTAGTTTCATTCATTTTATCAATTTCCACAAAAACGCAGTCCGCATCATATGGTTTTAGATAGTGTTTAAAAAACACTAGAGATCGGTGGACTTGGAAAGGTTTCAAAAAAGATGTTTTCGTTTACATAATAGTAGTCCAAAATTAAGACTTTTGATGCATTTTATTTCATTTTTAAATAATTCATTAGAAATTTTTAAAAATGAATCATGATATAAATAGTGACATTATTTTCGAACATTTTAAGCATAAATAACCCTCATCATAATCACATATAAAATGTATATATTTTCACGAAATTATTTACATTTCATCAACATGAAAATTTGAAATCGTTAACTTTGACCTTTTGTAGTTATAAAACGGGTCTGGCAAAATCATTTGAATTTCATGAGAAAAAGATTTTAGTATAGTGAACAAAATGGTATGTAACTTTGGTACAATTCCTCAAAAATGCAAGCCGCAAACCTTACCTTAAGAGGAAAAAAATTAAAATATAAGCAATGAATTCAATATTTATTTGTTTTATACGATATAAAATGGTTTGATACAGTTAACATTTTTTTATAAACCGCGGTTTATAACGCGTAAACTGTCCCAAACCATTTTATATCGTATAAAACAAATAAATATTAAAATTCATTCCTTAAGTATAACACATTAAAAGAGATCATTTTGAAAATAAATATGACTGAGTCATTGATTCGTAGCCGTGATCATTGGCTTTAATAACGACCAATAAAGAGTCGTCGAAAAAATATTCACTTGACATCTTAACCCATTTTAAGGCGTGTAATGGCTTTTCAATTTATTCATATATTAAAAAAAATAGTTCATTGAAATTCGTTCATTTAAAACAAGATGGATATTAAGAAAAGCTTGTTCTTGTAATACTCTTAGCAAAATATGATTAGTATGGTGTATATTATGTTTTTACATCCAAAATAACGACTAATTCAACGGTTATTTCACCATCAACATTGTGCTAACATATATATTTACATGACCTGCAATATGTATAACATTGATCTATTATTTTGTTACCTATTTTGTCGCTTTAAATTGTATGATTTTTATAACACATTTTGTAGAATTTGTTTTAATAACTGACCGACCATTTTTTTTTTACGTCTATTAAATATTTACAACAGCTTACAGCTTTACTGTGAATGTTTCTTCTTTAAATCAGAAAATGTTGTTTAACACATTATTGCTTGCCAATATGTTTTGAAAACGTAATATTTGAAAATACCCCACATACTTTTCATTCACGTGTTTATCTATGATTATTGATTCAATGCGGTGATAACGAACAGTGTTCAAAATCAAAAGTACAAATGAAAAATACAAAACAGGAGCAGACCAAACACGGACCTCTAAAAAAAAATCAGAGGTACGACCAAGTGCCATGGAGAAATGAGCATCCTCTGCTGACCGGTCAAACCCGCCGTGTGCTCTTTGTCGAAACCGGGAAAACAGAAAAATCCATAGACAATTCGGTGAATAATAATGGCCTAACAATAAGTATGAAAAGTATAAGTATATTATATATAGATTTTAAGTGACCTGAGGTGTTTTAATTTGGTTGAAAATGGGTAAATTTCAACATGGTAAAGGTGAAGCAGAGACGCTAATGGATGAATTGATGAAGGAATGGATGGAAATTAATATAATGTAAGGTCTTAAATTGTTTTAATTTGGTAAATCTTTATCAAAATAAACTGAAATATTTATTTTTAGTACTTGTATTTTTAAAGGAATAAGGAATCATTCTTTGAGTATTATGAGGTGATCAAATACGGCCGGGGTTATCAAATCCAATAAAGTCCGTTATGATAGATTTGATTACGAGTTTCGTGTACTGCTTTCACTATGTTTTATAACTGAGTATACAGTTTCCTACGCATAGCTTTCACTACGTTTTATAACTGAGTATACAGTTTCCTACGCATAGCTTTCACTACGTTTTATAACTGGGTATGACATCAATGTTAATCTATACTGGTCTTAATGTAAAGAGTAGACAAGGAATTCAATACAATTTATAAGTAAATACATATAACAGCCATATTCAGTTATTCCATATAGAGTGCATGCCGAGTAGTCTGAACGCATCTTATGTTAAAAAAAATCTTCATAATATTCTGTTTGTGCCTGTCAAAAAAGTGATGTGATGTTTAATCACAGTCATAGAAGATTTGTGCCTGGCTGCAGCGCCAGCTTTCATATGTTACGGGAATTTTCAGAGAATAAAAACCTGAAGGTCTTTATGATAGATCCGGTAATGTTAATTATCACTTCATAATGTTCTAAACATGATTCCTTAATACTTATATTTACACAAGTATAATGTTTCGCAATTGTACTATTAAATATTAATATATTGACATTTGGTCGCCTTTTTTACGCCCGAAGAGTAGACAATTTGCATCATTGATAAAATGTACTGAACTATAGTACAAAATTGATTCTAAATAGTTCTATGAATAGTCTAGACAGAGAGTCGAATTACAATAGAGCCTTGCGACCACAGACACTATTGGTAGAATTACAAAACACAGGTAAACCTGGTCAGGCAACTGTTATTAATAAGAGTTAGCTCCCTTACACCATGAAACCTGTACATGTAAATGTAGGATTTGAACGGTATTCAAGGGTCGGTCCTATCAACAACGATATAGGTTGCAAATAATTCTAATACATGTCGATTTTAATTAAGTACATGTGTATATTTGTTGTCGATCAATAGGGGTTGTAAGCTATATAGGAAATGTTTATACTCATTTTACATTAAAAGAGTTTACATGGAGGACAGTTGTCCTAGCCCCTTTATGTCTAATGCAGACAAGCAACGCAAAAACAGTTGTTTAAAAAAAAAAGAATCAAACACATATAATTTATAGAATCAAATAAATTCGCATATGTGCAATAGTGCGAATATATTCCAAATATGAATTTCAGGTTCCTTCTATATATATATATTTACTCCTTTTGGCATCTATTACATCTTTGAAAATCATATACATGTCTTTCTCTTGTAATAATGATAATATGTCATTTACCTGTCTGTTACTCTGAATTAGAAATGAATTATATATATTCTGTATTCTGTATGGCAAATCAATAAGGTATTCATCTTATCTAAGAGCTGGGCTCCTGTAGAAATGTTGAAGGGAGGGGGTGGGGGGCATAGCAGGGTAATTACCTTCGTCTGCCGAAGGGACCTGTCTTAGATTAATTCTCCCCATATCGAAAAAATTAATGAAATGTTTTGTAAATTTAAAAATTTTAAAGGGGAAAAAGCACGTGTTTTCACTCATGCTTCTACATGCACAAGATAACGGGATTCTCCTATTCAGACATGCTGAGACTCCGTTAAACCCTGGTAGAGAAAGCATACTTATTTAAGGAAAATGCTGTTCTGTGTCTAAAAGCTTCCAACAAAAAATGCTTATCTGGTTTTCGATGCCTTACAAAACAGCTCGGAAAGTCTCAGTATTTATAGCTACGTAGCCTGTTTCTGTGTGTATTGTTTGTATTGCTGAGCTGTGTCAGGAATATCATCAGGAATCAGGAACTATAATTCATGGTGGCATTAACAGAGAGAGAGAGAGAGAGAGAGAGAGAGAGAGAGAGAGAGAGAGAGAGAGAGAGATATTTATGTAATAAAATACTCTGCTGTATAAACTTATAGATAACTGCTTTTATAGAAGTCAGGCATTCCCAGGTTAAAAATTCTCCGGTTAATCTTATTACATAATTTACAACAATCCAATATTCTGCTAATCAACACTCTACACAGGGCATGCAATTAAGTGGGGGATGAGGTCAATAAATAACATTCAGCAATGGATTTTCTGAATTTATCAAGTTGAATAATTATAAATATGTGTACACACTTTAGCTTTTCATTTACAGACGTACATCAGTCATGATCACAATTTATGGGAATATAATATTTTTTAATTATTTAAATTTTATTAAAAAAAAAGCATACAAGCCGCCAAATCTTTTGTAGATCTCCACTGTTCCATTTTATGTTAGCTACCTGTGGCATGAAGTGTCATTTTTTCAAAAGGAGGAGGGGGCTACTTAATTAATTATAAAAATAATAAATTAAAGCAAAATATGTTAATAAAAGAAAACAGAATTTAATAAATCTGTATGTAGGGGAAGGGGGGTAATCAATTGCATGTAAATGCTTTGATAATTTATTTGGTATGGATTAGTGCATGACGTGTGTGGCGGAGGGGGGACTCTGGTTAAAACAAATCTGATTCAAAAGCGCCCCTCTGACACTACTCACATATACCTGAAATAGCAATTTCATGTTTATGTAAACTATTTACCAGTCTGGCCGGCATATTTCAGGTTTTTAACAAATGACTAATTTTAATGTTTACAATTTTATATATAATTTTTTATCATTGTGTAAATATTATCATCAGTAACCTTTTCACCTTTGACCTTTAGCTTTATGTAAAGTGCAAATTGATAGAATATCATAATTGAAAAATATTTCAGAATGAAAATTTCTCGGAGATAAAAAAAAAATTCCATCATTATAGCTAATGTAACGTTATAGCTTCTTAAAAGTCTGATTTTTTTTTTGTTTCTTTAATAGCTGATCTTTTCTATTCTAATAAAAAGCATAGACGCACGTTCTCAAAAAGACATTGCTGGAGATTTGTACTCAGATGTTGAAATAGATAGTGACGAGATAAATGTTTGTTTTTTACGCATGGTAAACGTTCAAAAAGTCCATGCTTTTTTTATGAATACTGAATTTACACGCATTATATTCGTCGATTGGAACCCTCCCACCCCCTTTTCCACATTTCTGGATCCGCCTCTGAGGTACGTTTTCTTCTGATAATCTTATTTTCTACATACTTTTCTTAGTGTCATAAAGTAGGCCTACCGGAAAAAGATATTTCAAAGTCATCATAATGGATCTAACACCAAATAAGACATTCTTTAGACTCTATCGATAAGTCTTGACATGCGCGGATCCAGAAAATTTTTCCAAGGGGGGGTCCGAAGGATAATTGTGTTTGCCGGTGGGGGGGAGGGTCCGAGGCATATTTTCGATAATTTTACTATGTAAATTTAATAAATTTTCACCCCCCCCCCTCTAGATCCACGCATGCTTGAGCATAATTAAATTATTCCTTGAAATGTTAAACGTCTCGGTACAAATCGTCAGTAGGAGCGAAACGTCTCGGTACGAATCGCCCCGTAACCGAAATAGGTCTAGGTCACGGTCGGGACGCCTGCTGCATTCGCCATGTTGGACGAACCTTTGGAGGAACTTCAACTTGATCGGTCGTTTAATTAACGCTGTTAAAATGTAAATGATATTAACGCTAAGAAACATTGTAAGTGCTAGGCTTACATGTTGTGGAGGTTTTTTTATCTAGGAGCATGAATGTGTAGTTAAAGTTTTCATTGGGCAATGAAAGTTTTAAAATTGTTTATTAAAAACAAGATTGACGATATCTGCACTGGGTGAACAAATATTATTGATAGACTATATACAGCAAACCAAGATCACGTTATGATTATAGTTTAACATTGTATTGTCAAGGTCTGTTTCAAGATCATATGGTTTTTTGTTTATTTCAAGGTGTCTTGGCTAAGATCAACACAAAAGATAGAGTGATTCCTCTTATAGTCTGTCCATAGTTATTGCTTCCATCACTTTTTGATGATTTTGAATAAAAATACACATACCTGTGAAAGAAATGCTGTTAAAATCGATAAAAGGGAAAATATCCAAGATATCTTCATTGACAAATTATCATTTTTCACTCATAAAAGTTCACAGGAACGAAAACAAATTTCTTACGGAGATTTATAATGGGAAATGTTTACATCTTTTCTCCATTCGGAAATTCTCGGGACCCCTGCACAATTTTTCAACGTTATCATCCAGGCTTAATAATGGCTGATGCAATGCTAAATCTCCATAGACGTGTATTGAAACCTGAAGCGGCATACTTGCCAACCTCCAACACATTAAAATCTGGTCATGACCAGATCTGGAAAGTAAAATATCTGGTCATAGTGCGTAACGACATTCACGACATATTTACCATACATTTCGAAGGTATATTCAAAAGAAATGTGTTTTAAAATGTACCTGGTATGTGTAATATTTTATTGCAAAGAAGCATTGTAACTAATAGTTGCTGATTTTGAATTGGTTAATACCTCCAATGTTGTACTCAAAGCAGTTCACAGACTGGTTTAACTAAAAAGACAGTAGGGCATTCAATTTTCATTGTTAAGTTTCGAGCGAAATTCAGTGTGATTTTTTTTAACAATGCTAAAAGCTCTTTCTGAATCAGTATTACTGTTTGGCAGCACAAAAAGAGTCTTTGCTAATTTGGCTAGTATGTCAAATTTTGGCTTCTGAGTACAAGTTTTTATTTATCATTTAATAATCGTCTCGAAAAGCACATGATTTTCTAAGATCACACTTCTTCTAAATGTTATTTTTCAATAAGCTTCGGATTTTTTTATGCATGGTAAAAAAAAATCGTTTTTTGGTTTTGATTCCACTGGCCCCGATAAAGATCTCTTCCTTTTGAAAGCCATTGCACTTAATGATTTAAACCCTCGGTTTGTCAAAATAACCCACGATAATAATTAAACCTAACAATTACCTGGTACTTAGCAGTAATAGCCATCGGCATTGTTTACGTAAATGGTTCATAACTGGAAGTCCAATGCGCAACGTAATTTACGAACCAAATCCGGAAATCGGGAGATTTTTGGGTTGTTCGAGAAAAATCGGGTGAAAAGCATGACCCGCCGGGTCATAAAAAATAATCGGGTGGAGGGTTGAAAAATCGGGTGTGACCCGACGAAATCGGGTCACTTGGCAAGTATGTGAAGCGGTAGAGGGGGCGTTTCAAAACAGATAATCTGGACATTTTTCATATTAGTGGATGAACATAGTTTGAGCACAAAGGTATTTATGATTATCGAAATATCAAGCAAAAAGTGGTGGAAGCAAAACCTCGGGACAGAGTATAGCTTTTTTCTAACCAAACACTTTTTTACAAATACTTTTGTAGGATGTTTACATAGTCTTTCTCTCTTGAATTTATTACATATTCAGGTGAAAATATGTTAATTGTTATTAATTTAAAGAAAGAAACCTAACACATTGCCCAACACCCCCCCCCCCCTTCCCCTTCCCCAATCAGTAGATCGGATTTACAGTCAAGTTGTACACAGACCAACTCGTATAGAGGTCAACTCGTTTATAAAAATTTCTGCTTAAAAAACAAAGGTATACAAGGTATTTTTTAGTAATTATCGTAAGCTTTTTATACAGAAAATGGATACTAATCACCGTTTTAGACAATGAAAGTCATCTTTTGCTGTAACATATAATCTTTTCTTAAATGATACCATCTGTTGTAAGAATATTTGTTATATTTATTATCATATTAAATATTTGACATAAATTATATTTGATTATATATGCATATGAAATTCTTGTATCTGAGTTAACTTTCGGTTTAGGCTTTAGCATTAAGGGCGAAATGATTACACGCGTAAACAGCAACGTTTCGATTAAATGCTCTAAACGTTTACAAATTGAGTAAACGTTTACACGAAGGTAAATATCAAAGTCGATCAGAAATAAATTCTAATACAAACAAGTTGTTTATTTCAAAGGAAACACTGCCTTTCAATTGTTTTTTATTGTAATCCATACCGGAAATACAATATTAAACAAAACTATCTAAAACCCAATATGGTCAAACATATTTAATTCCGATTTCCGAGCAGCGTATACTAACAATGAATTATGATTATATGTTATTCTTCCAAGTATATATTCTAAAATAAATTACATATAATACATTTTCATAAGTTTTTGAAAAGTGTTTAAATAGTACTGTCAGCTGATCGTGGTATACTTAATTCAGGATTAAAACATCCATCTTTGAAGGTTAAATTTTGCAATGCTTTTTGTACGCCCGGTATGTAGCCAAACAAACTAGACGGTGTAGAAAGTGTAATGCGTTTCATATTCCTTCATCATGAAAACCAACAAATTATAATTAGTAAATGTAACAACAAATCGTACTTACATTAAAGTGATTAGTGAAAAAAAGTTTGTTAAATTAGTATTTCAAGAGTAAGTAACCATGAAAATTAAACACAAAATATTCCCCCGTTTAAACCGTTTCATTTACTACAGTTCGTTTAAACGTTTACAAAATTCAGTAAAAGTTTCACCCTTTTTTAGCATACTGGGAAATTTTGTTTACGAGCTGACTTTTGGATGTTTATACGGAAAGTTTTGTATATGAGTTGTACTGTATACGAGTTGGTCTGTGTACAACTTGACTGGACTCCGTAGATCGACATGCGTTAATGCAAGGCACAGGGACCCAATATCTCTTGTTGCTTACTTTGCAGTATCATTTTTAAATTAAAGTTGTATAAGAAAACAGTAGTTGAAAGTACAAAGTCTATGGATGTAAACAGTTTTTGACTGATTAGATACATGAGATACCTTATTTACCTTTGATGTGAGATGCTAAAATCTGTATTATGAAATTTGTTGTTTTTTAAACCAAATTTGGTAATTGATGTTATTGATTTTGATTTGTTTGTTATTATTTATAGGTCTGTCTTTTGAGAAACTGCAGAATTCCCCAGCTGAACTTCCATTACAACATCAGTACATTGTCAACATGAACCAAAGTGTACAAGGTTTGTAGATGTAATGTGCTACAGGAATGTATCGGTAAAAAATCATTATAAAGTAGACCAATAACAACAAATACTGCGGTTTCATCGTTATTAGAATATTAAATTTGTCATCTTAATGGTAGGACAATCATTCATTAAGTTACATAGCTTTCAATTGACTAAATTTGTAAAAATTAATGCCAGCCAAAATTAATGAATTGAAAACCACAATAATTTTCATATACAAGTCAACCAAAATCTGTTTTTGCCTTTAAAATGGATTCCTATCTTGTACAACAGGAAAGATGGAAACTTATAGTAAATGGAATTTCAGTACTTTAGAAAATTAATAGGAATGTAACTGACTTTTTATTTGATAGTCTGGAATTCATATAAATGAGACAGCAAGTTTCAGAAATGGATTAAAATGAGTAAGAAAACTGAATAAAATAATGACCAACATTAAACATGTCTGATGATTGTTTCAATGATCTTGATTTTAAAAAATTGTGGATCATGAAAAATATACTTAAATCTATTTGATATGTTGTTAGTATCCTTGCTTGCATATACTAAGGAGAAAATGACAATGCGTATCACAATGAATTCTTTTGTTATGATTAGAAAAGCATTTTATTAAGGTACAAAATGTACATATGTATATATAAATATAATCTATTCCAATAGGATTGGGATTAATGATATACATGTATATTTCAGGCTCTACCCTGCATCATACATAAAGGTCTTGACCATGGACCCCCGACACAGTGCCCAGGATGTGGTGCGTTGTGATGTGTGTGATACTCCTGTCCCCCCACTACACTGTGACTTCTGTCAGACCAATCTCTGCAAAGCTTGTGTTGGAGACCATGTGTTGGATTTTTCCAAAAAACATCAGGTGGTACCATTTTATGACCGAGGATCCACTCCAAATTATCCCATTTGCACAAAACATTCCCCCAAACAATGTGAACTTCATTGTGAACAATGTGACGTTCCTATTTGTGTCCTATGTATTTCCTCTGGTGATCACCAAAGTCATAAATTGGTAGACATCTTTAACACATTTAAAAGTAAAAAAGAAGATTTACAAAGAGATTTGAATGAATTTAAAAATATTCTTTCTCCCAAATACCAGGAGATTGTAAGCAACATCACAGTTCAGAAAGCTGATCTAAAAAATCACTCTCAGAAATTGACATCAGCAATAGACAAACATGGAGAAGTCTGGCACAGAGAAATAGACACCATTATACAGAAACTGAAATCTGATCTTGATGAAATGGACTCCAAACACCTGGCTATCTTAAACAAACAGGAAAATGAAATCACACACACCATTTCTGAAATCACACAGAGCATTGCTGATCTGAAGAAGTTACTGGACTCCAATGATGTCAGCCGTGTCTCTGCCTACAAATCCAGGAACGCTGAATTCAGAAGATTGCCTCCTAAACTCACAGTGTCTCTACCAAACTTCACCCCTCAGAAAATTAACCCAGAACAACTTTACCAACAATATGGCTCCCTGTCAGCATTCTCCATTACAACAGAGGAACATGGCTACACCATGGAAACCTCAGAAGTTGGATCCTCTCCTCTCAAACCACTGCTTGATGTGCCACGGATCATCTCCACCATACAGACACAGTATGGAGGCTATTCTGATTATATGTATCTAACCAGTGTTACTTGTCACAGTGATGAAGAAATCTGGGCATGTAGTTTTAATAATAAGATGATGAGACTCTACAACCTGCAGGGGAAACTAGTGAAGTCAGTCCAAACCAAGTCAGGGAACGCTCCACGGGACATAGCAGTGACAAGGAGTGGGGATCTAGTTTATACTGATAACATTGATAGAACTGTGAACATAGTGAAGAATACACAGATACAGACAGTGATCAGACTACAGGGGTGGAGACCTCTCGGTGTCTGTAGTACCTCCTCTGGTGACCTCCTGGTTCTCATGGACAGTAATGATGATAAACAAACAAAAGTTGTGTGTTACTCTGGCTCCACAGAGAAACAAAGTATTCAGTACAACGACAAAGGAAAATCTCTCTATTCATCTGGTGACACTAAATACATCAGTGAGAACAGGAACCTAGATATCTGTGTGTCAGACCATAGAGCCCGTGCAGTAGTGGTGGTCAATCAGGCCGGGAAACTCCGGTTTACCTACACTGGTCCTCCCTCTACTACCAAGGGACCATTTAGTCCACGCGGCATCACAACAGACAGCCAGGGTCAGATCCTGACAGCAGACTACAACAACCACCGTATCCACATCCTGGATCAGGACGGACAGTTCCTCCGCTACATTGACAACTGTCATTTACAGCGTCCATGGGGTTTATGTGTGGACACCAGAGACAACCTCTTTGTGGCTGAGTACTACACAGGTAAAGTTAAGAAAATACAATATCTGATGTAAACAAACTGTGTGTATTTATTATATGTAAACAAACTGTGTATGTATTATATGTAAACAAACTGTGTATGTGTTTAATATGTAAACAGACTGTGTGTATGTATTATATGTAAACAAACTGTGTGTGTGTATTATATGTAAACAAACTGTGTATTATATGTAAACAAACTGTGTATGTGTTTAATATGTAAACAGACTGTGTGTATGTATTATATGTAAACAAACTGTGTGTGTGTATTATATGTAAACAAACTGTGTATTATATGTAAACAAACTGTGTATGTGTTTAATATGTAAACAGACTGTGTGTATGTATTATATGTAAACAAACTGTGTGTGTGTATTATATGTAAACAAACTGTGTATTATATGTAAACAAACTGTGTATGTGTTTAATATGTAAACAGACTGTGTGTATGTATTATATGTAAACAAACTGTGTGTATGTATTATATGTAAACAAACTGTGTATGTGTTTAATATGTAAACAAACTGTGTGTATTTATTATATGTAAACAAACTGTGTGTATTATATGTAAACAAACTGTGTGTGTGTATTATATGTAAACAAACTGTGTGTGTATTATATGTAAACAAACTGTGTGTGTGTATTATATGTAAACAAACTGTGTGTATTTATTATATGTAAACAAACTGTGTGTGTGTATTATATGTAAACAAACTGTGTGTGTGTATTATATGTAAACAAACTGTGTGTGTGTATTATATGTAAACAAACTGTGTGTGTGTATTATATGTAAACAAACTGTGTGTGTGTATTATATGTAAACAAACTGTGTATGTATTATATGTAAACAAACTGTGTGTGTGTATTATATGTAAACAAACTGTGTGTGTGTATTATATGTAAACAAACTGTGTGTGTGTATTATATGTAAACAAACTGTGTGTGTGTATTATATGTAAACAAACTGTGTGTGTGTATTATATGTAAACAAACTGTGTGTGTGTATTATATGTAAACAAACTGTGTGTGTGTATTATATGTAAACAGACTGTGTGTATGTATTATATGTAAACAAACTGTGTGTATGTATGATATGTTAACAAACTATGTATTGTATGTAAACAAACTGTGTGTGTGTATTATATGTTAACAAACTGTGTATTGTATGTAAACAAACTGTGTGTGTGTATTATATGTTAACAAACTGTGTATTGTATGTAAACAAACTGTGTGTGTGTATTATATGTTAACAAACTGTGTATTGTATGTAAACAAACTGTGTGTGTACTGTATGTATATATATCAACAAACCAGGTACATGTATCATATGTATTCAAAACAAACTGTATGTATGTATCAATGTAAATAAACTATATTGTTTCAATACTTTTATAAATTGATAAAAATATACCAGAAAATGAAATGATTGTGTGTTATTCTTCAAGGAACTTTTTTCCATGCGTAAGGATGTTGATGTCTTGTAGTGAATGTGTTGTGCGGCTCACATTTATAATGTTTACAGAAAGATTGAGGTTTAATTTAATTGTGGTAAAACATGTGATAAAAAGAATCTTTCATGATTTGCGATGGTATATGATTTTTATCTAACTCGTTGTGTGTTTTCTATCCCCTCGCCAAGGCTCGGGAATAGAAAACACACAACTCATTGGATAAAAATCATATACAGGGTACCATCGCAAATCATGAGAGATCCTATATATATAATTTTTTCATATGATATTGTATCATAATTATATTCTTGTTTGATGTGAAATGATATAATGTAATATTTTATCTTACGATATTGTATCATGTTAAATGATACAGTGTTGTATCATATGATACATTATCATGTTATACAAATATCGTATCATATTACAACCATATTACAGAAGACATTGTCTTAATTTGTATTTTTGAATCAAACGTTGGTTTCCCATCATGTGATACATTATTTCAGATTTGTATGTATTTTGACATGTTTATGTATGGTTTTTTTTTTTTATATATAAATCATGCGCAGATCTAGAGGGGGGTCTGGACCCCCCTGGAAAATGAGAAGTTAGTTATTAAATTTACATAGTGAAATTATCGCAAATATGACTCTGATCCCCCCCTGGAAAACACGTATATGTTTTGGAAAGGTGTCGGAAACAGAAAAAGCGCCCCCCCCCCCCCCCCCCCCCTCCCCACGGATTAGGAATTTCATGATTTTGGGAAATGGTTTTTTTTTTTTTTTTTTTTTTTTGCTGGTAAAAACATTATTTCTTATGAATAGTGTAGCCCCCCTACTTTCAATTCGGACCCCCCCCCCCCCCCGGAAAAATTTTCTGGATCCGCACATAATAAGTATATAAATTTACATATGTGATAATGTTTATGTCGTTCTTCTGTCAATCATGCAACCCTTTCCCTCTTGTGCATATGTGTTATTTGTGAAATTATGAATGTTATTGTACAATTTTCAGTTTGCCCCTTGAGGGCTCTTAATTGGTCAATAAAGAAAGTGAATTGAATTGAAATGAATTGTTTATACGTGAAAATATTACTTATGTTTATGGTTTTTAGCTCACCTGAGCTGAAAGCTCAAGTGAGCTTTTCTGATCACATTTTGTCTGTCGTCCGTCTGTCTGTCTGTCTGTCTGTCTGTCTGTCTGTCTGTCTGTCCGTCTGTCTGTCCGTCTGTCTGTCCGTAAACTTTTCACATTTTCAACATCTTCTCCAGAACCACTGGGCCGATTTTAACCAAACTTGGCACAAAGCACCCTTAGGCAAAGGGGATTCAAAGTTGTGAAAATTAAGGACCACGCTCTTTTTAAAGGGGAGATAATTGGCAATTATTGGAAAATTTTGAGAAATTTTCAAAAATCTTCTTCTCAAGAACCATTTGGCCAGGAAAGCTGAAACTTATGTGGAAGGATCCTCAGCTAGTGTAGATTCAAAATTGTGAAAATAATGATCCCCGGGGGTAGGGTAGTGCCACAATGGGGGGTCAAATTTTTACATAGGAATATATAGAGTAAATCTTTAAAAATCTTCTTCTCAGAAACTAATCAGCCAGGAAAGCTGAAACTTATGTGGAAGCATCCTCAGCTAGTGTAGAATCAAAGTTGTGAAAATCATGATCCCCGGGGGTAGGGTGGTGCCACAATGGGGGGTCAAATTTTTACATAGGAATATATAGAGTAAATCTTTAAAAATCTTCTTCTCAGAAACTAATCAGCCAGGAAAGCTGAAACTTATGTGGAAGCATCCTCAGCTAGTGTAGAATCAAAATTGTGAAAATCATGACCCCCGGGGGTGGGATGGGGCCACAATGGGGGGTTGAATTTTTACATAGGAATATATAGAGTAAATCTTTAAAAATTTTCTTCTCAGAAACTAATCAGCCAGGAAAGCTGAAACTTATGTGGAAGCATCCTCAGCTAGTGAAGAATCAAAGTTGTGAAAATCATGACCCTAGGGAGTAGGGTGGTGCCACAATGAGGGCTCAAATTTTTACATAGGAATATATAGAGTAAATCTTTAAAAATCTTCTTCTCAGAAACTAATCAGCCAGGAAAGCTGAAACTTATGTGGAAGCATCCTCAGCTAGTGTAGAATCAAAGTTGTGAAAATTATGACCCCCGGGGGTGGGATGGGGCCACAATGGGGGGTTGAATTTTTACATAGGAATATATAGAGTAAATCTTTAAAAATCTTCTTCTCAGAAACTAATCAGCCAGGAAAGCTGAAACTTATGTGGAAGCACCCTCAGCTAGTGTAGAATCAAAGTTGTGAAAATCATGACCCCTGGGAGTAGGGTGGTGCCACAATGGGGGGGTTCAAATTTTTACATAGGAATATATAGAGTAAATCTTTAAAAATCTTCTTCTCAGAAACTAATCAACCAGGAAAGCTGAAACTTATGTGGAAGCATCCTCAGCTAGTGTAGAATCAAAGTTGTGAAAATCATGACCCCCGGGTGTAGGGTGGTGCCACAATGGGGGGGGGGGGTCAAATTTTTACATAGGAATATATAGAGTAAATCTTTAAAAATCTTCCTTTCAGAAACTAATCAGCCAGGAAAGCTGAAACTTATGTGGAAGCACCCTCAGCTAGTGTAGAATCAAGATGTGAAAATCATGACCCCTGGGGGTAGGGTGGGGTCACAATGGGGATCGAATTTTTACATAGGAATATATAGAGTAAATCTTTAAAATCTCTAAAACTAAGTAGCTAGGAAAGGTGAAACTTATGTGGAAGTATCCTCAGGTAAGGACTAGGTAGATTTAAGTTTGTTCAAATCATGATCCCGGGGGGTAGGATGGGGTCACAACGGGGAGGGGGGAGGGAGACAAATTTTTGACATAGGAATATATGGAGAAATATCTTCTACAAAACCATTTGTCTAGAAAATCTGTAACTTTAGTAAAAGCAACCTTGGGTAGTGTGGATTCAAATTCGTTAAAATAAAAATCTTGAGGAGTAGGGTGGGGCCACATTCAGGATCCAATTTTACAAAGGAAAACATTTTTAATTCACAAAAACTGAAATGTTATAATATATATGGTTTTACTTATATGCAAACATTTTGCCAATTTGTGATTCTTTAAAATTGTTAAGACTTTTGCCCCTGGACGATTCTTGGGCCTCACAAGGGGTTCAGAGTTTGATGTAGGTTTATATCCCATGTATAAACAATTGTCTAGGATCTTGTTGAGAACTGCGATGCTCAACATGTGATATGAATATAAAATCATCCTGTCAAAAAAGGGACTTGATTATAAACATAAGAATATCTACATGTATTACTAAATTGTCCAGATATTTTGTATTGTGTCGATCTCCATTAAGCTGATTTTATCATGCCTATTGTTGCTTAGGTGAGCGATGTGGCCCATGGGCCTCTTGTATAGTGAAATAAACTGAACTGAGACACACTTGGTAGAATTACAAACAGTACAGGTAAACTGTTCAGGCACGATTAATTCATACGAGTTAGTTCCCTTATACCATAAATCGTGAATATGTGGGCGTGAGCGGTAAATCTTACACTCGCCCCATATCGAAAATTAATGACATTGTAAATTAAAAACCTAAAGAAAAAAGCACGAGTTTTCAGTCATGCTAACTTACACAGAATAACGGGAATGGATTCTCCTTTTTATAGGCGTACTGAGACTCTTGTAGACAGGTAGAGAAACTCGCAGCAATGACTGATTTAGTTGACATGGAATATAAAAACGTGTATACTCGTGTATACATAGGTGTGCTCTGGGACTTTTATTTTTAAAGGAAAATGCTATATTCTGTCCCTGAAACCTTCCCAAAAATATAGATGGTGTATGTTTATAACTGTAGCTCATCTGCTTACCTACTCCTTCCGAAACAGCTCTAACTCTCCGTATCTGTACGTAGCCTGTTTCGGTGGGCGGGGGGGGGGGGGTGTATTTATATAACAGAGAACATCGGGAATCAGAAACTACATGTATGTGGTGACATACGGAGAATTCACAGAGAGAGAGAGAGAGAGAGAGAGAGAGAGAGAGAGAGAGAGAGTTTCACGTAATTGTTGTTACAGTATAAACCTATAAATAAATGCTTCCTAATCTTATTACATAATTCAACAACAATGCAACATTCTGATAATCCGCACTCTACACAAGACATGCAAGGATAAGTATTAGGGAGGGTGGGGTCTATAAATAACATTTAATAATTATGTTGAATGTGTGGGTATATACACAATTAAGCTATTCCATACATTCAGACGTAGCTCATTCATGATCAAAACTATAAAGGAGAGCATGAATTGTTTATTTTATGAGATTTTATTGGTAAATATTCAGGGGCGTAGCTTGACTTAAAATTCTAGTGAGGCAAATCCTATGCAGCCGGGGGTCTTCCCCCTGCAGGTCCAGGGCAGAGCCCTGGTGAGAGGTTCAGGGGCGAAGCCCCCCAACGGAAAATGAATTTTGGATTTTTAGAATGTAAAAATCAAATTTGTCCCGGACAGAAATTTCGTAATTTTACCTGTAGCATTATTGAAGACTTAATTATATAAGCATGCGTGTGATACAACATATTTCAAAACTATTTAATATAGTAAATAAAAAATGATTACTCAATATTCTAACACATTTAAAGATGAATACGCATATTATTATTTTTTTTCTTTATAACTTTCTTTTGTAACTTTTAATTGACCGATTTGGTGTCGATTGGATCCAGAAAACATGGTAAGTACAATGTATGTTGTCTGGCGCCAAGGCAACACTGACAGACGGTTCCCATTAATTCATTGTTGATCTCGCCCCAAGTGTTTCAGAAGTCTCACTCCGGAGAAAGAACTAGATCCCGTTATCATGAATTTTGATCCCAAACATACTGATATGAAAGATTTTATAGATTTAATTGTTTAAGTATTAAATACAGCATTTAATTTAAAAAAAAAAAACAAATTAAATATTTTCTGCAATCTATAAATTAATTATTTATGGTAAGGGGATTGTGGTGAAAAGCCTAGTGAAGCAGTTGCCTCATTGCCACAATGGAAGCTACACCCCTGATATATTACAATCCGCCAAATCTTTCCTAGATCTCCTCAGTTCCATGCAAATCCACTTTATAAATGTATACTTGCTGTGGAACGAAGTGTCTTTTTTTAAAAAGGGGGCGGGGCTACTCATACAATTTTGAATCTAAAGAACAGCTACTAGTAGTTATTAAAACAAGAATAAATAATTGAATAAATGCGAAGGGGGGATAATAACCCATCAATTACATCTAAATTTATAATATGATAATTTAATTATTCAGATGAGTGGAGGATCTTTGTGGCGGGTGGGGGGGGATTTCGATTTTTAATCAAAGTACTGAAAGTACTGTAAGACGGTGGCGTCGTTTGAATGTAGCATATTACATGTATGATAATTATTGTCGTCGAAAACCCGCGGCCAATATCGCATACATGTACTAATGCTTAACGCTTACATGCACAACTGGTCGTGAGTTTCCTACATGGATAACTATGTGGAAATCGTAGTTGTGTAATCTCAATTTACACTTTACAAAAGCTATGTCTTTTGGCCGTCGTCTTTGGGGGAAAACCCGTAGATTTATTTCAGTAGCCTTTGTAGTATAGAAGTTTGCATATATATATTTGTATTTATATCGTTTGACATTAAAATCCGTTTTTGGTATGTATTTTGTTTGCCCCAGAATGCCTCATTCAATATGTGGGTTGCCACCAGATAGTGAATGAATAAATAAAATTCAAAGCGATTTCATCACAATACGCCCAAATATTTGATTGTATAAAGAAGGGACATTTGTGGGTTTTTTCCTTTAAACCTTTGGGTTGACCCCGCAAAGGGGAACAACTTTTGAAAAGTGAGGATTGGACTATTGTGCTTTAAAGGTATTGTAGATTTTTCAAAGTAACGAGAACAAATAATGCTTTGGTATGATAAAATACTTGTCAGGTTTTTACTAACTATTTGGGCATACATGTAGTATGTTTATTTTCCCTCTCGACAGCATTTTCCCTCAATTTCTTCACAGGGAAAAAGTTGCAGTCTCGTGGACCAACACACTTACTTTAATTTGTCTTCATAGCCAGTTAATACATGTAAGTGTATAGAAAACGGAATGAGTTTACAAGAACATGTTTGGTAAAACTGGAAAATGCTTTTGGAATGCACGTCAGCATGAAACCGCGGAGTCAATCAATATTTTATCTTCGACTTCGAGTGGTTTATTTCCATTAGCTCACAACAAAAGTGAATGAAAATTTGAAAAGAAAAATCATACAATATTCAGTCGCGGCAGTTTCATTAACCAACGTTTTAAAGTACATTTGTTCTATTGTATTTAGCTGTAGATTAATTCAAATCATTTGAATGAATTCGGGATAGTCACATCTATAATTATTTTATTGCTTCTCAGTACACTTTAAAACGCATAATTTACTTGCTACATTTGACTTTTCTAGTATAAATACAACAAATATTTATTAATTATTCACCAAAACATTTGCTTTACATAAGGTCATAATCAGTTCCTTTGTTTGGAAATCACATATTTGTTTAATCCTGCATTTAATATGCGAGATTTTGAAGAATCTTTTTTATATTTTCATTTTTAAAAACTCTGTGTAATGTCAGGAGTTTTGCACTAATATGTATAATTTTTACAAGGTCTTCAAATTTGCATCCGATTTGATTTTTTGCACTATAACAATACTGTTAATGGGACATGTTGGGACATGTCCATAATATAATAAGAGCGTACAAGCAAAGGACTTTTCATTATAAAGTTTGACCTATGACCTCTAAATCATTTATGTACAAAGGTATGTCTTCTTTATCAAAAAAGGACTCAAAAGATATGGACCCTGAATAAAACTGTTTATAATTATACTTGTTTATTTCCAAAGCCGTGTGATGCTTGACCTTTTCTCCATCCCATAAAATTAATTGCAATATTGGTAAACTATTCCGCACCAGATTTAAGCAAAATAAGTAAAGAAATAAATAATGTTTTCAGGGATCTTTTCAATTTCTCCAGGTCACGAATAAAACAGTAGTGGTAAAATGAAATCTAATGTTTTAACAGGATAAATCAGTTTTTAAAACACAAAACAAACAAAATCCAAGTTGAACGCACGTTTTTCTGAGCCGTACATCTGTGTATATTTTCATTTTATTCGTTGCATGTACTAGACAATAGATCTAGAGTTCGCAAATCTCGGCAATATTTCCGAAAAGCTACAGTTTAGTAGCTCAGTAGAAGACTACAGTCATCTATGAAGCACATTCTAGCATTGCGTTGAGTGATGACACTATCTAACCGGTGTGTATTTCAATTGCGATTCGCAACAAGATTCCGATTGACGCATTTATATAGACCCGCCCATTTAAAAAAGCATGTTGAGAACATAATGCTAACACGGAAACAAATGCTGAAGAAAGCTCATAATAAAGTTGTACTCGCGAGTTAAAAATTACAGAGTTTATTTGAGAACAAACGGGGCGATGTTTACGTACATGTAACAGTTAAAAAAAAAAAAGCAAAGACGGGCGTATATGGAGAAAAGTCACAGATCGTACCTCGCTCATCGTATTACGTTATTCAGTTAACTGTGAAAAAATTCGTCAGAAACTGTTTAGTGAACAAATATATTTTACATTACCTTTCACAATGTACCATACATGTATATGGAATATCGCATGAGTTAAACCGATTGTTTTTCCTCACAAAAAGCTAGCGCTTGCTGTAAAATGGAGATTCACGGGTTTACACACCGTGAAATCCATAAGACGTTTTACAGCATATATCTTCGATTCCTTACAACAAATTTGTACTGAAAATTTTTGAAACATCGTCACCAGGTCCGTAAAATGACGAAGTGTGGTGTGTTTATATACATATAAAACTGTGTGTGAAATGGCGACTCGATTTGCACGTGAGTTTTACAATCCGAGGTCGATGAGCGTGTTAGAGAGAAAGTCATTGTAGAGCGTCAACATCAGTAGTAATTATTGTCTGATGAATATTGAGGTGCATGTAACAAAATTAATGATTCTACAGACTGAGAGGGTTATAAAATAAGGTTGATCACAGATCAGTCCAAAATTGAACATGTTTGTATAGTAAATTTCAATTTTTTTGCATGTTTGAAAACACATGCATACGTATACTTGTAGAAGAAAGTGTGCCATCGATAAGTTGAAGTTCAATAAAATGTAATTTTTGTAATATTCATTGTCAGTATATGTTGTGAATTCTTTGGAATAAGCTACAACAAAATAAATGCCGCCTCAACTTAAACTGATGCGTTGAAAATGATTGATCATGAATTTATCGATGAAGCATAATTGCTGCTGAAAATGATTGATCATGAATTTATCGATGAAGCATAATTGCTGAAAAATGAAATGGCAAACCCGTTTAAATAGTGTGTTTCTGATAATTGTTTACACCATAAAAAAATGACATGATTATTGTGAGAACTCTTGGTCAATTATCGCAGTGATATAATTTTTGGAGTCCTAGATACTGAGTTAAACTTCACATCTGGCAGTTGGTGCATAAGTAAGCAGACAGGGAAACGGCTCATTAAAAATAAGACACAATTTCATAAATTATTTAAATGTATGTACAAAATAATTAGCTGCTATAATGCTTAAAATATCTAATAAGATGTAAATTAGTTCTCAAACTGAAATCGACAATCGGTATAAAACATCGCCAGTAACTCTGCATACCTAATAGAGTTATCGTTCCTAATCCGCTAGGGTCCCTGTGAGAAATACCCTTCCGGCCAGGACGATAGCAATAGACAGTGGCTATTTATAGCCACCGTCTAAAAAATGCTCACATATATAATTATATTGCCTGAAATATGTGAACGTACGGTATCAGATATGTATTTACTTGTCCAGACTCGCCTATAATATGCTAGGAACATAAATCTTCAGGTTTTTAACAATTGAATGAATATATAATCTGATCTTTTTTTATTTTTTGAAATTTAATTTTTTTTTCAGTGTGTATAGTAGTATGAATTTTTCTTTAAATGACCAACCTACACCGAAAGCAACATTAAACATTTCGTAAGAATGCCTGACGTTATCAATAATCTTTTCACCTTTGACCTTTAGCTTTATGTATAAACAGTACTAAGCAAGTTGTGGAAATATCACACTATGAATTTGTAAGATCCACATGAAATAATTGCCGGCAAGTGTAAACGTGAATTATTTGATAAAATGGGAAAGTTCCCAATATCAAAACGGTTTCTTTGTTTTTGTTTTTGGAGAATTTTACAATGTACATGTGACCCTAACCAAAATATTTACATATACGGGGTCAAAGTTTAGATATGAATGGGAGAAAGCTGTGCATGCGATAGTGCATGCGGACTACACGTGGGAAAATCACAATGAACCGACCAATGACAGAGATAATTCCTAGACAAATCGTTTCTGATTGGCTGATCATAAATAATCTCCGGTGTACAATAAATACCGATATTCTGCTGAGCTTTCAATCATAACACAGTTTGCCACGCAAGCAGATTGAACAAGAATAATAAAAGCTACCAGAGACTTAAATCCACTTATTTTCTGTATACAAGCCAATATGCCGATCATTGAAAATAGCCAGGTCTTTGATAACCATGACGAAATTGACGACTGTTTCTTGGTCAAAAGATTATCCCTGTACGCCACTATTCGCCCCGAGGACATCAAATCTCTAGGCGCGGATCCAGGGCTGACCAAAACACCGCGCGGATCTCGCGGGTCTCTCCAAGATTTGTTCCGGCCCGCCCGGGATCTCCGCCATGACCTGGCCATCACCGAGGAGAGAGGGGGTTCCTCTTCCTCCCTGGAGAGTGTGTGTGAAGACACCCCGGTCATTGACGGACGAGATTTCCCCATCCAGTACAAATCGGCGGGAATCAGGCCGCATGAGTTTCCCGTGATCGGTAAGGATTTACTTTTATCTAATGATTTAGTACAATCAATACATTATTATCGAAAACCACGCTATACATTTTACTTCAGTATATTTTTTGTTACTTCCTTTTTATGAACAATTTTTTGCTTGATATAATATGTATCTAATTATATCGCATTTTTACACTATTTAGTATTTACCCTAGAGCTACGTTCATTAAGAACATTTTAACTGATCGAGTAAAAAATATTTGTATTCACTCAAAATGTAAGTTTTTAATTTTGTCAAAAGTACCAAAGTTGTTTAATGTTAGTGATATATATGAAAAGATGATCATCGAATATTGTAAGGTAAGTTTATAATGATTCATTGACCGATACTTTACATATATAAGTATATACCTTTCGACCGACAGTTACCACGGTAACGACAAGACAGCTTTGCCTAAAACTGGAAAGTTCCAGCTTATCTGGCGCGCATCTGTAATCGATACATACATGTACCCCATTATGCATAAAGCGGCTCAGATAGGTGCGCATGCACTTATCCACATTAAGGAGGTTCGATACTCGCAGCTATTTCATAACCATTTTTTATTTTCTAACAGAAGAGTTACACATGTAAAATTGTTCAGTATTTTACAAATAACCCACGTGAATGTAATTGAGTTTAACACAATATCGAAATATCAAAATCGCCAATCGGTTCGGTTGACTTAAATTTTATTGACAGTTTGAATATCCCGGGGGGGGGGATTTTTTACTCTAAAATTCAATATGTATGAAAACGACATGAGACCTCTTGATCAAACAGTGACCTTTCTGACCTGTGTTGATGCCCGTATGTTGTGGTTTGAAAAGGTTTTGTCTTTTCAGTTACCTTCGATTTCTGCTGTGACGATTCGGCAGATAGTTACGGATAGTTGTGTAAGTGGTAACATATTCATGTTACGTTACTGAAAACAACTGCCGAAATTTTAGATCTTATCTGTGACGTCATATTTTGTCACGTGGTATACATAGATAAAAAAAGATAACGAAATTAAAAATCATTCACTGTATGAGGTTTGAGTCGATCTTTCACTAGTATATTAAAAAAATGGGGAATAATTTTTAACATTTCCTTGACCATGGAGAAAGCTTCATCCAAGAGACATCGAGCAGTTGAGGAAAAAAGAAGAGGACGGAGAAACCCACACAACACAACAGAAATGTTCTAAATTATCCCTAATCTAATATCATTCAAATTATTCAAGGGGAAAAATTATTTTATTATTAAATTATTTTAGATGAACGGCATCTGTCAATGCTCATCTTATTTTTGAACAGGGCAATGAAATACCACGTGACAATTTTTTAAAATCGAAAACGCTCATACTTGAACCACAAATAGCTTTCATAACAAAAACACCAATATTGATTAGTAAAATTGTACCTGTATTTTGATAAAGCTTTCTATATGAATATATTATGGAAAGTGAATTCTTTCTGATGCAGTATATTGAAGTATTCACTAACCATCAAAATTTTTTAAACACTCTAGGATCAAATGTGCACTTTCATGGTCAATCTAATCAATTTGAAAGTATTGTGTTCTTTAGCCAAAACATGATGCTTTGTAATGAATGAAATGTAAAACAATCGGTTTGTTGGAAGAGTCCTCAGCATCTTGTTTTTATTTTTCTTCAGGTTTCCATGTCGACGAAAACATCTGTCCCGGGTTCCGATACCGAGTTCGCTACATGGGAACCAAAGACTTCCTGTTCAACGGAGAACCGCGCATGCTCCAATCCATCGGCCTTGGATATGGGAAGCGACTGACTTTCTCGGGAGAAACTCTTAACAACAACGAGAACTACTTCTGGTCCGACAGCCGACCGGAAGGATACGCATTTAGAGTATGCGCAGTGGAAGCAGGCGACAAATTCGTCATCTATGACGAAATGTCACGTGTCGTTGGTGACGTAGATATTATTGAGGTCGACGAGAACCAGACGGAAGAAAAGACCGTCTACGAGCCTGATTACGTCACAAAGATCGTCCGCGTGCGTCTTACCGCCAACATCCAGTACCATCTACATCACGGTATGTTGATGGACGTCACAGACCACATGACCAACCTCGAGGGCACTGCGGTTCTTGTACGTCACAGGGGTTCAATGGCGGCAACTCTGCAGCAAATCAGTGACGTGCACGTACCACGCATAGGCAAGTGTTCGCTGTGGAAGGAATGAGGGGGAATAACTCCAAGAAAAGACAATACCTCAATAGAAAGCGACCAGGGGCTCCAAATCCCCACTGCCCGAGGGTCCACATCGATGATTGTCCCTGATGCACATGCATTAAACAGTGCCGTGCAAACAACTGATACCATGTTACTTTCAGAAAAATATTTTACATATACAATTGTATACTGTTGATGTTTGTTTTTTATACATTATTGTTTTCCAGTTGTTTTTTATTATTTACAAATTAAGAATAAAACATTATTCTTTGAGATCATGTCTTTGTTGTTCGTCAATATTTATAGTAAAGTCTTTGAATTTTCTATGGGATTCGGCTTAATCGCTCACGTGATCTTGTGATGGCAGTATAAAGGATTTAGCAACTTAGTCTTCGGGCCTTTCTGGCATATGGGGAAAAAGTAATTTCGAAGGTGTCTATGACAACAATTTCTTTTATGTTATCTCTCAAGCATTTATTTTAACAAAGGAATTCAAAGCAGTTCAGTATACAAAAAAAATCCCTAAATAAAATGTAAAGCAGTTCCTGTTATTGAGCTAGTCAAATTTCTAACTCGTAGTGGTGCTGAGGGAGGCCACAGTAGTTTCAACTCGAGTTTCGGCATGATCTCAAGTTGATTGTCAGATCCGAGTGAGAGTGGGAGATAAAACTATAGCATGTTGTTCCTAACAAAAATGTTATGTACAAATTTTATTTACACACGTATTTTGTATAAATGAAAATTAATACGTGAATTTTGATGACGGGGTGTAAATTAAATGACTGTTGCTTCCTTTGAATTCTTTTTTGCACTTTTGTGCGATAGAAGTCATTTTATCGTATATACTAGTATCTTATGTACATTCATACCAACAATTCTTTCAGTTTAAGGTATCGGATGTACAATTAAGCCTGAGAGCTCGGGATTTTCCGGGATAAACTCGGTAGATTACGGAGATTGAAATAAATTTTCAAAATGTCGAATTATTTTTGATTCAACATAATAAACAAAAAAGAATAAACAATTGATGCATATAGTAAGGCAAGATTTTTTTAAAAATTATTTTTAAAAGAAAATATTTTAACTTTTTCCCCCTTACGTTGATTATGACATTGTAGCAGCTTTACGTCATTTGCCTTTGTATGACGTTATTTTTTTTTTCCCGCGGCGCTCTTGCTATAACGTGAAGAAAAAAAAGTAAAATTTGCAGTGCGTAAGTCACGTATTCCATCGAAAATTAAGTCGTTTTAATCTTTGATTTCGTAGATTTTGTGACTGTGCATAACTTGAATTGGGGGTATTCCGGTAATTATATGGCCTTATTTAATTTGTTTAATTTTTTTAATACCTAATTTCATTATACATTCAGAATGTTTCGGACTCAACATTTGTATAACGGCGTATTTACCATCAACTACTTTTAATAAGTACCATGCATACGAATTTCCTAGTTAAATTGATTGTACACGTTTATTGTAATCATTGTTATTTTCTATTAATCAAGTTGATAATAGTCAAATAATGACATTTCTAATCATTGATTGTATTTTTTCATCGGGATATCAAACAATTTTCTTCTCTTGCATTTCATATGATGTGCATGAACAGCATATTTTTCACTCTTTTTTAAAATTGCTGGATTTTCTATCATTCAAATTATGCTATTCAATACTGATTCCGACTGCTTTAAAGTCAATTCATTTCAATTGGCTGTTGACATAAAAGAGGCGCGTTACCATCCAATGAAATCAAATACTCAAAGTTTGATTGACAGGTTCAGCCAGTTAGCCGATGTCCGATGTTATGTGTGGTATTTGTACACATTGAATCTAATCGTGTAAAAATGCATGCTTATTACAACATCACAGAGTCATTTATAGTTGATATGGAATTTTGTTCTATGAAAGTCATATTTCGTTACAACTGTATAAAGCATGTTGATGTATTGTGTATTTCACTATCTTACGGTACGGAAACATCATAGACTTTATAGATAGTCTCCATTTAAAACTAACTGATTCTTGTTTGTTGAAAAAGAATACAATTTTGATTAAAAAATGATACAATGTATATTATTTTCTACGAGTTAAAGGTTCGGAATGAATTCTGATGAAATATTTCACACGGTTCTCCAACGCTTAGCTCATACTCTTTACGTGCCTGATGCGAGCCGCAATTCACGACTTCGTTGTAATGGTAACAATATTATTTGTGCAAACATTTTGCTGAATGAAAAAACTCAACAATTTAGATTTTGAATTCTAAAAATACAAGTTCTCAATCGTAAAGGAATAGAAAATAGTAAATCACCGGACAACGGGAATTTGCGTTAGATTATCATTGTTACCGCCGGGGGGGGGGGGGGGAGTAAATCGTGTAACGTCGTCATGGTCATTGTAAAAAATAATTCTAAAAATTAAAAAAAAAAAGGATAGAGATAAAGTAAAAAAATCTATTTCACTACTTTATAATTATTAAACTATGTTGGTCATTTTGTGGATAAATATCAATCATGTTTACACATGTTTTCATCAGAGAAAAATAGTATTTAACCGTGCATGATTTGCAGTGCTAGAATTACTTCCCCTTAGTGATTTGGCGGGAAAAAATTCTATTTTTAGAAACTACATACCCATACCTATCAAATGAGTGTATAGAATATATGCCTTACCAGGCATCATTTTTTGGTCAATTGTACATCTGATACCTTAATAAATTCATTTGAATAAAACGGGAATTTAAACTTGCAACCACGTACTTATCCTCTGAATATAATTGCAATTTAATTGAATTTTACTTCCATTTTTGCAACCATTTATACTTAATTTAGAAGCCATATTTATCCTTCCCACATAAACAGAGCCTTCACGTTACCTACATGTGAAATTCTTGCCCCTTTAAATATCAGGGCTACGTTCAAGATCATAGCAGCTAGCCTAGCCGCTAAGTGGTAGATATATAGGTCTATTGAACGACCGCTATGTTAGCCGCTAGAGGTCTCTGATTTTAAAGTTGAATTATTTTACCAAAGACATGATTTGTTAATTTCAAGCGGAAATATTTCAGTTATAAGGAATCATTCTTTAATTATAATAAGGTGATAATTTCGGTTTTTGGCGTGATCAATTTCAATAAAACCCGAAGGGCTTTCTAATATATTTGATCACGCCCCGGCCGAAATTATCACCTCATAATATTCAAAGAATGATTCCTAATCAATACTTATATTTATATAATTTGCAGCCATTGTACGATTAAATATTTAAATATAAATAAGCTAACCAGTTCAGTTTATTCGCCCAAACCATTAACATTCAATGGTACATGAGGTACATATAACATATTTACGTTAAATAGTAATGTCAAGGGTCTAAAAAAAAAATATATATATACACATACATATACATACACATACACATATATACACATACATATATATACATATATATATATATATATATATATATATATATATATATATATATATATATATATATATATATATATATACATACATACACACATACATACATACATATATAATATTATAATACAACATAGTAATACATGTGTCAATAAGTATACATAAGAGAAGAAAAATAGTAATAATACAAAGAGTGGTAGAAAAAGTGGATGATTATGTAGAGTTCAGAGTTTTAAATGGTATTCAATATACGCAAAGAGTAATATTAATAACTAGAATAGGTTAGGCTGGACAGCAGACTTGCTCCTGGATGTTCAAAATAAAAGTGCTTAATTTTTTCAATGTTTTTATGTTTGATGTTGTAAACAGTTCTCTAAATTTTAATGTATTTGGTTTATGACAGTACCTGGTTGGTAAAAATTGTTTACGTAAATTTGAGAGGGATGTGCACTCGAGAATAAAATGAAATTCGTCCGCTAATTTACCAATATTACAGAGTGTGCAACTCCTGTCATTTAAAGGAATTCCATACCATCTACCGGTTTCAATCGGTAAACGGTGGTTAGATGTTCTGAATTTGATAAGTGGTTTCCAAAATTTTTTTGTAAGAATGCTAAAGTATTTTTCAAATCCAAAATTTTCTTTATAAATTTTATATATTTGACCCTTGGATGAGTTATCTATGTCATTTGCCCATTTCTGAATAAACTGGTCCTGTAATCTTTGTTTGATGGCAGCCGAAATCCACTTAACCGTATATGTTGCTGTACTTTGTTCTACCCAGATATTAGAAAAACCACAAGAATCTAAAGTATGTCGCTAACCCCGCTAGCGCCCCAATTATACGTCATTCGAAGTTATTGGATTGTAAAGTCGCAGTGTTATCACAGGCAAAGACACTGAAAAAAATGCAAATATACGTGTTAAAATTCATAGTATTTTATAGCATGAACAAACTATCACTAAATAAAATAGATTTCATGCTTATTTAATTACAACGTGGTAACTAAGGTAGCGTCTTCAATTTGATGCAGATAGCATGCATTAAAAGTTTAGACTACGAATATCTACATAGCGTCTAGCTTAGCTTATACCGTTCAACAGCGTACAGGTAGCTGCTAAGTAGCCCTGCGTGGCAGCTATACGATCATGAGTTCACGCATCCCAGGTGAAAAATGTGTTTGCGCAAGATGATACAAAATCAAATACTATTGATATGATGACGCTGGGTCAACAAATTACCCCTGGGGTCCGTCTTCAACTCTTTAATATGATATCTATGACCATAAACTATAATTTAGCAAATTAAAAATCCAAATATTTTAGCTTTAGAATTTGAATATTTTTCTATATCTCTATGTAAATATAGCATAAAAATGGCTACGACCAGCCTTTTTTTATGCGTGGGTTTTTATTGCATGAAATATTCATGCATGTGAAGAAGTTGTGCTCTTTTCACATAAATGAAAAATGACACATGAGATGCACGTGAGGCTCAGTTTTCTCAGAAATTCATACGACTCACTCACATGCTTATTGCTTATTTTAATCAATTACTATAGTAATAGACGGACTGGATAAATATGATTGATAAATCATGCGCGGATCCAGAAAATTTTTCCGGGGGGGGGGGTCCGAATTGAAAGTAGGGGGCTACACTATTCATCAGAAATGTTGACAAGCCAAAAAAAAAAAACCAAAAAAAAAACAAAAACAAAACAAAAAAAAACAGCCTAATTTCCCAAAATCATGAAATTCCTAATCCCGGGGGGGGGGGGGGGGGGGGGGGGGGGGGGTATAACGTAGTATTCCTATAACTCGAAAAAAAATTGTACCTGTCAAATTTTTCCCATATTCATGAAATTGAAATTCCTAATCCGTGGGGTGGGGAAAGGGGGCCGAATATGCCTATAACTGCAATTTTTTTAATATCACTCTTAATATTTCCGCTTCCGACGCCTTTCCAAAACATATATATGTGTTTTCCGGGGGGGGGGGGTCCGAATCATATTTGCGATAATTTCACTATGTAATTTGTAAATTTAATAACTTCTGATTTTCCAGGAGGGGGGGGGGGTCCGGCCCCTCCCCCTCTAGATCCCCGCATGGATAAAAACTATATAGATATATCTATTAGTATCAAATTTATAATGTTAGAAATTTGATTAATTTCAATTTTTTTTTAACTTAAAAAATTATTGTGAGCAATTAAATTATAATTTCACAAGGGAAACGTCACGATACACTAAAACTATACGAATGTTTAGAATATTCAAATTTTGGTTCAAATTGTTACAAAGTCAGAGTTGTATTTTGCAGTCCTGTTACAAAATGCTGTATAATGAATGTGAATCGTCTTTGGCACCTGCTGAAAATTGGGTTAGTGTAATTAAAAATAAACTTTTTGAAATAGGTCTAGGACATATATGGTATGAACAGGAGTATATACATTGTGCAACCTATTTTCCTTTAATTAAGCAAAGAATCATTGATCACTTTACTCAACAACTTGTAGAACAGATTAATTCCTCATCTCGATGTTATTTTTACAAGCATATTATTGACCAGTTTTCATTATAATATTATTTAACAAAATCAATACCTTCTACATATAAGAAACAAATTACAAGAATTAGATTGTCATCTCATAGACTTGCAATTGAAAGTGGACGACACACTAATGTACCAAAAGAAAGACGCTTATGTAAATTTTGTTCAGATATTGAAGATGAATTCCATTTTGTTTTGAAATGTTAGCAGTATAGAGAAATCCGAGTAAAATATATTAAGAAATATTATTGGAAAAAACCTTCTGTATACAAATTTATACAATTATTAAGTGTTCAAAATTTTAAAGAACTGTGCAATTTGGGGAAGTATCTCCATCTAGCTTTCAATATTTATGATAATTAAGAAAAATTCTCTGGTCTTTTTTCGCCTGTTAGTAAAATTTTATTTTATACACATTGTCAATGTACTTTACATGTACATGTACCATGCCATTAATCAATATTGCTATTAATTATATGTAATAACCTATGCCATAAGATGTATGTCTTGTGCAAATAAAGAATGTGATACACTTACTACTGAATCTCTCTTCTTCGTTACTATTTTCAGTCTAATGATTATGATATTTTAGAAAGGATATACTTTAATATCAACTCTGTCAGGGCCGTCACTCCCCTCTAATTTGAACCGAATATCGGACCCATTCACAATGGCAAAAAGCGGCAGATTTTCCCAATTTCAGGATAAAAATTCCCAAATGTATAACTATTTACAACTTGCGAATTGCACATGTCAAGCTGTTTGCTTTTTGGTCAGTAGATTAGCCGTAATTCATTAAAGCTGACTTAATTATATTACGAATGATCAAGTAATGGGGACGACACTGATGATTATTTTAACTGGACTTGATCCCTGTGGTGACCTAACGAGCCCAACTAGCAGAGTCGGGTTATACAGCACCTGCACTGCGCAGCATGAGTGATGCATTTTAAAGTGCTAATGATGGTTATAAATAATTGTGATCACAGTATCATTGGTTGATATCTTGTAATTAGATAATTAGTTCTTTGGTTATCAGGAAATCATTTAGACTTTTAAACAGATCTTTTGCTTTACGACTGTAATTGGGTCACAGGGTTTTAGTAATACCCGTAAATACACAAGATGTCAGTAACATACATGTATTACACAGAATTTTGCTTCTAAGATATTTCAAATATTTAATCTATTAAATGAAAAATAATAATTCCACATCATATAGATTTGGTTCCCTTTTCCAAATTTGATGTTTATCTTTTTTTGTTTGCTATTTTTGAAGAAACGTTTTTCTTTTTTTTTTTTTTATATACGCCTGTGGGTTACCTTGATTTAAAAAAATATTAAACCAACATGTATTGATCATGTGAAAAAAAAATGAAGACTTTTTATTTCCCTGACCACTGTAAAATTTCAAATCAAAAATTTGAATTTGTAAATCAACATGTATATTAAATAATTTTTGAACTCTTCATAATTCTGAAAATTTCCCTATTTTTTTTAGTTTGTCTTCTTTTTACTCTTGGTTAGTTCTGAGAACATCATGTGAGCTGTAAAACTTTAATTTTAAGAAGTGAACAACAGATTAAGCTAATAACACAGGCACCTGACGTTATATATTTTTCTCATAATAAAAATAAATACCCTATATCTAATAATACACAAGGTACCCATCCCCGCCATCTTGGATTTATTTCAAACTGTCACATCAGCTGGAAGTTTTGCTTGAAACTCATCGGTAAAATTATTTTGCGATCCTCTCCGTCTCCCGATCAGTCATTCAACATCTAAGCTTACAACCAATTCAACCAAAACAGTGCATTACAACTGTCATTAATGAAAATCACCCCTCGATCTGCGTCTACTGCCTTAGATATGCGTCAAAAGGCTAAAGGGTGGACGGAAGTTGACATAAATTGCGTCATACTTTGGGTAATCCCTTCCAAATATAGCACCGATACGAATATTCAAAAGACGTCAATTTTGAATTCGATCAACATACAAGTTAAAACTAAGAAAAGGGATTTTATAAACAGTCAATTATAACTTTTGATACACAAAGTTTATATAAACTTGTTTATAAATGCATCTATTTTGAAATACTGAAACAAACACACAGTGCAGGGAAATCTCATTTACATATAGGTGACAACTTCCGTCCACCCTTTAGACATTTATCGCATATCCAAGGCAGTAGATGCAGATCGAGGGTGATTCTCATTATTGACAGGAGTAATGCACCGTTTTGGTTGAATTGGTTGTAAGCTTTGATGTTGAATGACCGATCGGGAGACGGAGAGGATCGCAAAATAATTTTACCGATGAGTTTCAAGCAAAACTTCCAGCTGATGTGACAGTTTGAAATAAATCCAAGATGGCGGGGATGGGTACCTTGTGTATTATTAGATATAGGGTATTTATTTTTATTATGAGAAAAATATATAACGTCAGGTGCCTGTGGCTAATAAATACAGAAGTCATTTTGATGATATACTAGTATTAAAGTATCTTAAATTTTCCCAATTCAACAAAAAATGTCGATAATTTTCCCAATGGAGAGGGACCCGGTCCCTGTACCAAAAAGTACTGTGACAGCCCTGTCTGTTAGAGAACAAATTGTTCTTGAGATATCTAAATATTTTGAGGCATACAGATAACCCATGCAGTTACAATAGCCATATTTATCGTGAATTGCCTCTTTGTGATTATAAATATTAACTGGATTATCAGTAGGCTGCCGAAACTTGAATAGTGCCACATTGCAATGTTTTTGTTCTGTTCTACTTTCTGTCTCTGTGTTTTATTTTCTTTCAAAATTCCTTTCATACCGTAGCATATGACCGCCCCAAATCTGACATGCAATGTTAAAACACTGTATGACATATGCGGGTCCAGAAAATATTTCCGGGGGGGGGGGGGGGTCCGAGGGATAATTTTGTTTTCCGGGGGGGGGGGGGGTGTCCAAGGCCTATTTTCGGGAAATTTACTTTGAGACTTTAATTAAGAATTTTCCGGGGGGGGGGGCGTTTCGGACCCCCTCCACCCCCCCCACCCCCGATCCGCTCATGCATGAAAGATTTCAGTACGGTCTTTGAAGTTACATGTCACAGGCACCTGACGTTATATATTTTTCTCATAATAAAAATAAATACCCTATATCTAATAATACACAAGGTACCCATCCCCGCCATCTTGGATTTATTTCGAACTGTCACATCAGCTGGAAGTTTTGCTTGAAACTCATCGGTAAAATTATTTTGCGATCCTCTCCGTCTCCCGATCGGTCATTCAACATCAAAGCTTACAACCAATTCAACCAAAACGGTGCATTACTCCTGTCAATAATGAGAATCACCCTCGATCTGCATCTACTGCCTTGGATATGCGATAAATGTCTAAAGGGTGGACGGAAGTTGTCACCTATATGTAAATGAGATTTCCCTGCACTGTGTGTTTGTTTCAGTATTTCAAAATAGATGCATTTATAAACAAGTTTATATAAACTTTGTGTATCAAAAGTTATAATTGACTGTTTATAAAATCCCTTTTCTTAGTTTTAACTTGTATGTTGATCGAATTCAAAATTGACGTCTTTTGAATATTCGTATCGGTGCTATATTTGGAAGGGATTACCCAAAGTATGACGCAATTTATGTCAACTTCCGTCCACCCTTTAGCCTTTTGACGCATATCTAAGGCAGTAGACGCAGATCGAGGGGTGATTTTCATTAATGACAGTTGTAATGCACTGTTTTGGTTGAATTGGTTGTAAGCTTAGATGTTGAATGACCGATCGGGAGACGGAGAGGATCGCAAAATAATTTTACCGATGAGTTTCAAGCAAAACTTCCAGCTGATGTGACAGTTTGAAATAAATCCAAGATGGCGGGGATGGGTACCTTGTGTATTATTAGATATAGGGTATTTATTTTTATTATGAGAAAAATATATAACGTCAGGTGCCTGTGTTACATGTGTATAGTGAGCATTGCATGAAAAGGGACATAACCCGCGTTTATATACGCGGACATTATGTTGTGATTCGGGGCAATCTAATTCAAATTAGAACTTCAATCTGCTCCTCGGTTTTCGATATGTCACGCGACATATTGAAAACCGAGGAGCGGATGGAAGTTCACATTTTAATTAGATTGTGATTCGGGGTTGCTATATGAACACGATTGGATATTACGGTTGATATAAATATTTAACATTACTTTACAAAGCCCATTTGATGAATTTTGCATGAAAATAGCATTCGCACAAATTTCATGTGAAACTATAACTCTGTCCCAAGATATCCTGGATTTACATTTTGCTTAATTTAATAATATTTATAAATACCTTAGGATCCAAACGATGCTCATTCAAAAGTATGAAAAATTTCCAAGATTTCTCAGTTAAAACGCCCCCGTTAGCTTATCAGGTTTCAAAACAAGGCTAAAAAATGTGATGTCTACGGGGATTTTGTATTGCAGTAAGCCCGGATGATAACGTTGAAAAATTGCGCGAGGTATTCCGAGTACTTCCGAATGGAGAAAAGATGTAAACATTCCCCATTATAAATCTTCGTAAGAAATCTGTTTTCGTTCCTGGGAATTTTTTCGAGTGAAAAATGATAATGTGTCAATGAAGATATCTTGGAAATTTCCCCTTTCATCGATTTCAATTGCACTTCTTTTACAGGTATGTGAATTTTTAGTTAAAATCGGCCAAATGTGCTGCATAAATATCTTGGGACAGACTATAGTATACATTTCTCCTGATTTCTCCCCACAAAAAAAAATTCACGTGATTTTGTGTGTGTGTTATGTACAGGTTATAAAACCATAATGTATCAAACGTTCTGAATTCACATGGATATATCACATAGAAAATAATTTTCCCACTTGAAATTCGTGTGAATGCCCTTTCATGTGCATGCATGCATGTATTTCTTGTAAAAATTAAAATTTTCACGTTAAATTGCAAATCGTAATTTTCAAATGTAGATCCTTTGTTCATCTGTTTGTCCGTTAAATAACTACTCGTTCGCACCCCCCCCCCCTTCGGAAAATGGAAATTTACATAGTAAAATTATCGCAAATATGTCTCGGAAAGCCCCCACGGATTAGGAATTTCATAATTTCTGGAATTTTTTCCCCTAGGTATGTTTTTTTGTTTTATAGAGAAGGTATACTACATACCCCCCCCCCCCCCCCCAGATTAGGAATTTCATGGATTAAAGAATTTATTTTTGCTGGGTATGCTTTTTGTTTTGAGTTATAGGTATACTACGTTCCTCCCCCCACCCCCCCCCCCAACGGATTAGGAATTTCATGGATATAAGAGACATTTTTGTTGTTGTTGTTGCTGGGTATGGTTTTGTTTGCTTTATGCTTTACGTCCTCCCCCCCCCCCCTCCCCCCCCCCCCCGCACGGATTAGGAATTTCATGATTATGGAATTAATTTTTTTTTAATGATTAGTTTAGCCCCCTCCCCAACTATAAATAAAGCTTAAATTGTTTCTCATGTGATCGCATTGGTTCGTGAGCGTATTTATATATATAAGGAATAGGGAATCATTCTTTGAATATTATGAGGTGATAATATTGGTCGGGGCGTGGTCAAATCCAATAAAGCCCGAAGGGCTTTATGATAGATTTGACCACGCTCCGACCGAAATTATCTCCTCATAATATTCAAAGAATGATTCCTTATTACTTATATTTATATATTTCCAATTTGTACACTTTAAAACAACATTATTTTAAAATCACCATTTTTTCATGTACATGTAGCACATGCTACATGTATGTATTACTGCGTGGGGCGGCCAATACCGTTTCTCGGTTATGCTATAAGACACGCTCATTTTGTGTAACTCATATTTTATGAAGTTATTGGGTTTTAGCATGCGCGGATCTAGGGGGTGGGGGGGGGTCCTCCCCCCCCCCCCCCCTGGAAAATGAAAATTTATTAAATTTACATAGTAAAATTATCGAAAATATGTCTCCCCCCCCTGGTAAACACAATTATCCTTCGGACCCCCCCCCCTGTAAAAATTTTCTGGATCCACGCATGTTTAGGGTTCAAAATTGATTTGTAATGTTATCACAGACAAAAGACAGTTGAAAATGTTAATATTGTTAATAATGACATGTTATGTTTTGTCAGCGCGGATTCATATTAGTTGCAGGTCTTTGCACATAGCTCCCGGTTTGAAAAAAAATTGGATGGACGACCTGCATGGGCCCGTCGTCTATCCGAATTTTTTCACCTGGGAGCTAGAAGAAATGCAGCTAGATCCATATCAGAAATTTTTTTAAATTCGAATACTTGGTAAAATAAAACCTGTAAGTATTTTTTTTCTTCAAGTATTCGAATTTAAATTTAACTGTATATATTTAAACACATTTAATTCAATTCAATGGTTTATTGACATCACCATGTTGGCATACAGTCAAAATGAAATCAAATGACAGACAAAAAAGAAAACATTATTACATAAGGGCTATAACATGCAAAATAGTTCTATACAATACTTCATAGTTCCTGAAAGTGTTTTCTCTGCATAAAGCATTTATCTAAGTAGATACATATACGTTTTGTAGTAATATAGTCACATGGATTAACAATTTCTTTTATAGGATCAATACAACAGTATAATTTATCATTGAAAATATCACAATATTGAAATCGAAGATTGTCATACACAGGACAGTAAAGTGCAAAATGTTTTTCATTTTCGACTAATAATTTACAAGCATAGCATACACGCTTTTCCTTAGGGATAATTGGTTTACAATATCTACCTGTTTCAATAAATAGTGAATGTGCACTTATTCTTAATCTTGTTAGCTGGGATCTTTCATGCTTTTTCAAGGAAAACTTTAAGTAATCTTGCAACTTGTATTCGTTAGAATTTAATATTTTACTGTAAAATTGAAGTTTCCCTAAGTTAGAGGATGAGATTTTGTTCAATTGTTCAAAGATCATATCAACAAAAGTTTTGCAGAAAACTTCAACATTTAAAGCCCGGGTCATAAAATTTCCGATCTTTAGCCCCACCTCCATTTCATGAAAGATAAGAACAGATATCCTTTACACAGTTTTAAATAATTTAAAAAAAAATAAAATAAAGATGTTCTATTTTTTCTGATAAAGGTTGGCTTTATATAACGGTGACTATATAGTGTATAATGCAAGTATTCTTATATAAATTATTGAGGTTACATGTAAGCCGTTGAGGGTCACGGGATCCGGTTTGGTCGGCTTCTAACAAACCTCTATATAGCTCCTTTCATCCAAATATAGGAAATAACTTAAGAAAGAAAGGTGAAATTGATGACCTGCGTTATTAACACGAATTCAATGAAATTTGAATTAATTTACTTTTCAGACTATTCAAAATAATTATATTTGTTGAAAATAAATAACGATAAATAAGCCTAATTATAAATTTACGAGATTTTGGTGTATAAGATGTTCATATCCTATTCTTTAGAAATTCAAAATGATGAGAACTCGTTCTAAAAATGTAAAAGTTCAAATCGATAAATTCCTCTAAATTCGGAGGAAACTTTTCTTTCAACGAGGTTTGTATAGCAGTAAGAATCGACCAATCAGCGATCCGCTTTCTTCCACGAGAATAACACGTGTCTGGATGAAAACAGTGCATGAAATCAATTTACTCGGCTAAAGTTTAATACAGTACGTAGATCGCTGGGAATAAATTAACAACGAATTCTGCTGGTTTATTAAAGTAACACTATTACAAAAAGCATCAAGGTAAGATCACTAATTTAGGTTGCCCATTTTGTTTCAGGGAAGACATTTTGACGGGATGCAAGATTCTGCACACGAATGAAAACGATGTGGTAACAAATCTCAGCTCCCGTGTTTTGTATAAGAATAAATTATTTCCTCGTTTAGTTAATCAGGAAACTGTTGTATTTGCATCTTATTGATGATTTCTTTCAAACTGACAATAAATATCAATTGAAATTTGCACAAATTTCTGAATCGAGAGGAAAGTAATCCTGTGTTTACATTTTTCTGCAAAACTGCACGTGTCAAGGGCGATTATATTCGATATCCCGTAATATCATGATTGTGAAAAATAAGTTTGGGACAGGGTTAGGAAATGTATCAATATATGTATTAACTCGTATAGTTATGCAAACAGAGACCATAATATACCATGTATACAACACTGTGCAATCCGTTCCAGACAACTTGCATAACATAAACAATCAATGGTTCAACCCCAATAGATCGGAGATCAACCCTTATTTACTCTTTTATTTGCATTGTATTTCCTCAAATGCATGGTAATTACCAATAGACGTTGAAATCTGGTGAACTTCAAGAAGTGTGTATTAAATTAGGTCAAGCTCCATGAAATGTATCTAAAGAGGTCTGTACAGTTCACGGTATCTGATTTGACATGGAGGGCAGTGAAGCGCAACAATTATTTTTTTTTTTTTAGCAGACTAAGTCTTATGCTAGATTTACCCAGCTGATTCCAACTGGTCACAGACCATTAGATAATACCCCGCAATGGACAATAATCTGGGTGGGTCCAAGTGTGTGTGGGGTTTTTTTGGGGGGGGGGGGTGATTATGAAACCAACATCTTGAGGAGACCGGATGAACACATGTGGTAGCCACATGGTCATCTACCATGACCTTAAATCAAAAGATCACAGACTGGGGGGCAGATGGCTAGGTATTTATCTGGTCAGACAGTTCTGTGTCAGCTGACCAATTAACAATTATAAAGCAGTTCATCAGGACATGTAGGATGTATGGACATCTTTTCTCATATTACAGATCTGTTTTTGGCTCAACATATGCATTAAGCATGCAGATATACATGTAATATTAAGACTGTGACTGCTACCCTACCCTACCCTAGATGCAAGCATTGGATGTGTGTGACTGGGAACCACTGCATGTCTATTTACACTCTCAATGTGGTGAAAGGGTGGGGGGGGGAGGAATCTGATGGAGGTGGGGATTAGGGGGATTAAGGGGCAAAGCTTACCGTAGTTAAGGATGAAAAGCAACTGTATCAAGGTAGAGATGTTAGGTCCTGGGGAAGGGTGCGGGCCTGGGGAGGAGGGTACACATTTCCTGTATTTGAATGAACAGGTTTTTACCAAGAATTGGTTCACTTGAGGTCAGTGCACCCGTCCTTAGAACATAAACAATCTTGGCCTAGTAGGGCCAGGGACCCTGGTTAGGATATTCCCCAGGTATTGAACTGATTTTCTCTGGCACTTGGCCATTATTACTGACACACACAGGGAGAAATTAATTTTCTCTGTACAGGGTTTATGTTCTTGTACCTGCTGTATGTAAAGTAAAACTGCATTCAACTGACTAGCTCCAGAAAAGTGTTTGCAAACAATCTCCTTGTGAAGTTCACATTGCAGTTCCCCAGGTTTCTATGTTCAGAGAACACAGTGTGTATCTGAGAGATTCAGACAAGCTATACAGACAAGCTCCACCATAATGTTGCACTCAAAACTGTCGACTCGAATCTTACGAGTTACCCCGACAGTGTTTCAGCAACATGATCAAAGGAATTCCAATTTTTGAGATTTTCAACATATGTTAAACGTTGATCTTTTTGGCATAAAGTTGAGTTTGTTAATGTGTAAAACAGGAATAAAATTCAAAAGAAATTTTAGGTGAAAGTCACATACTGTGGAATCATTTAAATTCGTGGGGGCCAATTTTCGTGGATTGTTGGTTTTTTGCTTATTCGTGGGGATGTAATTTCGTGGGTGCGTCGGTTTTCAGTTTCAGTAAGAAAGAATACTCTTAAAAAAAGGCTACCCACGAATACCACAAAAATTGAGCCACCACGAATTTAGATGATTCCACAGTAAAACAGAATAACACAATTGCATGATATTTTTAAAGAATTTTCTGAAAAAAATTGCACAGTTCTTAGGGGAGGAGATCAACACATAGGCTTTGGAAGTAAAATCTAGTTATAAATTTGAAAGTGAAAATTCAGTTATAGCATTTTGCTCTCTTTGGTGCCATGCCAAACACTTCTGCAGGTTTGTTTTATATTGTGCAATTTATAACAATGCCCTTTTTTTTTTTTTAACACATATGACATTATGTGACGTCCTTTTCTATGATAGACAGCAACCCCAAGCTTCTTTATCTCATGCATGTATGCTACCACCGACCCCAGCGCCCCTTGACCTTATATAACATCAGACATGTCAGAAGGAGGCACCCTTGATCTATTTATTTCCAAATCAAAAGTCACAGCATGGCTTGACACTGTCAATCAATTACACAGGTAGAAATGTCAGTGTGCACAGGTTATAAAAGTGTGTCACAATTTAAAAACACTTCAAAGTCGTTATCTCTCACTGCACATAGTTGAATGGCCTACTTTCGAACCCCTCAATATGAGTCAATATGTGTGTAACAATTTGTAGAATGTGGGTCAGTTATGCGTGGCCAAAAATTAACAGCTACCAACTGCAATTTGGAAAAAAAGCGCCCCCCCCAAAAAAAAATTACAAGGATATTAATGAGTTTTTTTATTGTAAATAAAGTCAGTGGATGTTAATGTGTTGAAATGCCAAAGAAAAGCTGAAATTTGCAGTGATGTGTTATTTATGATAACGAAACATGTTAAAATGCATGTTTCAGGTTTTACTGAAATTTAGCATGTGTTTGTTGCATTGCATTAGTAACATTATATAAATAGTGCCTGCTTGGGAGGGTACCAGTTGAAATTGACACCCCGAGAAAACCATTGTCAACCGACGCGAAGCGGAGGTTGACAATGGTTTTCGAGGGGTGTCAATTTCAACTGGTACCCTCCCAAGCAGGCACTGTTTATTTTATTATACTGAATGTCTTGATTTTATAGCAAATTTTACTGCTTTTATATAGAAAAGACGCGAGTTCTACGGCGAACCGTACGCGCATAATTTACGCGCATGTAACAATTCGTTCTATTGGCCCGTTGCCAAGTGTGTTGCTAACGCTGAGGGTATGGGAACGGATTGTCAACTGCGTCTAAACCAATCAGATTTCAGTATTTAACATGAAAGTATAATAAAACTTTATACATATTGTTTTAAAAAGATAAGCACTCCTGTGCTAGGCTTAGAAATAGTCCTTTATTAGAGTCAAGAAAGGTTCAAAACTATCCCCCGAATTACAGGCACATGACATGCCTGAACGCTGCAAGCACTCGCCGCAAAATTCCATTTGGTTGTTGAGGATAGCTGTACATTGACTCTTTCGGTGTAAAGAAGAGTTCTGGACGTATACTTGTATATATCATGGCCACTATTGCATACAGTATTAAGCAGGAGTAGAGCTTCAACATTTCATTGTCAATGAGGCAACATTTCAGTTCACTTAATTCAGTTTACTTGATGGTCAGACTACTTTGAATTCTGGTGCCAGAGAGCTCAGTTGGTACACCACCTGACTAGAGATTCAGGGGGTGCGGGTTCGAATCCCGGTCTGGTGCGTCAATATTTCTTCCATCCTGTTACATTATCAATTAAGGGTTCACAAGGGGCAACAAGACTCTACATCAATGTTACTGGTAATTGATTGAAATATTTAAAAGATTTTAACAGAATTTGATATTATGTGTCTTTATTGACCTGTTATCACATGTCACCAACTTTATGAGGAACAAAATAAAACAATTTATTAGCGTTATGAATGTTATTGTAAATTTCTTGAGGAAGTCCTGGTATTGTGATTTGCTGTAGCATTGTAATTCTGCCCTCTTTGTCAGATACTACAGCACTATACCCATGAGATCTGTCAGCGAAGAGATGTCTACAATGGAGGGACAGTTCCCCGGCCTGCCCCACCCCCAGGGCCTGTACGACCCCACCCTGGAGAGAGACGCCTGTGGGGTGGGATTCGTGGTCAACATTGACGGCTCCAAATCTCACAAGGTCAGTCAACACTAACTTTCTTGGATTTTGTTGTTTGTCATTTTTATTCAGTCCATGAAAACAATATATAACATTCATAATGAACAGATTGTAATATGCTTTCATTAAGTTCTAGTGTGTACTCATAGCATGGATGGTGTACACTGAGGTAACATGTATATATATGTCTCTGCCTGTTTTATATATATACCACACTGTACACATTACAGTAACTGGTTATTTATACTTGGGCAGTACACATACATCTGTGTATTGTACACTTGTCTAGTACTTGGCTCAACATGTTACACACACCCTCATACACATGTACACTTGGCTCCTAATAACCTATCATACACACATCTGTGTATTGTACACTTGTCAGAACAATACATTTATCATTGTATATACCCTTGTATACTTGCTAACCCCCCATCCCCCCCCCCCCCCCCAAAAAAATGCACTGAATAAAAGAAGGCATCAACCAACAGTGACTAATATAGAGAACATTGACAACAGGTTGGACAGAAGCAGGAAACATTACAGGTGTAATGTGTACCTGGGCAAGGTGTGATTAGAATAATCCCTTGAATTAAAATAAATTTCCTGTCGGTGACTGATTTGTGTACAAACACATGTCTTTGTTCGACCATTCATCTCTCTTTCCTTGCTTTTGTATTAGTGTGAAAAAGATCTATATATGTGGAGAGAGAAAGAGAAAGAGAGACAGACAGACAGACAGACAGACAGACAGACATACAGACAGAGCAGAGCAGAGCAAATATAAGTTGATGAAAGAGATGTAGTGCACCTAAATGTTGTGAGACCCTGTCTATGAAATAAAAATGTTTAATAAGATTTCATTTTCATGTTTGTTTGTAGTGTGTTGTAGTCAGCAGATTTGTTGCGTAACTTGTGTCTGAGAACTTAACAATAGAACATTGAAAATCATGCCAAAATTGATTTGCACAACATTTTTCAAATGAGTTATTTACATGACATATGATGTAATATAAAGAAGTAACAGACAAACACAATTATAGTACATTTATAGTACACTGGATGCAGACGAGAGATGATGCTGCAGACTTTATACATCAATAAGTCATTGATCTCACACAAATTTGTCATCCATCAGTCTGCCAACAGATCACACAATTAATTCCCATTAAGCCCCCCAGGAATTACTGGATGGTTTGTGTATACACTATAACTCCCATAGAGCCCCTAGGAGTTTGATTGTGTATTGGCAGATAGTCGCATGCCTAACTTCTATTAATATCAGTTTTTACGAGCTCTTCCAGCCAAATATGGATTTTCTTCTTCTTCCCACTCTTGTTTGTACTGAGATGCAGAGACAGGATACAGATACACCAGGTGTAAATTGACTCTGACAGCCATTGGCATCTTCCAAATATCGGCTTTATCTGTAGAAGTTTTCTGAGGCAATGTTGGATTTTAGCTAGACATGAAATGGAAATCTATTTATTACATGATGTAACACTAGTATTTAAAGAAACCCAGATCCTCAAAATATGTTGTATAAAATTCTCTTAAATAAGAGAATATTTTTATTAAGAATTTGACTATAAAATTAACCATGTTAACTAAAGAATTACATTTTAAAAATAACCATTGTTACTGATTACATGATAATAGATATTACATTTTCATTTATAAGCAGATTGCTGTTGATTACATTGAAATTATTACAGTTTTATCTTAAGGTGGCTGTGGCTGATTACATTTTTATGATAACACATTCATGGTTTCCTGATACTTGTTAAGTACATTATAATGGTTACATTCATCATTATTTGTCATTGATTACTGGTGCTGTATCAGATTACATTATGTTGATTACATTATGATAATTCAAAAGTTTTATCTTATTTAAGCTGATTGTTATTACATTTTAATGATCATAACACATCAATGTTTCCGATACTTGTTGATAACATTGTAATATTATGTTTGTCATGATTACAGATGCTCAGAGACGATGTTGATTACATTATGATGGCTATATCATGGTGATTATAGTGATTACAATCATTACATGTTGTTTATTACAGGTGCTTCGGGACTCGGAGACTATGTTGATTCGGATGGAGCACCGCGGGGCCTGTGGGTGTGACAATGACTCGGGGGACGGGGCAGGGGTACTGACCGCCATACCCCACAAGCTGTATGCCCGCATCATGAAGTAAGTGTAATCAGTCACAAAATATTGTAATATTTTATTACCGTGACAATAAGAGTACATATTTTAATAAATTATTTGGTGAATATTGTAAATTCCTTATTAAACGCGAGGAATTATATCCGCATAAAATCGCGAGAAGCCCGCCTCGCGCATTTTAAAATCTCGCTTTTAATATTCAGACATATATAAACTACATGAAACTATGATAAAATTTTGGCATTTGCTATTTTATGTTCTCGCGATTTGATGGAAAACCGTTGAACCGCGGAGTTAAGAACTCGCATAAAATAAGGAATCTACAGTACATGTATATCACCACCATCTCATACAAGCTGTATGCCTGCATCATTAAGTAAGTGTAATCAGGCACAGAATATTGTAATATTACAGTGACAATAAGAGTAGATATATTTGATTACATGTATATCACCACCATCCCATACAAGATGTATGCCCGCATCATTTGGTTAAATTAACCCAAAAACTTAAACAGAACATTTTAAAAATATTGTGTTAGATTATGTGATTGCATCTGACTGCAATACCCCACAAAATGTAAGTGGGAATAATGAAATATGTGCTATCAATGAAAACAATTAAAACAGAATATTGTAATATAGTATAACATTATATTGTAATTTAGTATTACATTATATGATTATATCTCTATGCCATGCCTTTCAAGATGTATGTTTGCATCATTAAGTAAAGGTTATTTTATTTAAATAAAAATTAGAATTATCATACATTATCATCAAAAACATCATCGTCATCGTTACCATCATCATCGTGATAAAATAATATATTAGTTCCATCTCTAGAGATGTACTTGTTGTTTTGTAGAGCGGACCAGGGAATCGATCTACCGGAACCAGGGAAGTACGCAACGGGAATGATGTTTGTTGGCAAAACCCAGGTGGAGGAGGTCAAGGCCGTCTTCACTCAGATGGCAGAGGACTTCCAGATCAAGGTAAAGGTCACGCTGAGATCAGATATGACAAGTGAAGGTCAAAGGTTATAAACACAAAAAAGAACTTATGAAAAAATTATACAGTTCATTTAGATGTTCTATGCCATGACCAAGTTAGTTTCACATACAAAATTGTTTGAATGTTTAGATTTGTATTTTGATCAGCTAATTTACAATGTACCTTGACTAAGCTTGATTCACTTGGAATTTTCAGCAGTTAAGATAGGTTTTTTTACGTTGAACATAAGCTCACAAAAAAACGAAAAAAGATGGGGCATACTAAAGGTTCAAGGTCAAACAAACCAGCCCCTAGCAATACTGACCATAGTAGCAACAAAAAGTAAAAAGTGCTGAGAAAAATCAGTTTCTACTTAATTGAAAAATTTTTTTCCCAGGTGTTTGCATGGAGAAATGTTCCAGTTGACAGCACCCAGATTGGACGTGTTGCCATGACAACTGAGCCAGCCATATTGCAGGTAAATATCTAACTCCAGGGGGAGGGTTAGGGGATTTTGTGACCACTGTATAAAATTTATCATAATCATAAAAACATGAAATCTTTACCATCCCAATGTGTAAGGCACAGAGTCAGTCTGGACGTGAATACAGAGATAGGAACGTACGACTCTCCCAGTATGGTGCTCCTGTCATAACAACTTATTCACATGGAATAAACTAGACTCATTTGTGAATATCTGGGTCAGAATTCCTCAGAAACCCACTACAGTTGAAACTGAATATGAGGTGTCCATTGTGATGGGTTTCAGCCAATGTATGATAGCAAAATATTTATTTATTTGAAGTATTTTTGATTAACAATGTTAGTTTGTGATATTATTTTTGCGAAAGAATTTATAATAATATTGGGGGCGGGGGGCGGGGGGCTCAATACACCTTAAGAATTTTCTTACATCTCTGTGTGCATGTCTAGCTCTGATTCTACAACAATTACTCAGTTGATTTATAAACAGAACTTCAGCATGTCGGCTGGCACTATACGCACAGCTTGGCCTCTGTTAAAGATTCAGCATTGTTCAAAAAGAAGTCCAGATTTTGTTGTAATGAATTATGTAAAGTTTAGTTACTATATAATTTATACTGCTTAGTATCTGTTGATTTTATCTTCTCCCACACTTTACTCAAAGAGAATTAATGTATTTAACTTTTTGTATTTCTGATTAGTTCTAAGAAAGGCAAAACATCATGATATGCTTTAACCAATGTTTATATTCTAGGCAAAAGAAATATAGTTCCCATAATGCCTCATTCAAAATGGTTTTGTGTCCAGGTAAATCATAATGTTACAAGGACATGTTATGTTATCAGTATGTCGGGGACTAGCTGTTGGCTGGTTCACTTTTGGCCTGTTTTTCCAGGGTTGCTTCCCTTGATGAAGTCGGCTAGCGAGAATGTTAGCGGGCCCGAGAATTGAGCCCTTTTGTCCGGCCTCAATTCGATCGGTCGCCTAGGTTGGTTGGTGTATCATCTGTTCTTATTCCTTTAGTTGTAAATGAGACATATACCACAATGCAACACTGAAAACTAATTGCTTAATTAATATACAACATTTTGTTATCTTGTCATCATTTATGCCTTCTTGGCCCTAAATTGGAGTAAAATCGTCTAATCTTATCCGATCAATACAACACAATGACCATTTAACAAAAATTATTTTTCAGGAAGAAAATTCCAATAATGTTTTGTCCAAAAAACTCCTAACTTTTTTTATTGAAGGCTTTAAGATTAAATGTGGATGCATGAATGAGAGATGGTTGAAAACAAATGGCTTTGATTACTTAGCTTCACTTTGTTATGAAATGTGGACCAGCTTGTTCTTGTAAGCTAATTTTCAGTTTAACTTACTAGATATTAATTAACCAAAAAAGGGAGGGGTCAGGAGTTAGGTCATGACTTACTTGGTTTAGTAGACATTGAAGATTTGGGCAAACACAGATATGCCATAGATGATAGGACGTCATGGTCTTGAAACAAAAGTTCAGTTAATCAGAGAAACATGTAAATGAACAAGGTTGACACAAGTCCTGCTAGAATTTTTTTTAGGAACTCCTCTTTCAGTGTTGAATTGTGGTGAGATATCTGTTACAGCAAACAAAAGTAAAATTTTACATTACACAGAAATCTTTAATATGTGTTTTGTCTCAAAGAAAGATAACTCTGTATAAACAGGAACTGTGATGTCTTTATTTACATATGCACTTCATTACAATTTTAAAAGAGACAGTTTTTGATGTGCTCAATATCATATATGTAATTATATACACACATGTAGCTAAACATTAAGTTTATTCTTTGGTTTAGAATTGTAGAAAAACAGTATCACATCCAATTTATTTATTATTTTGTACGTTAAACTTGTTGTTATCTTATTATTCTGTGTCAGCTTGTAAAATAAATATAATATTATAGGATTTTTCTGTGTTCATTCAAAGAGCATCATGTAACAATATCACACACAAAATAACGCTTCTTGTGTATTCCACATATAAATGATATATATCACATGACCTCATTCCTCAGCAGGCTGGTCCAGTGACATCATTATTTCTATTTTTAGGTGTTTGTGACAGGAAGCAGTGATCTAGCGGAATTCCAGCGCAAGGTAAGGTTATCATTGACTGGGTCTCTAGAGCGTTTTTTGTCATTCATATATGCAATTATGTGTGTTGTGTAACTGTGTTATGTCATCTTGTACATACAAATGTGTGTGCTTATGTCATCAAATGTTGCAGATAAAGCTTTTATTAGTCTGATTCTTAGCTGTGTTTTGTTCTTTGAAGAAGTGCAACAACGGTAGTAGTTAGATTTGATGTGAAATGAATTGAATTTCATTGTGGTGCTTGTAGTTCTGATAAAGTCAAATCAGGTTTACTACAAGTTTGTTGAACTCGAGCTAATTACTTAAACTTCAGTCAAGGTCACAGGTATACAAAAGGTCAAGGTCACCTGTTGTTGTTTTTTTATCAGTACCAATGCAAACATTTTTCATTTCAATCATCATGATCATGTAAATTAATGAAAAAAATCATTGTCTTATTTAAAAATTAAAAAAGGTATTCAATTGTACACACGGTGTAAACATTTCTTTAAAAAAAAAGGAATATCTGAAATTTTATTACTCAGTTTGGAATAAATTTCTAGGTGTATTGTTGATTTGATTTTTTACTATTAATTTGATTTGTTGATTTTTAGATGCATTCAATTTGTTGATTTGATTTATTTGTACATGTGACTGTATATTTGTTTGATTTATATGTATATCTATTGATTTAATTGTTGATTGGTAGGTGTACCTTTTGAGGAAGTTCAGTTCCCATAATATCCCCAAGAAGAATCTCCGATACTACATCAGTACCCTGTCAACAGAAACCGTCGTATACAAGGTTTGTATAGATCTAAATACACAATAGACTGAAGTAATGTAAGCAGAATTATTGCAGAATTATTTGAACTGTACAGTTTAAGAGTTCACATAATTATGTGATAGATGGGTATATAAAGGCTCAGTACTGCCTCGCTCCTACTAGCACTAGTAAGCTAGTGGGTTAACCCTTTAACTCAGTCGGTAGAGCGTTGGTTTTTAAACTGAAGGGCTCTTGGTTCGAGTCTAGTTGTGGTCATTTCTCCTCTTCTATTACACATATAAAATCAAATAATATATTAATTGGCTCAAAGTTATTAGAATAATCTTGTTGGACTTTCTTCTAATTGTCAAAGTGTGAGAAAAAGAAACTGACAAATTGTGTAAGGGAATAGAAGTGGGGGACACTTGGAAAAATACTTGTTGTTTAATAACAGAATTGTTCTGATAATTAACAAATGAGACATAACAAAGTCCTGAAGATTGGAATAAACGCAGACTACAAAAACCCAATTCTTCATTTAAAATGGGAACTTCACATTTAAATGTACCCGTATATGTTATTTCAGAGTGTTTATATTAGATTTTTTAAAAAGTTGAAGGTTACATGATCCCGTATCGGAGTGGAAAAGATAAATCGCCTCAGGGATTATTCAAGTAAAAAAAAAAAATTCTAAAAAGTCATTAAAACCTGGATGTTAAATTGCTGATTTTGCATTTATAAAAGTCTAAGTGTATGTGTTATGATAAGTCTCTATCTTTCAAAACCACTCATCCGTGAGAAATGATATCAAGCATGGAAGTGCTGCGTGAACATAGGGGAAATTTTTGCCATGTTAATGTCCTGTGTAGCAGGAATTGGCACAGTGCACACAGTACCGCTTACCTTGGATTTGGATTCCTTCCAATTCAGGCAGCCCAAGAACTGGTCCAGTAGTGATTTGTCAAAATTAGTTTCCCCCCCCCCCCATTCCCCTTTTTAAAAAGTTGGAGGTTGAATTCCAAATAGGTCATGTTCACATTGGGTAAATCCAACATCAAAAGTTAATGTAAACAGACAGTTTTTAACTGGCATTCTAAAGCCAAGGACATTGCGTTTTATAAACAGTGTTAGAAAAATTGTTATGCCTTGATCAATTTATCAAACTTCACTTCATACATCACATCAAAGCATGTGGGAGATTTTTGTAATTGTGTTTCTGATAACACAGACAGGTTCAATTATTCAGATGTGGAGAAAATAGTCCAACATTTATTGATGGAAACATTTTCTTCTATTGATTTCCCCACTGTTGCTGTTTTTTATTGCAAGCTCCTGATAAGGTTTATTGTAGAACGTCAGTCCCAGCCATGGTCTCAATATGGAGGAAATGGTCTTTACAGAAAACATTACTCAATGTTTGCTCTCCTTAAACCATTAAATCTAGCTTTTCATTGTCGAGAGCCTTAACGCCTAAAAATATGTCATCCATATGTTAACTTTTTTTTTTATTACAAAAGAGCTCTATTTAGGGGAGGTAATTAACATAAGTGTCATAAACAGGAGTTATGTTTCTTGATTTAGTGTAAACCAATACCTGATGTGTGTAAGTATTAAGGGAATGAATTGATGGTTTCCCGTGGGTCACATTCAGCTGATAGAATGGTTAGAATTTAATTCCAGGCTATATTTAGCCAGAGGTCTTTGTATAGCTTACATTTTTTCATGAGATTAATTTTCGAAATTATTTGAATCCTTAGAGAATGAAGATTGAAATAAAAAAAGGAAAACAATTTCTTAGCTCATTTACTTAAGAAATAAACAGCAATTTATATTTTCGTTTGAAAAAGGCAAATTGTTTAGAACTGTTAAAATTACCGAGATTTTATGTTTACAATAATCCAAGCAACAAGCGATAAGCGCGTGCGGTTATTATTGTGACATCACGGAAACATTCACACAAAATTGAACGTTTTCGCTATTCTATAGGTTCATATAAGGAAGCAAATTTGCAAATGTAAATATAAAGAAATGAATAATTGTATTTCATGGAATATTAAAAAAAAATTTTCTTGAAAGTTCATCTATTGTTCTATTGATTGATTTAAAATATGATGTCTATCAAACAGTTAAGGAATTGACCTCTCTTGATAACTTGAGTAAATGGCTCAGTAGTACAAAGATAAAGAAGTTTGTAGCTGACAGAAGCTAATCACTAATTTGATGAATGTTCCAAATAAAGGGAGATAACTATGTCTGATTACAGCAAAATAAAATGAAACTAAAAACAAAGAGATAAAATCTCCAAATAAAGAGATATAAAAAAATGAAATCTGTCTCTTGGACTGTCTAAATACCGGTATTTAATAGGACTGACTTGTACATCTGTCAGTCCAAATAAAGAAATATACTCCCAAAAAAAGAAAGATAACTGTGTTTGATTTCAGTCCAAATAAAGGAAAGTAACCGAGTCTGATTTCAATCCAAAAATGAGAAATAACTCTCTTCTTTCAGTCCACATAACTGACTGATATAGAGGAACTAATATAAAGGGAAACAACTGTGTTAAATAAAGTGTCTGATTTCAGGGCCAGCTGAATCCACGTCAGCTGTGGAAGTACTTCCTGGATCTGGAGGACCCGGAGTATGAGACCCACATCTCCCTGATCCACAGCCGCTTCTCCACCAACACCTTCCCCAGCTGGGAGCGGGCCCACCCCAAAAGGTCAGGGGCCACATACAGAAAGGGGCCACGTACAGAAATATCACAGATTGTACATAGCTGGATCAACAAAATCTCCATCAATTTTCATTGAGTTTTTACTGTACAGATATATACATATATACAAATGGAATCTGGCAAAAGTTCAGAAACTTAATCTGTGCTCTCCTTATCACTTTTTATTTATTTCAATCTTTTACTAAAATTCAATTTGATAAATTTTTACAAACTTTTGGAGAATCATTGTAGAATTTCAACTCTTGACCCCGAAAACTTTTATGAACAAAACTTCTGAACGGGTACATATTGTCTTTCTGTTTACAGTCATTGATTTGACAATGTATGATGATGCTTTATACAGGGTACTGGCCCACAATGGAGAAATCAACACATTGCGAGGTAACGTCAACCTGATGCGCGCTCGGGAAGGCGTGATGCACAGCCAAGTTTACGGGGACCAGTTAAAGAAGCTATACCCAGTCGTAGAGGAGGGGATGACGGACTCTGGGTGTGTGGACAATGCCCTTGAGTTTCTGTGGATGGCCGGGGGGAGGGAACTCCCAGAGGTAAGCAGGGGACATAGTTGTCCTGGCAGCCTAAGTGTTGTCATCATGACCTAATTTCAACTGTTAATAGCTGTGACACTTTATCCGGGTTCTATATGCATGAAATTTTCACATTTTTTTATCCAATGAAATAATTTACAGAAAATATCTTTGAAAATTATATCTAATTCATACACATTTTTCATGAAATCCCCCACTTTAATAAAAAAAATATCGACATAGAATTCATTATTTTATATGAAAATGTTTTGGTGAAATTCATTTAAGGAAAAATTGACTACATATATTAATAAAAGGATTGATTATACTTCAGTTTGTCTTCACAAATTTCCATTATGGACAAAAAGCAGGCATTTGATAGTTGTAGTTTTCAGTTAAATTTTTGTCCCCCGCCGCAACGCGGAGCGGGGACATAGAAATGCCGGGCGTCCGTCCGTGGGTCCGTGTGTCCGTGGGTCCGTGGGTCTGTGTGTCCGTGGGTCCGTGTGTCTGTGGGTCCGTGTGTCCGTGGGTCTGTGTGTCCGTGGGTCCGTGTGTCCGTGCGTCCGTCCGTCACACTTTTTTGTAAGCGCTCTCATGCCTACAAATTTTGACAGATTTTCATTACATTTATACCAAATGTTTATACACCTATTACCTTGGTCAAGTTCGAAAATCAGCATTGGTCGATACTTTTTGCTGGAGTTATGGGACTCTGACCACAATAATGACTCCGTTTTATCCAAAAATTGACCTTGTAAGCGCTCTCATGCCTACAAATTTTGACGGATTTTCATTAAATTTATACCAAATGTTTATACACCTATTACCTTGGTCAAGTTCGAAAATCAGCATTGGTCGATACTTTTTGCTGGAGTTATGGGACTCTGACCACAATAATGACTCCGTTTTATCCAAAAATTGACCTTGTAAGCGCTCTCATGCCTACAAATTTTGACGGATTTTCATTAAATTTATACCAAATGTTTATACACCTATTACCTTGGTCAAGTTCGAAAATTAGCATTGGTCGATACTTTTTGCTGGAGTTATGGGACTCTGACCACAATAATGACTCCGTTTTATCCAAAAATTGACCTTGTAAGCGCTCTCATGCCTACAAATTTTGATGGATTTACATGAAATTTATACCAAATGTTTATACCACTAATACCTTGGTTAAGTTCTTAAATCAGCCTTGGTCGCGTCCCCACGAACCTGTAAAATTTAAGCAATCCACGAAAATTGGTCCCCACGAAATTTAATGATTCCACAGTACAGTATACTAGTATACTGCTTGAATGGCGGGGGACCCAGGAATTCTATTCTTGTTAGAATAACGATGGTTTTTGTAATTGCCAGGCGATAATGACGATGGTTCCAGAGGCGTGGCAGAATGACAAGAATATGTCGGCGGAGAAGAAAGCCTTCTACCGATGGAGTGCATTCGCTATGGAACCCTGGGATGGACCAGGTATATTTCTACACCTGTATATTTACACCTTTATGTTCTAATTCACCTGTTCAAACGAACATAAAATATTTATAAACTCAAAACACCAATGTATACATGTAGGAACAGCTTGCCTGGGCGAGTGCAGCAGACTTTTTTATTACATAATATACACGTACAATCAACTTTTCGTTTTCCTTCATTCAACATTCTACAATATAAAAAAACATGTTATTAACATCAATATCACCAAAACAACAAAATGAGTGGGTGGGTGGGTGGGTGGGGGTCTGTTGCACGATAGGCAGCGAATTCGCGAATAACTTCTACTTTAAGCACGTACCCAGGTAACTTTCGATACGCCTGAGTAACTTAATTTACGACCAATTAGAGATTGAATGATATAAATATAACAACAACATTCAAACATGTGTTGCTTGTATCATTTATAAATATATTTATTATCATGACTGTCTCTGTAATTCAACCAGTGTGGATTTACATTATAAATAGTAGACTATTGATTGAACATTTTTGTTAATGTTTTTAATTAATTTGTTTCCAATGAATTTCTACTGAATTAAATAAGAGTTGCATTATACTTGGGCTGTCATGTATTTGTATATATTCCATGTACATGTATTTGTATATATTCCATGTACATGTATTTGTATATATTCCATGTGCATGTATTTGTATACATTCCGCGTGCATGTATTTGTATACATTCCGCGTGCATGTATTTGTATACATTCCGCGTGCATGTATTTGTATACATTCCGCGTGCATGTATTTGTATACATTCCGCGTGCATGTATTTGTATACATTCCGCGTACATGTATTTGTATATATTCTGTGTACATGTACTATGTCTATTTTTCTCCAGCACTTCTGACATTCTGTGATGGACGATATGTGGGAGCCATCTTGGACAGGAACGGTCTGCGACCTTCACGATTCTATGTCACTAAGGACAATGTGATGTACATGGCGAGTGAGGTCGGTGTGATTGACCTTCCCAGCGCCGACGTCGTACAGAAGGTGAGGGGGCAGGGCAATGAGGGTTCATATATCTGTGATAGCTGTAACTCATTTTATTATGAATATTTGTCATGCTCTCTAGATTTAGTGAAGATCAATCCAAAAATTCTTGTTCACCCCTATTTAAAGTAATATCAAATCATTAGAGTAAGAAGAATTCATACCACAGATTAGATTAAGAAAAAAATAAAACCCAACTTACTGACAAAATATCCTGCAAACATAACAGGATGGTTTTGTTAATGGTCTTGTATTGTTGTCAGGGACGACTGAAGCCTGGCAGAATGTTGCTGGTGGACACCAAAGCCAAATCTTTCACGCGTGACGATGTGATCAAGAACCACCTGGCGACGCTCCGACCGGTCTCAAAGTGGCTCAAGGAACAGGTACGCCAGTCATAGAACAGATGTTGTAAACCAAATTTAATTCGCAACGACTTTATTTCACGATTAACTGGAGATAAACTGGTTCGCAACGACTTTTTCTGGCAACCACGCTTTTTCCACAGTCACTTATTTTGATATAACATCCATGCAACAAAGACTTGTTTGTGACGAGAAATATTCACAACAAAGAGGCTCTCGCGAATTTTGCTAATATTTTTCACACAGGAATAAAAGTTGGTTTATAGTAAGCTAGTTAGAGAACAGAGTTGTTTGGTTAAAAGCGTAGCATGCATGAGGAGCTTATTTGTGGCCATTAATTTTAAATGTCAATTTAATGTTGATTTTACTGACGTAGACAATGTCCCTGGAGGAGATGAAGAAGTCATGTGACCCTGCCTCCTTAGCCCCGCCCACCTACGAGTTACGAGAGATCAGGCACGATGGTTGGCTGCTGAAAGATCCCAGAATTCCCTTGTTTGGCTACACCATGGAGATCATCAACATGCTGGTCCTGCCGATGGTCAAAGAGAGGTAGGGGAACCACACAAATAGGAGAACCAGTTTATGTTTGTTATTTCACGAGTTTAGTCTATTTATATTGAATTCAATTCAATTTATTAACCAATTTGGGGCCCTCAAGGGGCAACAAGATAATTGTACAATGTTGTAAATAAACCTTTTGCACAATATACAGATTAACAAGAGGATTATCTCTGAAGCCCCTTTCACAATTGGCGCACGAGCAGAAGCCACAAAATATTCGTATGACCGAAAAATTTAAATACTGTTCGTAAACTGTTGCCAAAATAATCGCATATGAAAAAGTACTCGTACGAAACTCGCACGATTCAGAGCGCATGATTCAGAGCACGATTCAGAGCGACCGTTGTGCGATGTAAATGCATTGAAATTTGCAATATATCTTGCAACTATATGCGACTATTGTACAATGAAAGCGAGTGTTGTAAGATAATGCGATAGGATCGTACGGAAGACCTGATGATCGGACGATTGAACGTGCGCCAATGTGATTGGACGAGCAGCGCTCGTCCGAACATGCGTTTCATCGTACGAATGCTCGTACGAGTCAGAGAGTATATATATACATATATCGGCCGTTTCTGACGCTCTTCAGTAGATATACATGTAGCTGAATGCAAGAGAAGATACCGCCCAAGAAGATGACAAAAGCAACAGCCAAAATCAATGTCAATTGTGGCCTAAAACAGATATGCTTATACAGTGTAAGGGATCTATTTGTCCCCGTTTTATTTTCGCTCATTTCGCTCTTTTTGTCAGTTAGCGGATTAAGACTTAGCGAATTCCAATGTCTAACATTATCTCTTTTTTACCACCACATTGCAGGGGCGAATTTAATACGAGGCAAAACCGTTAGAAGAAGCGAAAATATCACGGGGCGAAATCAACGCTATATCCACATATACTAGTGAAACCGATAAATCTTGCAATGATTGTAAAACATTGCAAGATTACATGAGACACGATGTGCAACAGTCTCATGGTTGCACAACACACGCATAAACAGCTGCAATTATCTTACGATCTTTAAAAATCATGCATCGCTCTTGCGAGTACACAAAATGTTGTAAAATGTTCGTTCTAATGTTCATGTGTTGCATTGCAATAATTTAGATTGCATTCGATCGCGTCTGAATAGTGTGCATGTCCACTTTTTTGAGGAGACTTGATGCGACCATAAAAACGCATGCAACGAATGCGAGAGATCGTGCAACGTATGCGATGCGAAGCCAAAATATTCCGATCGTAAAGTGTTGTAAAGTGCTCGTGCACCAATTGTGAAAGGGGCTGAAATCATTTTTATCATAAGATTACAAATATTTATTGCTCTCTCTTTTTATCCTACAGGAAGGAAGCACTGGGATCTATGGGTAACGATGCCCCACTTGCCTGTCTGTCCAGATATAATCCGCTCATCTTTGACTACTTCAAGCAGTGCTTCGCTCAGGTGACCAACCCCCCGATTGATCCCTTCAGGGAGAAGATAGTCATGTCACTGGTAAGTAAAGATCTCTAGACACTGGGAGATCACATCAATTTACTTACTACTATGTTGTATCTATTGTTTGCTGTATCTCTATGGAGAAATACCAAGCCTTATCTCTTCATGATTAATAAAGAGATATTGTTCTATATGAAAGTCAACTTCATGTATTTCTCTCTCTCGTAAGTCTGTCATCCACTACAACTACAACTCTAGAAATGCAGCATCTCAGCAAGAATTGTCTACTATTCATAACAATAGACCATAAAAACAGTTATTTCCTATACATGTATGAACTGTCCTTTGATTGACAGGTATTCCCTGTGACATGTACATGTACATTGTTACTGTACCTCTTTGTTTGTTCATTTTTAAAAACTTACTTGATTGACAGATGTATTCTGTAACATTTACATTGTATATAACTCTTGTTTGATTGACAGATGTATTCTGTAACATTTACATTGTATATAACTCTTGTTTGATTGACAGATGTATTCTGTAACATTTACATTCAATTTGTATATAACTCTTGTTTGATTGACAGACATGTTCAGTGACTTGTACTATTTTATTGAATCTTTTTGTTTGATCGACAGGCATGCCCGGTGGGTCCCGAGGCCAACATCCTGGAGCCCAGTGAGGAGCAGTGTCAGCGCCTGTGGCTGGAGCAGCCCCTCCTGTCACTGACCGACCTCCAGGCTCTCAAGGTCGTCAATCACCGCGGCTGGAAGGTCAGTCAGAGGTCATAGCTACCATGACAACATATTGTCCTAGTGCAGGCATTTCATTCATGGGAGAACTATTGGGTGGATTTGTAAATACATGCACTAGCCAGTTATGTCCATGTACATGTATATCTGTTGGACATCTCAGTAATGTTCCTGTTCACTGCTATCAAAACTGCAGCAGATGTAGATGTGCGTAATTTGTGTGGAAATTTAATAGTGATCATAAATCTGTTGTGTATTTTATAATGTTTGAGTGTTTTGGTGTGTTCATGTGCAATCTTTATAAGAATACAAAAGCTGTGATAATGCAAGGTTTGAAGAGGAAGCTGGAATACAAAGTTCTATATGAAGACATCTATTATGTAGTCATTTATCACACAATTATACCCATCCTTAGTCAATGTGAAATCATTTACTTACACACTGTGCTGGGGTCTTACAGAGCAAGGTGATAGACATCGTGTTTCCTTTGGAATCCGGCGCCGACGGACTGGTCCCCGCCCTACAGAGTGTGTGTCAGCAGGCGGCCGAGGCAGCCAATCAGGGCTACCAACTCATCATCCTGTCGGACCGCAGCGTGGGGGCCAACAACGTACCCATACCGTGAGTAGGACAGAAAGTTATTGGAATGGAATCTTGAAGCAAACTAAGGTCAAGATTTTAATGGTCTGTAAATATTTTAAATATACATGTACATATGATACATTGATCTGTATTTTGTCAGGTCTTTGCTGGCAGGGGGCGCTGTCCATCATCACCTGATCGAACAGAAGCTCCGCCTCAAGGTGGGTGTCATCTTGGAGACCGGAGAAGCCAGGTAAGTCATTGAGATCGTATTAACTGATGTGAATTTTAAAACCAATGTAGGTGACAGGTAACAGCAGATCTAGCCTTAATTCCTCAATTCTACAACACAGTTGTGGTTTCTGCTGACCCGGCTTCGTTCTTGTATTGGTTGCTATCATCAATTACATAGAAATCTTGCCAATGGACATTGAGAGATTTAATAGAGGATTAAAATCTCTTCTACACTGTAATTTTTTGTATGATATCCATAGTTCATATGTGGACTAAGGATCCATATAGTGTGCATTGTTCTACGTTATCAACAGTACTTCTAAGCTTCATATGTTTCATCTTCGCTAGCCAAGGGTTTCTGATCCGCACCGCTCCTCACTAACCCTTGGCATATCGTGCTATCAAAAGTCGGGATTTTTTTTGTCAGGTGATCTCCCAGGCTATTTATAAATCAGCCAAATGATGAAAGATGCCGTACTTTAAACATCACTGGTGCAGTAATGGCAGCCTCCATTTGATATTGACAAGTTGAAGGAACGTTTTAATGCCCAGTGTATTCAATAAATAGGAATATTGTTAATTAAATGTTACATATAGCCTAGTAGATCAAATTCATTCGTAGGTTGTAAGGCTGGGGGCGGTAAAGAGGTAAATCCTTCATCTATGAGTACATGCCTCTCTTGATACACAGATTAGGTGGTACTTGTTATTGCACCATTGAAGCTATATGTGTCATGAAGGCTCAAACAGAAAAAAAAAACTAGAAAAGTTAAGGTTTGAGCTATGCGTGTTAGAGACACTCGTAAATCAACAGTACGAAAACATTGTTGATTAAATCAGATATGTTTTGCATCTTTTTGATTGGTCGAACAGAGGAGCGATGCGGATCAGAAACCCTTCGCTAGCGAAGATGCATATGTTTATGAAATGATCTTCTTTCTGTAGGGAGGTCCATCACATCTGTACCCTTCTGGGTTACGGTGTGGACGCCATCTGTCCCTACCTGGTCTACGAGACCATCTCTCGTCTCCGAGGGGCTGGGCTACTGGACCCCCCACTGTCCGATGAAGAGGTCTTTGACAGCTACCAGGCCGCCTGTGCCCGTGGAATCTCCAAGGTCATGGCCAAAATGGGAATTTCCACACTACACAGCTATAAGGTAGGTCAAAGGTCAAGGTCATAATGGGAATCTCCACACTACACAGACACAAGGTAGGTCAGAGGTCAAGGTCAATTTTGAATTAATGTAGGTTATTGATACACCATCTTGTGTTTATGTTTGTTGTACTGAAATTAGTGTGAATTTTGTGAAGAGAGGGCCAAGATTTATTGAATGTTGTTACAAGTGCAGATTGATTTTCACTTTTAGGGGGCCCAGATGTTATAAAAACCTGTCTGGTTTCTATTTTCAGGGAGCCCAGATCTTTGAGGCTCTTGGTCTCCATGACGAGGTGGTCAACATGTGCTTCAGGGGGACAGCCTCCAGGATAGGGGGTGTGACATTCAAAGAGCTGGCCACAGAGGTAACGCTTTGATATGTCACCAAGGTAACGATAATTCTCCACAGTAAAGTGTGTCAATGTGACTCTCAATGATCAATCAGGTATTTAATGGATTAGTATGATCAATCACCACTGTAATCGTGTCATCTTGACACAGAATTATCACGCATAGTGTAGGAAAAATTTATCTTTATTTAAATTAATTTTGGTATAAAAAAAATAATCTGCAAATATTAAGGGTCAGGGGACATCCTGTTTAACATATTACATTTGGCTGTGTATTCTATTTAGCGTTTTTGGCGGAAAAAAGCATCCACTAAATCAAGTACATGTACATCGCTAAATGTAAAATATAAGTAGATAAATAAGTAGATGTGCTTAATCAAATGGACGCTAACGTGTTGAAAAATCATATTCCGCCAAATATCGTACACGCTAAATATAGTCTGTTTACAGTAGGTCAAGGTTGTTTGATGAAGGCAAAGGTCATTCAATCTGAGACCACATTCATGTAGGTGTGTTGAGTGAAAATATTTAGAGATATTGCTTCAGTTGCTTTGACTTTGACTGTCTGTCTCTGTTTACAGGCGCTGAGCCGTCACAAACTGGCTTACAGAGATGAAGATATGGATGAATACGTCATGATGAACCCCGGGCTCTACCACTGGAGAGATGGGGGTGAGCAGCATATGAACGACCCCCTCACCGTGGCCAACCTACAGGTAGGGACACCGGAGGTGTCTATAGATATTTATCTTTTTTAGTCATAACTTGACACTGGAAGCAACTGAGAAGTTAATTAAGGTGAAATTCTTAGGGGGATATAGGGTTTTCTTTAATAGTATTGTGAAAACCTAAGAAGTACAGTCATTGGACAAAAGTATTCGTCGGTGACGTCAAAATGGCAGCGATTTGTTTACATTACTCAATAAAAACTACTCTCCTGATTTTATTATTCGTTGTCTTACCTTAATATTTTGTGAGATTGCCCTTCCTTTTAATAACTTCTAGAAGACGGGTTGGAATTGTGGCATAAAGCTGACGAACATAATCTACCGATAGGTTTTGCCAGAATCGTGTCACTTCCGCGATCAGCTGATCTTTAGACTCGATGGTGTTTCTTGTAGACTGCAGGTGTCTTTTAAGTTTCAACCAAATATTCTCAATAATATTGATATCGGGAGACTGAGCTGGCCATGATATAGTGTTTATATTATTTTCTTCCATATATGCACTGAGAAATCGGGATCTATGAACGGGGGCATTGTCATCTTGAAACACATAATTTCCATGAGGAAAATGTCGAACAATAACGGGCTACAAATTAATTTCTAATATATCAATATATTTTTCGGAGTTGATATTACCGTTTACACTGGTCAATGTTCCAACACCATCGTAACAAATACAACCCCAGATCATAACAGACAGTTTGCTCTTCGATGGCGCGCACACGAGATGGGGGTTGTCAACTTCGTCGGTCTTTCGCCAGATATATACACGGTTGTTATCACCTATTACTACCTGACATTCATCACTGAATATCCAGTTCTTCCAGTGATCATCAACAGTCCAGTTTTTTCTTTCTCTGCACCACGAGACGTGTTTTTTCCTGTTGCATACTCTGACGATCATCTTCTTTTTCTGCACCCGTCTATTGTATCCCATTTTAAATAATTTTCTCCTGACAGTCTTTGAACAAAAAGTAGAATCCTTTGCATTATTTATTTCACTTGTTATATCGTCCAGTGTCCCTCTCCTGTTACTTTTCATGATTCTTGAAAGTTGGACTTCATCGCGCACGGAGAACTTCAGCTTCCGCCCAGATCGATGCCTGTTTTCCACACTTCCATGAACTTCAAATTTTTTAATAATGCTAACAATAGTAGTCCTAGGTATTCCCAACAACCTCCCAATTTCTGCCTTATTCTTCTCTGTCTTGTAAGCTTCTATAACTTTCATTCTTACTGCCACCGGAATTTCCTCTAACTTACGAGGGGGCATTTTCCCGAGCATTGTTTATAGAATATTTTGTAAAAATTGTAAACTCTGACGTAATCTAAAAACTATGACGTATTTATGGGAAGAAATTCCGAACCCGACGTGCTTTCTATAAATAGCACGATACAAAAATAGCCACGACTAATTTACAACATCAAAGGCATTTTGAAGCCAGCGACGAATACTTTTGTCCAATGACTGTATGTTAATGTTTCTCTTATTAAGTACTATAAAACTTTACTTGAATTTTGTGTCTATAGGATGCAGCCAAGAACAACAACAAGTCAGCGTACGGGAAGTTCTCGGAGTCGGCTTGGAGAAGCACCCAGAAGTGTTCCCTGCGGGGTCAGCTAGACTTCACCTCACGTGACGGACCAATCGATGTGTCCGAGGTGGAACCTGCCTCAGAAATCGTCAAACGCTTCTGTACAGGTATCTACATGTATCTGTGTAGTCTGTCGAGCCTCGAACTGCATTAATTGTCCTGTTTTCAAAAAAAATTATTTTATCAGGAAGTTTTTATTAATGAATTAATGGCAAAACAAGATCTTTAATCTTCAACAAAAATTAAACTTAACATCTTTAGTTATTTCCCATAAGTATTTGAGGTTTAAGTTAAATAAAACTTTTGTTGATATGATCTTTGAACAATTGAACAAAATCTCATCCTCTAACTCAGGAAAACTTCATTTTTACAGTTAAATATTAAATTCTAACGAATACAAGTTGCAAGATTACTTAAAGTTTTCCTTGAAAAAGCATGAAAGATCCCAGCTAACAAGATTAAGAATAAGTGCACATTCACTATTTATTGAAACAGGTAGATATTGTAAACCAATTATCCCTAAGGAAAAGCGTGTATGCTATGCTTGTAAATTATTAGTCGAAAATGAAAAACATTTTGTACTTTACTGTCCTGTGTATGACAATCTTCGATTTCAATATTGTGATATTTTCAATGATAAATTATACTGTTGTATTGATCCTATAAAAGAAATTGTTAATCCATGTGACTATATTACTACAAAACGTATATGTATCTACTTAGATAAATGCTTTATGCAGAGAAAACACTTCCAGGAACTATGAAGTATTGTATAGAACTATTTTGCTTGCTATAGCCCTTATTTAATAATATTTTTTTATCTGTCATTTGATTTCATTTTGACTGTATGCCAACATGGTGATGTCAATAAACCATTGAATTGAATTGAATTAAATGTACAAAAAACCGGAGTGTTGAGGAAGTATCGATAGTACTGTCAATAACATTCTGTTCTTCTTGTGAATTAAATTTTAAAATTTAGATATTTTCAGATTTGAAACTTGAAAATCTCACCACTAATTTCTCAAAGAATTTAAGGAAGTGAGATCTTTATTTAATCTTTATCGAGGATTTATAATCTAAATAGTATTTGACTTTGTTTTACAAACAGTACCATTAACTTGCTGTAGAAATCGTGACAAAACTCCTAATTTTTGATGACAAAGCAGTGGATATGATGAGATATGATGAGATATGATGAGATAAAACATTGTATTCTGTTGACAGGTGTTTTAAGTTTGTGTTTTTACTGACAGGTGTGATAAGTTTGTGTTTTTACTGACAGGTGTGATAAGTCTGTGTTTTTACTGACAGGTGTGATAAGTTTGTATATTTACCAACAGGTGTAATATGTTTGTTTTTCTATAATTACAGGTGCAATGAGTTTTGGTAGCATTTCCACTGAGGCCCACACAAGCCTCGCCATTGCTATGAATAGAATTGGCGGGAAGTCCAATACAGGGGAAGGAGGAGAAAATGCTGACAGATACCTTAATGAGGACCCACAGTTCAACAAACGATCCAAGATCAAACAGGTCGGTACAAACTTGTGAAAATATTTCCTGACTGGAATCAAATTATCCCCCTTCTCCTGAGATATAAATTATTTCTATTACCTTTCCAACATTTCATTTACTATAAAACAAAGGGGGAATCAAACTTCTCTTCAGAAAAAACTTGTTCAAAGAATTCTAGACTTGAAACTCACAAATAAATTTTTCATGCATCCAACCTCCTCCAACAAACCCCCCACACCCCCCCCCCCCCCCCCCCCAAAAAAAAATTCAATTGATTAAAATATTAAACACATTTTGGCATATTGTTTATGATTCATCAATGTCTCTCCATTCTTCTATCTTCCTTCCAACACTTTGACCTTCAAAGACTAAGGTAGATTTCAAGGTCAGCTGGACAAGATTGAGATGGCAAGTTGATTACAAAAATGGCTATGATGTGTTTCTCTAAAATGTCCATGCTCTTGATCACGAATCACCATTTATCGTAGCATTATATTTTTTCACAATGAACACTATGTTAAGTTATGGTTCTGTGTGATGTGCTGATTGTTGTCGTGTTTTTCTTTACCAGGTGGCGTCGGGAAGGTTCGGAGTGAACAGCTCGTACCTGACCCATGCTGATGAACTCCAGATCAAGATGGCTCAGGGGGCCAAGCCCGGGGAGGGTGGGGAGCTACCTGGACACAAGGTATGAACCGGACAGATATTAGATGCACCCCCTCACAACATACACACACAGACATAACCCCAAAGTTCAGGCCAAATTCATGTTTAAATCCATTGCTGGCTAAGTTGCCTAAATTTTGTTTATTGTGTTTGTTAAATTTGACTGTAGAAACAATTTTACACCATATGCATGGCTGTATAAGATATTCTGTGATTAAATACAGAACACCAGAATGTATTAAATTAATAAAAAGTTTGAAAGCCAGACATTGATTTAACAATGAATTTACATGTAAATACTTAACACTATGTATTACAGCGAATTACAGAATACCGGTAGAGATTTCAATAGCTTGTTGGATTGCTCAATAGGGTATTCAATTTGGTCAGCAAGGTATCACATTAGGTTTAAATATAGGTCCTGTGGTTACTCAAGTGTAGATTGTTATTTTACATTCAACCCATTCATACTGCACAAAGAAAGCCTTTAGAACACTCTCTCCTATTGTTACCAGGGTAGTTATTCTATTCATAGACTTTAAAAAGAATGTTCACCTGGACAGCACTGCATGGATTCTAGAGCTTAATTCAATTCTACTTGGAGTAACTTTGATTTTTTTTTTCAAAAATGTAATTCAAAAGACATTTCTGAAGAAACAAACAAGAGAAAAGTATAACCTTAAAAAGGTAATTATTTCTGAAAAATCATTAATGACATTGTGGTTCCTCAATTCCTGGTGCAACATACAGCACTAATAGTATTTTTGTGCTAAGACTGCTTACCCAGTAATTAGTTGAAACTTTTTATACCAATAATGTATGCTAACATAGAGAAAATATTCCCAACAAAAAAATCCTCAAAATGTGCAAATATTTACTTGATATAACTCACTTTATTGTTGTCATACCTGAGTGATCACATGACCTAGATTTAAACCTAATGTGATACCTTGCTGACCAAATTGAATACCCTATTGAGCAATCCAACCAAGCTATTGAAAACTCTACCGGTATTCTGTAATTCCCTGTAAGAATATATGATACCCAAAAATTGATATTAAAGGACATATCGCATGTTTCTAAAGTATGGGACATTTTACATTTTTTGCCTTCCTTGTGTATATATTAATTACTTCTAACAGTTTGTTAGCTGTATAAAAGAGGTAATTAGCCATAATATCAATTTAAATCATAGCCCCGATCGTATAAAAAATCGTTAATTAGATAGCGGGTCACGTGGTACGGTGACGTCACATGCGACCTTCTTTGAACGGCTGATTGTAAACAAATTGTAGGATTAGCATTATCTTCTTTAAATATGAGACATTTTTTCACCATGTACGATGGGGTTTTTTCATGTTGACTAAATTAAAAGAATCTTATTATTCAGTCGAACATGTTTGAGCCACCAGTACGGGTAAAAAACGATGTTATAGTCGAAGAAGTAACGATGAACTCGGCAATAACGATCAAATTGATCGAGGTGTAAACATGGTAAACACAACTTATTTAGGAATTTAGCTAAAAAAATCGGTTACATGTGTTTATTTTATCAAAATCTACAATAGGTTTGTTTTTGGGCGTTCTTTACGACTCGAAATGTTCATTGTTGTAAAACTGTGGTGCACAAAAAGTTTGTTTCTTCGGCTTTAACTGGTCACAACTTTCTAAGGTTCTTTACTTCATATTACACTGTATATGTATATATAAATATATATAGCAGGAAGAAACGTTTTCCTTAATTGTTTTTTCTGTAAGATCCCATCTCCGTTTTTTATTTATTTACGTAAAAATGTATATCAACAAATTTCGTCTATTTCTCGCGTAAACATTCAATATCAACAACTCCTTGACTTCTCCCACAAGAAATAAAACTCACAGAAATCTCACATAGCGTACTTATAATTTCTGCAGAGGAGAGATATACATGTAATATAAAGTAATCATTTATACAAAACGTACGCATAAATGTATCTATAGTTTAACAATATCAATAAGAAAACAGCTAATGAAGCGAGGCGTTATCCAAAATGGCGTCCTCTCTTGTTATTTTCCTCCGATGAACTTGCGTTTTGTGCACAGACCCCTGTTCATAAATTTCTATTTTTCTCTTTAAAAAATAAATACGTAATTTGTTTACGAAACTAATATCACAAAAATATACCATATCATTAGTAATACATTTATTAAATGTTTATTTATAAATCCTCTCGTCGACAGATAGGCCCCTGTTTGGTACAAGATTTCCGCTTACTTTCGTAAGGGAAACTAAAAAACAACAGTTCAAATCCCCATTTTGGACGGCTAGAACACCCGCAGGAGACGCAAAACACCATCATGTCCCGTTATCGGCAATTTCATAGGTGATAATTAGTTTAATTGTCGTTTAAATCTAATCCAATTACATAGATGGCTAACAGCACCTTCTCGCTCGAGGTCGCATGTGACGTCACACGTAATGGCGGGTAGATCGAGAGAGAAAATATGCATATCGCGACATTTGAATTTCATCGCCTTCAAACTAACGAATTAGCCAAATTATTTTGTGTAAACTATAATAAACTTCATTTTTAATGAGTATAGAATGATTTTATTAAAAAAATTCCGAAAATTGAAAAACATGCGATATGTCCTTTAAGCAGTTAATAAAATAATTGAATTTGCAAATAAGATATTTACAGTCCTCTAAATTATCCAGATTTACACTTTAGAGTATATGAGTTGTACAGTCACTGAGATCTTGTTTTCAGGTTTCCAAGGACATAGCTAAGACGCGACACTCGATCCCTGGGGTGGGGCTTATCAGCCCTCCCCCCCACCACGACATCTACTCCATAGAGGACCTGGCAGAGGTGAGACTTCAAATATCCTCCTTGTTTGTATTGATCCATTTATTACAAAATACGATCACTTGTGGTCAGTGTTAAGATGTCCATAATGGTTTTAACTTCAGTTAAAGTTCTTTAATCAGTATTTTCTATTCTCAAGTCCCCCTATTGTCACTACTACTGTGTCCATTACAGCTGATCTATGACCTGAAGTGCTCCAATCCTAACGCCAGGATCAGTGTCAAGCTGGTGTCAGAGGCCGGGGTCGGAATCATTGCAGCAGGCGTCGCCAAGGTAACCGCAGTGTCTGATTAATTCACAGAAAGAAGCAATTGTTATAGAAGTTTTGTCTGCTTATTTGGTTTAATTCAGGAAAAGAAGTGACAGCAATCACTACTTTTCTGACAAGTTGGGATACAACCTTGAATGTATTACTTGCAGAGTAATATCTCATTTCATGAACAATGCAAGAAATGTAGTGTTATTTATTATCTGTTGAGATTAGGGGTAAACTCCATTAAATCCATCAATATACTAGCCAAAAAGATACTTCTGTTCAGCCAGTACTAAGTATTTGATGTTTTGTTCAGGGTAAAGCGGAACATATCACAATATCCGGTCACGATGGAGGGACGGGGGCCAGCTCCTGGACTGGGATCAAGAATGCAGGGCTCCCATGGGAATTGGGAATATCCGAGACACATCAGACCTTGGTGATGAATGACCTGAGGTCAAGGGTCGTGTTACAGGCGGACGGACAGATACGATCAGGTAATTATTGTGTTTCTTCTTCAGCAATCAACGTGTCAATCATACGAAAATATTAATTATTTTGTACACTTGTGATTTTTGCCTCTTATGATTTTCATGTTTCATGTGACATACATGTGAAAAGGAAACTATGCTTATGATATAATTGTGTGTAAACAAGCACAAAATTGTTACAGGTGTTTGTATACAGAGATGATGTTACAGGTGTTTGTATACAGAGATGATGTTACAGGTGTTTGTACACAGAGATGATGTTACAGGTGTTTGTACACAGAGATGATGTTACAGGTGTTTGTACACAGAGATGATGTTACAGGTGTTTGTACACAGAGATGATGTTACAGGTGTTTGTATACAGAGATGATGTTACAGGTGTTTGTACACAGAGATGATGTTAGTACACAGAGATGATGTTACAGGTGTTTGTACACAGAGATGATGTTACAGGTGTTTGTATACAGAGATGATGTTACAGGTGTTTGTACACAGAGATGATGTTACAGGTGTTTGTATACAGAGATGATGTTACAGGTGTTTGTACACAGAGATGATGTTAGTACACAGAGATGATGTTACAGGTGTTTGTACACAGAGATGATGTTACAGGTGTTTGTATACAGAGATGATGTTACAGGTGTTTGTACACAGAGATGATGTTAGTACACAGAGATGATGTTACAGGTGTTTGTACACAGAGATGATGTTACAGGTGTTTGTACACAGAGATGGGGAATACTGATTGTGTTCCGTTGTTTGTAGGTCGTGACGTGGTGGTAGCGGCCATGCTGGGGGCAGATGAGTACGGATTCTCCACCGCTCCACTCATCACCCTGGGCTGTACCATGATGAGGAAATGTCACCTCAACACCTGCCCCGTTGGCATAGCAACACAGGTAACAACTCTCATGTAATGTCAGAGAAAAGTGAACAAGACACCCTTCATCTAGAAAAGAATAGAGATATCTGTTCTGCTAAATACATGAACATAGGTTGATTTAGAGTGTGTGATACTTGTTTTATTTGTTATATTTTCTAGCTACGTAAAAAAAAAAAAAAAAGAGTTTATGTGTAAATGCAGTACATGGTCTGGAATTGATAGTTTGCATTCTGTCATGTAACAAGTTGTGATTTTATTGTTTTGTATCTTAATTAAGTCTTCATTATTATTCATCTTTGCATCTAAATCATCATTGTTTTCTATTTAATAATGTTATTTTTAAGTCCTGATTGTTTTATGTGTATTAACTGTACATTATAGGACCCAGTACTGAGAGCCAAGTTTGCAGGGAAACCTGACTATGTCGTCAACTACCTGTTCCTGCTGGCAGAGGAGGTAAGAGTTGTCTGCCCTTGTCATCTTCTTATTGCTTAAAATTAAGCAGAGTCGGGGATAATTTGTATTGGAGTTAATACTGTTTTTTTGTCATACACTTACAAATTTAACATTTCCTGGCCCAATTGCCCTTGGCAGAAGTTTTGTATTCAGGTCCAACAAATCATATGTTGTCCTTACAACCAGTTAATAACTGTAAGGTATTTATAATTGTTATGGAAATATGAATGATTAAAGATTGAAATGCTGCAGAGCAATAACAGATGTAGGGAACATGATCAGATATACTATATTTGTATGAGTTTAGATGATTTTTTTGTTCAAATGTTACAAAACTGCTTCTTTAAAAATAACTCTTGTCTTGCTAGATCCGTGAGATTTTAGCCAAGCTCGGCAAGAGGAGTCTACAGGAAGTGATCGGATGTACGGAGCTGCTCAAGTTCTCTCCCGACCCAGAGAATCACAAGGCTGGCCTGCTGAACTTCAGCCTCATTCTGAAGAACGCCCTGACCATCCGACCAAACACCGATATACTGGGCGGCAGTGTCAAGCAGATATTTGATCTAGACAAAAGACTGGTTAGTGTTGGATTCAGAGGTGTTTTACATAGGGGGTGGGGGGTCAGATATCTGATATAGACAAAAGACTGGTTAGTGTTGGATTCAGAGGTGTTATACATGGGGGGGGGGGGGTTGTCAGATATCTGATATAGAAAAAAGACTGTTATGTACTGGGTACAAAGTTGTTATACATAGAAGGGGGTGGGGCAGATATTTGATCTGGACAAAAGACTTGTAAGTGTTGGATACAGAGGTTTAATGGAGATAAAGGGGTGATGATGTGATCTGGATGAAAGGGTCCTAAGAGGTGTTATACCGGGGGGGGGGGGGGGGGGGGGGGGTAGGAGATTTTGATCTGGATAAAGGGCTGGTAGCTAGTATTGATTAAACAGATACTACGGGTAGGGGAGAGAGGGTGGGGTGAAGCAAATATTGGATCTGGATAAGAGACTGGTCAGCGTTGGATACAGTTTGTTATAGAAATAAGGAGAAAGCACTTAATATGTGTGTGTGGGGTTGGGGGGATTGGGGTGAGGTTCAGCAGATATTTGTTCCTGTGTGTGGGGTTGGGGGGATTGGGGTGAGGTTCAGCAGATATTTGTTCCTGTGTGTGGGGTTGAGGGATGGGGGTGAGGTTCAGCAGATATTTGTTCCAGTTAACAGGCTGGTCAGTCCATGTTAATTGTGTAATATGCGGCAGTGAATTATTGTGTGTGTCTGTCTGTAACAATCTCTCTCTATTTGTCTAATAAACTGTTGTCTGTATGTAGGATTATCAAGTTCTGGAGAAATGCCGTGATGTCATTGATGGAAAACAGAAGACTGTCACTCTTAACATGAAAATCTGCAACGAAGACCGAACATTTGGCTCCACCCTCAGTTACTACATATCTAAGTAACTACCAAGTGTGGCAAAAACTTAAAGTTGTTATGCACCACAATCCATGGCGCAGCATATTCTAAATCTATCTGTCATTTCTTAAAATAATGCAACAATGGTGCAGAGAACATGCTTATCCAAATCACTGGAAGAAAAGCCATTGAAAAATATCTTTACCATTTATTTTAAAAGTTAGAACATTCATTTCCCTTTTTTTAGGCCACATATAGAATGAAATGTGTTTGATGATATATTCTATACCCTTTTTGATCCTTGATGCGACCATTCTATTTTTTGAACAGTACTTTAGATATTTCACCCCATATCTGATCAATCTTTTTTCCCTCACCCCACAGGAAGACGGTAGAGGACGGTCTCCCCAAGGGCAGCATCAACATTAACCTGACCGGCTCCGGGGGTCAGAGCTTCTGTGCCTTCCTGGCCGGTGGGGTTCACGTGACGCTAGAAGGGGACGCCAACGACTACGTTGGAAAGGTAGGTGACAAATGGAGTCGTATTGTTCTTGAAATCAATAAATAACTCATTCATTGCTTTTATTGCAAAAACATTTTTTACCTTTGAAGCCATTAGACCATTTTATGAACAGTTAATAAGTTGCTTTGCAAATATTTATTTCTATGGCTGCTATGGATTGTATGTGAATTGTTTAAAGTTTCATAATTTGTCCCATGATTTAGGTTAAACAGTTTCATTACCCACTTCCTATTTTGCCATTATGTACTTGTCAGCGGGAATGTAATTTTATGTGAACTCTATGAACTTCTGATTGTTGTACTTTAACAGGGTCTGTCCGGAGGAGAGGTGGTGATTTATCCCCCCAAGGACTCGCCCTTCGACTCGGTCGACAACGTGATCGTGGGTAACGTGGTGCTGTACGGAGCCACCGCCGGCAAGGCGTTCTTCCGCGGACAGACGGCAGAGAGGTTCTGTGTCAGAAACTCAGGGGCCATAGCCGTGTCAGAGGTGAGGGGTTACAGAGAGGTGAGGGGTCAGAAAGTTGAGGGGTCAGTGAAGGTGAGGGGTCAGAGGGTCAGCTGGAAGTTGATAGAGATTAGAGAAAAGCACCTGTGCTTCTAATATACATGTACATGTATTAAATGATAAATTTTGACATTTATGTCTGGAGTTGCCTGACAGTGTAATATATGAAACATTCATAATATGTCATTGAAATAAGTAAATTTATTAAAGTTACAGATCTATGATGCTCCTTGGACAATGAATTTATGTTTCATTATTTGATTTCTAATCTTTTTTGACAATTTCTTTAAAACTTGTGTTTTGTGTGGTTGCCACTGTATTTCTATGATCTACACTTATCAACATTTATTTCAATGATCTGTACTTAGAAAATGTCTTGCATTGCAGGGGTGTGGGGACCACGGCTGTGAGTACATGACAGGGGGGCGTGTCCTAATTATTGGACTGACCGGCAGAAACTTTGCCGCTGGAATGTCTGGAGGACTTGCCTTTATCTATGACAAGTAAGGCTTCTGTTGCATGAATATTCATGAATTGTCTTAGCCTATGAATATTTATTATCTTGGTATGAATATTCACTGACTATCAGTCTGAATATTTGTTGATTGTCTCAATCTATGAATATTCATTAATTGTATCTGTGAATATTCATTGATTACAAAATGATATTTTGCTCTTTGGACCTGTATAATTCATTGATTATCTTGGTCTGTAAATATCCATTGGTTATCCTATTCTCAGCTCTTTTCCTATTTTCTAGGATTATTTTACACCTACATCTTTAATTAATTGCAACATTTCACTGTATTACACTAGATGCTTTTGTTGACAGGGAGCGGCGGTTCGACTCGATGTGTAACAAGGCGTCTGTTGATCTGGAGAGTCTGGACCTCGATGAAGACTCTGACTTTATCCAGAATCTGCTCAAGGAATTCCATGAAAAAACTGGGTCAGTGCGTGCCCTAGATATCCTCCAGAACTGGGCCCAGGAGAAACAGTTCTTCATCAAGGTGGGGGATTCAGTCACATAGGGTGTACAAGGAAAGATGGAGAAGTCATTTTAATGATACACATCAACTGCCGTGAAAATATACGTGACTTTGTTGTCATATTTTTACATTTGCTAAAATGCTCGTTCCTTTTTTAATGTTTTAATGGGTGAAGAGATCATATTTAGAGGTCAATATTGTTAATGGCATAAGCTTTTCATTATGATAAACATAACAACACAGCTAAGTTTAAAATTATAAATGATTTGACTTTAAGTATTAAACAGCAGTGTTAAAAAGTTTACCGGAATTTGAAGTTGGTACATGATCAAATCTTCTTAGAAAGTGTTCTGGCTTCCCATGATTTGATCATGTGACCAACCAAGTTTATATCCAGGAGAACTTTTTAACATTGTTGTTTTTATCTTAATTGATAATTACTTGATGATGCTTAAAAAAAGGTATTGAATTAGAATTTGTTGGTGTAAATTCAATAGAAAAAAGTTTTTTAGATTTTTAAAACTGTTCAAATATAGGTTCCAACATACGAGGCATCATATAAATGCACTTCACTATAATCATTCCCTCACTTTCTAGGTATTTCCCCGGGAATATCGCAGAGCTCTGCAGGAAATGGCCGAGGAGGAAGCGAAGAAAGTGGTGGAGAATGAGACCATTAACGGAGGCGTGGACGTAGACGAAGAAGACGATGAGGAGGAGGTGAATAATGAGGGGCGGGGCTCAAGACACGAAAAGTTTACTGTGTACAGGGTTTTTTCGACTTTTTTCACTTCTGCACTTGCAAATCATTTCACCCAGTTTTAAATTTGCCCAGATACAATAAAAGAAATAAATACTCTTTCTAATTAACACAGTTATTAAAAAATTGTTTTGATTTGCCAAGTCTTAAATTCGCCCGCTCACAATGAGGGTGATGGGGCCGAAAATAAAACGGGGGCCAATATTTCCCTGTATACAGGATTTATTTTGGGGGCATGATTGAGTGATGTTCTGTGTTTGCCCTACTGTGTGTTAGTATATATCAATAGCTTGACGTATTGTTGTTTGTAGCAGAAGAAGCCAGCGGTGGTAGACATAGAAGAGACCATTCCTAACGCCACACAGAATCTGAAGAACATGGAGAAACTCGACAAACTCAGGTACAGTGTGTGTCATACACAGAGTTACTGTCCTTACCTCTCACTCTCTAACCAGTTTTAAATCCCTGTTACTTTTAAGCTCACCATTATATTTTTCTCATGTTAAGATATATGTTTAGCTCATCATGATATCTGTTTATTTCTTTGTATAAAGATATCTGTATATCTCATTCATACTTTCCAAGTACTTTGTTCTTCTGTTTTTATGTCCTTTCTCCTCTCTCTCTCTTTCCCACTGTCACTCTCCCTCTCTCTCTTTCTCTGTGACAAACATTTCTCAGCTCTCCATACGTCTAAGTTTTTGAAGTGAATTCCCTATAATTTGATTGATCTGCACTGTGTTACAGGGGATTCATGAAGTGAATTCCCTATAATTTGATTGATGTGCGCCGTGTTACAGGGGATTCATGAAGTGAATTCCCTATAATTTGATTGCTCTTTGCTGTGTTACAGGGGATTCATGAAGTGAATTCCCTGTAATTTGATTTCTCTTCGCTGTGTTACAGGGGATTCATGAAGTAACTTCCCTATAATTTGATTGATCTGTGCTGTGTTACAGGGGATTCATGAAGTAACTTCCCTATAATTTGATTGATCTGTGCTGTGTTACAGGGGATTCATGAAGTAACTTCCCTATAATTTGATTGATCTGTGCTGTGTTACAGGGGATTCATGAAGTAACTTCGGTATACTGTAGACGTACTTTTGTCCGCGTGGTATTAATTTATGCTATGAATGGGGCACAAATTTTCCGCGGAATTTTTTCCCAGTGTACATAAAGTGCATGTTGAAATGAAATTTTGCAATTGCATTACATGAATAAGGATAATCGGAAGTTACTACATTATATAACACTTGCATATACGTGTACCCAATGTATATCGTTTTTATCTATGCAAACTGTCAAAACAAATTTGTATTGAGAATTCACATAATAAATGATTTAATCTCCTAAAGATTTGAATTTTCTGTAAATTTACTTGCATGAAATTTAAACTTCTCCCAGCTTGATATAACGGCACGTGTCAGACGTCAAATAGCCCCAAGCGGGTCTGTCTTTCAATGACCCAAATAACTACACGCTAAGACCCGTGTTTTTACTGCAATTTTTAGATCCCTTTGTGCTCTGACTTTTAATTGATAAAACTGATCCACTCATAATTTAAACAACATGTGAACCCATAAATTGACAGTTAATAAAAATAAAAATTGACTACCGACCAGTGCACAACCGATAATTACTGTTCACTGTGAACAGTTCTTACAATTTAAGTCCAAAGTTGGACAAATTCTAGGTAATGAAAATCACTCAGAACTAAATTGAATAATAATCATTGAAATGATTTTTTTTTTCATTCAAAGAATCTGCGTAAATTTTTACCCGCGGATTAAATTGATATTGTGACTCTGCGGAATTATGACCCTGTGGGAAAAATTTGTCTACAGTAATTTGATTGATCTGTGCTGTGTTACAGGGGATTCATGAAGTAACTTCCCTATAATTTGATTGATCTGTGCTGTGTTACAGGGGATTCATGAAGTGAATTTCCTATAATTTGATTGCTCTGTGCTGTGTTACAGGGGATTCATGAAGTAACTTCCCTATAATTTGATTGATCTGTGCTGTGTTACAGGGGATTCATGAAGTAACTTCCCTATAATTTGATTGATCTGTGCTGTGTTACAGGGGATTCATGAAGTAACTTCTGTATAATTTGATTGATCTGCGCTGTGTTACAGGGGATTCATGAAGTATGACCGAGCGTCGTACCAGTACAGGGACGTGAAGACACGACAGAAGGACTGGAAGGAGATCTACAACCACAAAGTGGTCAAAGATGGACTCAAAGTACAGGCTGCCAGGTAAAAATACTCATTACACAGGTAAATACTTGTTACTCAGGTAACCTCTCAATACACAGATAGCCACTCATTACAGTGGTCAAAGGCGGACTCAAAGTGCAGGCCGCCAGGTAAATACTCATTACACAGGTAAATACTCATTACACAGGTAACCACTCAATACACAGATAGCCACTCATTACAGTGTGTGATTATGCTATATATAAGATCTATAACCGCAAGCTGGTGAAAGCCTAAAGTGCAGGCCGCCAGGTAAATACTCATTATACAGGTAATCACTCGTTACACAGGTAAATACTTGTTACACAGGTAACCACTCGTTACACAGGTAAATACTCATTACACATGCAACCACTTGTTACAGAGTTAAATACTCGTTACACAGGTAACCACTTAATACAGTGTGTGATTATGCTATATATCAGATTTACAACTACATTGTGGTTAAGGAACCACTGATGTTTGTTTATCAATCAAATAAAGGTAAAATTATTGTAGAAATTCAATTTTATTTCATACAGTATTCAAGTCAACTGTCACAATATTACCATACATTTATGTTTAATAACCCTATAAATTCTTTGTCAGTATGTACCTCTGGTTTTTTTCACGGACTGTTGTATTTTTTGTTCTGTGTGTATATATATATAAAATACCTGGATTATTTTTACAGGTGTATGGACTGTGGTGTACCGTTCTGTCAGTCACATGATGGATGTCCACTCAGTAACATCATCCCAAAGTGGAACGATCTTATCTTCAGGGTGAGTCATCAGTCTGTTTATTGAATTGCCAGTCTGTCACTGGTTGCTCTTTCTGTAGAGTTACCTCCCTTGCACTGATCTGATTTTTTGTGACAGGATGACTGGAAGGAGGCCCTGAACCAGCTCTTACAGACCAACAACTTCCCAGAATTCACTGGCAGGGTCTGCCCCGCCCCTTGTGAGGTATGTACAGATTACTTGATGCCATATCAATCAGCGTGGTTATACAAACGTTTAACATTTATTAATTTAATGAAGCAACTTCAAAAAAATGTGTTATTTCTGTAAGAGTCTTGAGTCTATGGCATTGATAAAATATTGTGTTTTTTGGGGTAGTAAGGGGCTTCTTGTCTTATTATTGGATTGTTGTATTATTTTGGTTGTTGTAGGGGGCCTGTGTCCTGGGCATCAACTCTCCACCGGTGACCATCAAGAACATTGAGTGCGCCATCATTGACCACGCCTTTGAGATGGGCTGGATCAAGCCAGAACCTCCCCTCACCCGCACGGGCAAGAAGGTGGCAGTCATCGGGAGCGGACCCTCAGGTCTAGCAGCCGCAGCCCAGCTCAACAAGGTACCAAGTCTGTGGGCCCCCAGGTATTCCCTGTAATCACCTGTGACCAGGTGTAACCAGTCAGCGTTAGTCTTTAGCCTTAAGCAGTGAGGAGGCTGGATGGTCAATAGTTCCCGGTTTTCCGTCACATTGACAGCTTTTCTCTTATAATACAGAAGTAATTCGCGATTTGTTGTTATCTTGGTGAGATTCTTTTAAACCTAATTTTCAGTTATAGCCAATAGTGGGTCCAGAGAATTGATTACCACAAATGATAATTTAATTACACACAATTCCATGTAAATTGGGGCAGGGGGTTACAATGAAAGAATTCTTAGAATTTTGAGTAAAAAAATAAAGTTTCCCTTTAATATATTCATAATGACGTACCAACCCACGTATATTAGTCACAAATCATTCTGTGTAAGTCAATCAAAATTAATGGCAATTGGTACAAGGCCAATTGGAATGAAAAAATTCACTGAATTTTAAGTAAAAAAAATAAATATGTGTTATGTATAAAATATTCATAATGTACTTTTCCTCGACTTCCACCAATATCACTCTCAAATTACACCAAATTATGTTTTCTTTGTAAAATGATAATTTCATGACCCACCACTCAATGTAAACCAAGGAGATACTCTAGATTGCAATAAATTTTTTCTCGTTCATAATTTATTAAATATTCATGATATGTTATGAATATTCATTATACATGTTATGAAGATTTATAATTTTATGTATCATTTCATGTTACATGTGTAAACCGATACAAATTAATTCGAATTGATGCAGGGGATTGCAGTGGAAAAATAAAATCTGTATAAAATATTCATTTGAATTGATAATTTACCACAAAGCATGTAAATCAATTGAACTGAATCTCACAGAGTGCAGGTAACTGCAATGAAAGAATTCTCTGAATTCTGAATCAATAAAACAGGTGCTACAGTATCCGCAACATTATTTTTTACAAGATAAACGATAGGATAGAATTAATGCGCGATAGAACAGTATACACGCACGATATGATAGCATTAACGCAGTGTAGAACAGTATACATTGATATTCATGTTAAACGTACAATTGCTTTAAACGATCTTTATGAATAACCTGATAATGGCATAATATGGGATAGAACACGTATGAAAAAAGATTTACGTGGAATTTCTTTTTAGTAACAATTGCAGAGTTGTTAATCATTGCTGCATCATTTATTGAATGTATAAAAATGACCAGTTAACTTTTTTTAACAAAAATTATGAGCTTAAATGATCATTAAATTTTCTGTATTGTTATTAACATTGCTTTCATTACCGAACACCCTAGCCGATCGCCGCGAATATTGCAGCCCGAGATCAAATCACATAGAAAATAGCGGGTTCAATAATAAAAATCCAACTCTTGTTTAAAGTAAATATAAAATCTATCATAAATACATTTCTTTCTGTAGAAGAAAATGATGCATTAAAAACGAATTATATAACATACAAGTTACATAAATATTTACGCAGATATACATTCCGCGTACGATTTGTTAACATTGTTTTCATTACCACACACCCCAGCCGATTGCCGAGAACATTTCAGCCCAAAATCAAATATCACACGGAAAATAACGGGTTCAATTAAAATACAACTCTAGTTTTAATTAAATATAAATTATATCATAAATACTTTTGTTTATGTAAAATATGATGCATAAAAAACGAATCATATTGCATAACCGTTAATGTTTCTGTACCCTTTGTGTACGATTTACAGGTAAATATGTTACCTTGTTCCTAAGAACTTCAATAGTTTAGATTATTTTTTTTTTTATTTCCAATGCTTACAGATATGATTTACATGTAATATTGGTTAATTTTGATCTAAAAAATTAAGAAATCAGTAAACTATCATGATAGAATGCTGGATAAGATTTTACAATTCTTGTTCGATAAATTTTCTTATGCGGCGCACTGAACAACTTGCAACTTTGAAATAAATTTACTTGCTTATGAAAAGGATCGAAACGATTAACACGATAGGATAAACGGAAAACTGTTAAAATTGAATGATAAACTTGATAGCATTAACACAAGATATGATAGGATTAACGCACAATATGATAGCATTAACGCAAGATAGAAAGTATACATGCACGATATGATAAGATTGGTACATGATACGATTGGATAGATTGATACATGATACAATAGGATAGATTGATACATGATACGATAGGATAGATTTTTACATGATACGATAGGATAGATTGTTACATGATACGATAGGATAGATTGATACACGATACGATAGGATAGATTGTTACATGATACGATAGGATAGATTGATACACGATACGATAGGATAGATTGTTACATGATACGATAGGATAGATTGATACACGATACGATAGGATAGATTGTTACATGATACGATAGGATAGATTGATACACGATACGATAGGATAGATTGATACATGATACGATAGGATAGATTGATACACGATACGATAGGATAGATTGATACACGATACGATAGGATAGATTGTTACACGATACGATAGGATAGATTGAAACACGATACGATAGGATAGATTGTTACACGATACGATAGGATAGATTGATACACGATACGATAGGATAGATTGATACATGATACGATAGGATAGATTGATACATGATAGATTGATACATGATACGATAGGATAGATTGATACATGATACGATAGGATAGATTGTTACATGATACGATAGGATAGATTGATACATGATACGATAGGATAGATTGTTACATGATACGATAGGATAGATTGATACACAATACGATAGGATAGATTGATACATGATACGATAGGATAGATTGATACATGATACGATAGGATAGATTGTTTAAAATAACGTTGCGGGTACTGTATATTTCCTTTCGAGTTTAAAACTTGCAGAAGTTGTCTGCGATGACATTGCTTCTTTAGATTTTATGATTCCTACATAATGATAAAAGCTGTAAACAGTAAAAATCTGTGTAAGCTGCTGTATGTTCGTGAAGCATAGACTACAATTTGAATGAAGTCAAGTCTAAATAAAGTCAAATTGTTTTACTATATACATACAAAATACCACTTTGTCTAACAAAATAACGAGCTATTTTTTTCGTAAGGAAAGTAAATATTTCATTGACAATCTTAACAGGGTACCAAAAGCAATTTATTTTCTCATCATTGAAATATTTCAATTACATACAGCTACTTTTTTCATATTGAAGATTTTGAAAAAAAATTTATGGGCGCATCAAATGTTTTCATAATTTTTGTTGTAGATTTTGATAAGAAAACTATTAAGTTTTTTTTTATATGTTGATTTATGTTGTAGAGTTAATTTTGATAAGATAGTTATGAAGGTTTTGTTTATATAGGCGGGACACACGGTGACAGTGTATGAGAGAAACGACCGTCCTGGGGGGCTACTCAGATACGGGATTCCTACCATGAAACTCGACAAAGATGTGAGTATTCCCCTAACAATCTATTCTGTGGCCAGTCATTCCTTAATGATCCCTACAACTCCTGTGGGGTAGATGAGCTTGCTCACTTGTTCTTTCGTATTATATGATGTTTTCATTCCATTTGTAAATGTGATGTAATTCAAGTTGTTAATGTGATGTTATTCAGGTTTTACAGTATTTTCCAGGACATAGGCTGGTATTTTTTTTTTTAACGATGCACGAGCCTCGGCTTATCTTCCGAGATCGGCTTATCATAGGCTCGAAGTTGAAAAAATTAAACAGTTAAATACAAAATACACATCGAGATATGCCCTGGAAAATATGGTAAATGTTATTCAGGTTGTAAATAAGATGTTATTTAGATGGGTATTGTGATGTTATTCAGGTTGTACAGAGGAGGGTAGATCTAATGACACAAGAGGGAATCACCTTCGCGTGCGGACAGGAAGTGGGTAAAGATCTACCGGCCACTGACATCCTGGCTGAGAACGATGCCATGGTACTGGCTCTCGGGGCCACCTACCCCCGGGATCTACCTATTCCAGGTAAACATCTGTTCAATTATACTTCATCAAAAGGTAGTTAATTTCTTTCAGTAACACTTCCCAGGCCCTTCAGGATTAGTAGGGACAGCATCGGCATTTCTTTCAAATCGTTCATTAATTGAGTTTAATTTATTTCTTCCCTATTTTCCCTTCCACCAATGTTCAAGGATTACCGTATTTTTCGGACGATTTGACCATATTTTTTTTCCTCTGAAGCAGAGCACCCGACGTATCATCCAGGACGACTTATCGAAGGCTTGAAGTCAGAAAATCTCAGAAAAATAGCATTAAAAATCTTCAGTTGGTTTTATCCAACTAAATTTGGTTGTGTATTTGGAAATCCTTGTTAATCTTTATGAAATGTCGTTTTCACTCATTTGTTAACACTAGTATACATAATAATACTGGTAGTTAAAAAATGGTACATGTCTTTAATCAATTAAAACATTTTACCCATTCCGTTTTTATAAACACATCGTCACATGGTATCCATATAATATCACTAGTGGGAAAATAACATTGCACCGAAATAAATTCGAATGGAACTAATTATTGCGGTAAGTCCCTTGAAAGTTTTTAACAGATATTAAAGTACATATCTTAATGTGTGTAAGTTGTATTAGAGTTCATCTTTCAATTGTTAATCATCCTAGAGATTTTACGTATTTCTACTGAATGTTCAGGCATAAATATTTTTGTCTTGAGAATCACGCGAAAGCAGGGAAAAAACAGCAATTGACGTTATTTATTTTTTTAACTATCATGCCCTAAGGCTGAGATCTATACGCGTTTACTCTCTGCATATATACAGTGTACCATTATAAGGGTTGATAAATTGTAGTCCATTCTTTGAATGTTGTTAAATAGGCATTATGCACTTGAGATCCCCCTTTGACATCCGATAGAGACAGGTGCATGCTTCTGACACCGGAAATTGTTAAACAAACATTGACCATGCGCCGAGTCAACAGGTGGCTGGTTACGTAATGGCGAATACACTGGCGATGGTCAGAAAGGATAATTATTTTAATACATGAAAATAAATATTTCTGACAAAGTTAGTTTAGTTTACACTCATACAACTTGCATAACATGCGATATCGGGAATTGTGTATAATGCTAGCAACTCTATAGAAGTTACCAGTATTTGAAAATATGATACATAAGTATAAAGCATAATTGTTTAAATGTTATATAAATCATTAATGATAATTGGTAGCAATATCGGGGACGTTCTGTGCATCATATACTGATAATGTAACTTGCAGTTTGATACGCCATTTTGAAGCGATAAGATCGGCGTATCGTAGGAATCAACGTATCGTAGGATTTTTTTTTAAATTTGGGCTACAATTGAGCAATTAGACTAGTCTTCCGCATCAACAATTCGTCCGTAAAATACGGTAAATGTTTTGGATGATTGTTGTTTGCTCAATGAGAACTACTCTGTCATTTTGATGAAAAAGTTATTCATGAAATTGAGTTATAATAATAACTTTTTTTGGCCATCTTCCTTTCTCTCTCCTCTCCCCATGAAATGATATTATTTACAAGAAGTTGATAACTTATGTTTGCAGGAAGAAATCTGAATGGTATTCACTACGCCATGAGTTTCCTTGAATCGTGGCAGAAGGTACAGCATGGAAACGAACTGGACTACTTAAAGGTGTACGCAAAGGATAAAGACGTGGTCATCATAGGGGGCGGGGACACGGGCTGTGACTGTATAGCTACCTCACTCAGACAGGTAAATACCTAGTTACCTCACTTAGACAGGTAAATAAATACCTCAGACAGGAAAATGTATACTTCAGACTTTCACTCAGAAAAGTAAAGGTATACCTCACTCAGACAGGTAAAGGTAAACCTCACTCATGCAGGTAAATGTAAACCTCACTCAGACAGGTAAATGTAAACCTCACTCATGCAGGTAAATGTAAACCTTTCTCATGCAGGTACTGTAAAGCACGATTTTAGCAAACACGCTTATAATAAATTGACGCTTACAGCGAAGTGATTTTCATTCCCCGTGACTTTATTACATGTTATAAACTTGACTGATATAATGAATTACGCTTATACCGAAGTAAAATCGCCCGTCCTTGGGACTTTGTTATACATGTAAGTGTGTTTTACTGTAAATGTAGCTAAGACGATGGAAATCGATGGCCACCATTTTTCCAAATAACTATCAATGTTTAATAATAATTTAATAACCCAAGCGCAATTACTGTAATTTCGTGATCGGAACATGGCCCAAGCGATATTAGAGTCAAAGTTCTTAAAATTTTACTTATTAAAAAGGACGGTATGATTTACATGGGCGGTATCAAATATCATTTGACACTCCGTAAAGAAACAGTTTCTTGTACAGCAGCGGAGATATTGAAGATCAGCATATGTAGAGAAGGACAGCAACCGAGCTTAGTGCATAAAAGTAATAATTATTACAGTTATAAACCAAAACAACATCAAGAGAAATTATTTAATTGAATAATTATAGTCAAACTCTTTGGTTGTTGTTAAATAAACATTGTGAAGAAACGTATGTATGTCGTATATTGTCATTATCAAGTCGTACAAATGATTGATGTATTTTTAGCAGTGTCTAAATGATCGATGTATTTTTAGCAGTGTCTATGTAAAGCAATAATGTTTAACTGTATAACTTGACACAAAGTAATCAAGTTAAATAAAATCATAATAATTGCTAATCTTCATGCACTTGAAAACACCCTGTGAAGTCTGACACAAGACAGGTGCATGTTTCTGACACCGGAAATTGTTAACAAACATTGACCACACGCCGAGTCAACAGGTGGCTGCTTACGTAATTGCGAATACACTGGCGATATTTAAACTTGTTTGATGCAAGGAATAGTGTTGAGAGAGGATAAATATTTCAATACATGAAAATAAAACTAAGAATAAGGCATTTCTGATGCAGTAAATTTAGTATACACTCATACAACTTGCATAACACGCTATATCGGCACTCACTACACCCGTGGCATCAAGAATCACCGCTTGAAAAATGGGGTAAAATTTTGGTCCTATGTACAATACGCACCCCATACTTTTGATCAAATTTTTGCTGAAAAAAAGTGTGTGTTATACACGGTAATATGTATACATCATTCAGACAGGTAAGTGTATACCTCACTCAGACAGGTAAATGTATTCCTTACTCAGACAGGTAAATGTATACCACACTCAGACAGGTAAATGTATAACACACTCTGACAGGTAAGTTTATACCTCACTCAGACAGGTGAGTTTATGCCACACTCAAGGTTAATATATACCTTTTCAGACAGGTAAGTTGATGCCTCACTCAGACAAGTTCATATGTAAATAAATACCTCTGACAGGTAAATGTAAACCTCACTCTGACAGATAAATGTGAAGCTACCTTATTAAGACAGGTAAATAAATGCATCACCTGGACAGGTAAATTTATACCTCACTCACTGACAGGTAATTATATACCTCACTCACCTGATGATGAATTTGTTAATTTGTTTCTTAAGGTTTCTCACATGTTAATATTGTTTTAAATCTCAAACCATTGTAGGGAGCAAAGAGTATAACAACCTTTGAGATTCTCCCTCCTCCCCCACCCTCCAGGGCTCCCAGCAACCCCTGGCCAACATGGCCGCGTGTCTTCAAGTTGGACTATGGACATGAAGAGGTGCAACTTAAATTTGGGAAGGATCCAAGAATCTTCAACATTAAAAGCACGGTAAGAATGTGAGGGGTGGATCAAGGGGTGTGAATTCTGCTTAGTGATCTACTGTTTGTGAATCTAGAGTTTGAAAAATGACAGTGAAAACATGCTACATGTAAACAGTGTAAGTCAAGAATGCTACATGTTGACAGTGCAAGTCAAGAATGCTACATGTTTACAATGTAAGTCAAGATTGCTACATGTTGACAGTGTAAATCAAGAATGTTACATGTTTACAGTGTAAGTCAAGAATGCTACATGTAAACGGTTAAGTCAAGAATACTACATGTTGACAGTGTAAGTCAAGAATGCTACATGTAAACGGTTTAAGTCAAGAATACTACATGTTGACAGTGTAAGTCAAGAATGCTACATGTTGACAGTGTAAGTCAAGAATGCTACATGTTTACAGTGTAAGTCAAGAATGCTACATGTTTACAATGTGAGACAAGAATGCTACATGTTTACAGTGTAAGTCAAGAATGCTACATGTAAACGGTGTAAGTCAAGAATGCTACATTTTTACAGTGTAAGGAATATTTGTGTTATCAGCAAGAAATTCTCTGTTGTTATTTCCAGGAGTTCGTTGACGATGGTAATGGTAATGTGAAAGGTATAAAGACAATGAAGGTGGAGTGGACGAAGGATAAAGCTGGGCGCTGGAACATGGCTGACGTGCCAGGTACAAAACATGTCTGTGTATCAATGAATTCCTCCATCTGTCTCTCTGTCAACTTTCATCTGTCCTAATTACTGTGAATTATCCAAATAACTTAATAAACTGGAACAATGGTGAATCATTTACAGCAAAATTAGGAAATGGCAAAAATAAAAAAAAACAAGTAAAAATTTCAGTATTAATAGCTGTAAATTCACTATGTCCATGTTGGATATATTTGAGTTTTGTTGTACTTAAATTACCAACTTTCTGTAAACTTGACTATTACCAGTGATCTTTGCCCGTGTTGATATGATTTGAGATCAGCTATAATTATGTTCTACTAGCCCAATCTAGACATCTCTATTGTTCGAGTGCAAGATACAGTCTATATACACTGTCAGGCACTGTCAAGTCTCAAGATACTGTCAAGTCTCGGAAACTGTCAAGTTTCAGATACTGTCAAGTCTCGGATACCGTCAAGTCTCGTATACTGTCAAGTCTCAAATACTGTCAAGTCTCAGATAATGACAAGTCTCGGATACTGACAAGTCTCAGATACTGTCAAGTCTCGGATGCTGTCATGTCTCAGTTACTGTCAAGTCTCAGATACTGTCAAGTCTCGGATACTGTCAAGTCTCAGATACTGTCATGTCTCAGTTACTGTCAAGTCTCAGATACTGTCAAGTCTCGGATACTGTCAAGTCTCGGATGCTGTCAAGTCTCGGATACTGTCAAGTCTCAGATAATGACAAGTCTCAGATACTGTCATGTCTCAGTTACTGTCAAGTCTCAGATACTGTCAAGTCTCGGATACTGTCAAGTCTCGGATACTGTCAAGTCTCAGATAATGAGAAGTCTTGGATACTGTCAAGGCTCGGATAATGACAAGTCTCGGATACTGTCAAGTTTAAGATAATATCAAGTCTCGGATACTGACAAGTCTCGGTTATATTCAAGTCTCAAATACTGTCAAGTCTTGGATACTGTCAAGTCTGGGATACTGACAAGTTTCTCTCTGTTGTGTAGGTTCTGAGGAGTTCATTAAATGTGACATGGTTCTCCTGGCCATGGGTTTCCTGGGACCAGAGAAGAAGATTGTAGACGAACTGAAGGCCAAACTTGACCCCCGGGGCAATCTGGAAACCCCCCAAAACAAGTACTCGACCAGTATCCCCAAAGTCTATGCGGCCGGAGGTAAGCATCTCTCTTCAGTATTGTTTAATTTACTGTGGAATCATTAAAATTTGTGGGGGCCAATTTTCATGGATTATGGGATTTTTGCTTATTCATGGGGATGTAATTTCGCAGATGTGCCGGTTTTCAGTTTTAGTTAGAAAACTCATTTTATGAAAATTTGTTTTCGTCGAGGATGTAAATTCGTGGAGAAGGCTTCCCTCTAATACCACAAAAAATGAGCCACCATGAATTCTAATAATTCTACAGTACTGTAAAAGTGGTTATTTACGCTGGTGGTTAAGTACGCGTTTTATATAGTCTAACAATATGCGTGGGTATTAATTAAGCGGAGGTGTGATTTACCACTCCAAAACTTTGATTTTTTTATCATACGTGCGGGGGTATTTTACGCGGTTTTAAGCTTACCGTGTAAGTAGTGTAAACTTCCCCAACAAGTAATAACCACTTTTAAAGTATCTAGGTGATATTTTGATTTTTTAATCTCTCATTATATTCTACTGTAAATCAAGTTGACCAATAAATATTGTATCCTGTATGATTTTGATTTCCTTCCATTTACTGACCTTTAACCTCTTTTTCAGATTGCAGGCGTGGCCAGTCCCTGGTTGTGTGGGCCATCTCTGAAGGTCGCCAGGCTGCCCGTCAAGTTGACTTTGACCTGATGGGATCCACCTGCCTGGCCGGCCCCGGTGGAATGGTGTACCAGCCCGAGTCCTAGAGGACTAGGTGTGTGTAAGGGGAGAGACACTGGAGAGTGAATCAAAGGGAGACAACTAGCAAAAACCTAGTCAACCAGAGATATACCTCTCATAGTGGGATTATTTATGGAGGCAGAAGATTTTCCTTTTAATGTTGGAGTTAAAAAATATGGGCATCAATGCTTCTATGGTGTCTGTAGCAAAAAGTAAAATGAATAATTTGTTAATACTTTGTGAAAGTTATACCATGTCTGTTTAATTAGAGGGTAAAACAAAAAGAGTATATTTAGTGTGTATCTACCCTTTCCTTTTGGATTCATCGATGTTTGGTTGGAGTTTATAACTGAATATATTTTTACCGTTGTTTTGTTATGGTCGTACTTCCAATGTTTTTTATAAAACCAGTTCTAGACTTCTAGAGTTTATATACATAACTACACATGTGTGTTTATGCTAACTGTTTGCTGTAGAAATTTACAAGGACAATATTTTATTATTTGTGATCATCAAACTGTATCAAAGAATCAGGAAAAAGAATTATTGAGGTTCAATTTTGTTTATCTTTGTTAATAACCATTGTTAATTGAAGTTGGAGAGACATTTGTTAATTGTAATTACAGTTGGAGAGAGATTGTTACCCGGTAATTGCAGTTAGGTGTTACAGTAAATTTTTACAGATTGTTATTCCTGCAGAATTTGTGATGAGTTGTAAATAACAGATTCCCGAAGGTCTTATAACATTAACTATACAATGTATATATATAGTTGTTATTGTCATTAGAAGGTACACCACTTTCATTAGCACACTGCAGTATCTTGCTGATCAACATGCAGGAAACAGAAATTGCTCTTTGGAAATTTTTGTTTTTAAAGAGTTATTTTTTTATTGTTAGAAAAAACATTTTAGAGGCTCACTCATTTTGCTGAGTCAGCCTGTGCAAAAAATTGCTTGAAGCTTGTGGAAACCCCATCAAACTTGTGATAATTTTTATCTTTGAAGGACAAATACATGGTGTAAATTTTCCTGTCTTGCTCAATGCCGCTTCACAAGCTTTCACTGTCACGTGTGTTTCCTGCTGACACAATATTCACTCAAAGTTGAAGAATATTCAAGTCAGACAAGATGTTGTACCTGTGTGTTAGCTCTGACCTTGACCCCAGGTTTAATAGTTCAAGGATGCTATCAATGTTCAATTTAAGAAAATTCTTAGAATTATTATGCCTATTTCTCCTGACCTTTATTTTTGCAAGGGTCAACTAGACCCAAGAGTTTTAAACCTTTGATAACCAATTTATAATTTGTAGACTTTAAAATTGATGTCAAATGGTGCCATAGTAACGGCACCGTTCTACTTAACGTGTATTTTTGGGGGTGGGGTTTGTAAAGCATAATATACACTGCATGTTGGTGCATTCTGTTCTTGTTTAACTTTAGAGAAATAAATTTTACTTGTGAGATAAATGAACCTTCTTTTTTTATCCATGTGTTGTATGGAGGATTGTTTCTTTTATACAGTGCATTTATTACACATGCATTGAAGTCATTATAAGAAAATGATTCTAAGGGTAATCCTACGTGTATCTTGCCCCAATCAGCTAACTATTGTTAAAACTTTCATCAAACACAAAATCTATTGACTTCTGACAATTCCACGTCCATATAAGTATATACATGTATATCTACTGCCATACAACAACTGTCAAATAAATTTGCTGGTCACCCGCTTGCGACACCAACAGGTATAAAGTTACGAGTAAAATCTTTACAGTGAAAACTGAATGCCCTACTGTCTTGTAAATTTAACCAGTCTGTGAATTGCTTTGAGTACAACATTGGAAGTATTAAACAATTCAAAATCAGCAACTATTAGTTACAATGTTTCTTTGCTATAAAATATTACACATACCAGGTACATTCTAACACACATTTCTGTTGTATATACATGTACCTTTGAAATGCATGGTAAATATGTCGTGAATGTCGGTACGCACTATGACCAGATATTTTACTTTCCAAATCTGGTCATGACCAGATTTTCATGTGTTGGAGGTTGGCAAGTATGTTCACTGCTGATAAAAAACGACTTATTGCCAGTACAACTATTTTATATTAATATATATATGTACCAAATAACACACAGCAATATATAAAAACATTATAAACAAGTTCAAATACATAAGAGATTATTTTCCAATTGTCTAATTATTTGTTTCTCAACATTAAATATACTGGTTGATGTCAATCACACCAGACATATATCTGCGCATGTCTGGAAGATTTCGTCAAAACACGTGTTGTCCGGACATTGATGGACTGTCGGCGTGGCTTCGTTGCACGTGACGTAGTGTGTGGATTTTTGTGGATGACGTATGCCCCTATTGTCGACTGCGTTCTGTCCGCAAAGTGTAGCTGATTTAAATTTAAAAGTAGAATTACTGTTATGAATATTAAACTGTTATTGGATTTGAAAATACGACCAATGAAACATAAGAAATTGAACAATAAACATTTAATGCTTGTTAACAATATGGGTTGCTTACAATATTATTTGAAATGCGGATTGTGCGAGAAACAATCCAACTAAAATGAGGCCTCGGAATTCAAAATTCAAAATAACCATTTTTCTTTTATCACTGTTTACATAGCTTGCAAAGTAATGATTTACTCACGTGATAAAACGAACACATCCGTCTCGTCATAGTCCTCAGTATGCTTGTATTTACAGCGAATCTTGGCCTCGTCCCAGACTTCAGTAAACACGTAGGTGACGCTGATCGTTTGTGTTCGAACACAGTTACGGTCCCTGTCAACTACAGATGGATTCGGAAACTCGAAGTCCCGGAACACAGTCTCGTTTTGTAATTTAACTTGAAATACGAGCTTTCCTTGAGGATAACCCGGTTGTCCTTCACATATGAAGTCTGTGGGTTTATAGCCGATGACGTCCCCTATTTTTGACATAGATGGTTTTCCGGTTGACGGCGCTATATAAATAGACGACAATATTTGTATCATGTCTAAAAACATTTCTTGGGAAACAACTTCACATTCTTCATAAGATATGCATGAAAAGATAAAAAACAAAACAAATTGATATTATGCAATGATTAAAGATTCAATTGGTATGAAAAAAGTCGTTAAATTTACTCACTTTCGATGACCACGGCGATGTTTTGTGATTGGACGTTTCCCTCTACCACGCACGAGTACAACCCTTCATCAGTACAACGGAGGGAGGCAAAACTAATGGCGATCTCGGCGAGATTCTCGCGTATGGTGGGCGTGATGGTGAGGTATTTCGGGTTGAACCGCGTCTGGGCACGCCCATCGGGGGTCACGTGGACAACGGTCTGGCCATTCCGCTCGATGTTGAAGTAGGTCCAGTTGCTGTGATTGGTCACTGTACAGCTGATCTCTTTACCTCCCTCCCCGACTTCTCCCGTCGTGTTCTGTACCCGAATATCTACCAAAAGTTCAAAAATTAAAGTCTTTTAAAAGGGTTCGATGATCGTTGGCCATTTTTAGAGTGTATTGATCTCTTTTAAAAGAAGAGCTCTAAACAATAAAGTAAATACCCGAATTTAAAAGGTAAAATATATGGATTTTTTCTTTACTGCCTAATAGTTTATAGCTAAACAAACAATATCTTAAAATTTAAGGCAGATCTGATGGTAATCTGTTGACCCCCCCCCCCCCCCCCCATTCTCCTTAAGGAGGCTCGATGGTCAACAAATTTACTATTAGACCTTTCCTAAACTTAGGAATGATTCGTTCAGCTATGAACTGTTAATAGTATCATTAATATTTCAAATATTCTAACTTGAAGGTGAAATAGCACACCTGAAAAAAAGTCACTCAAATTAGCAGTTAATAATTATTTGAATATGAAAGATATAAAGATAAATAAACTGTACATATGTCAAATAAGCGAAAAATTTGCACTTCGGGTATAAAATATGAATACATGTATCTAAAAAATTTAATTCAGTATGTAACAACAAAAATCCCTGCGGGATTCGAATTTGGGATGACACTATGGATCAAAAGCCCAGCACTTTATCCACATGGCTAAGGAGTAAGTTACATGTTACCGTAGATAAAATCCTTTTAATAAAACGAATGTCGTTTCGATCAGAGGTCAGCCATTTTGTGATGATGTGTTATCCCCCCTTTAAAAAAATGCATTTCTTGACCAGAGCTCTTCTTCTCAAGGAGATTAATATAGTCTAAAAATGACACGACCATTTATCCGTCTTAACTAGGGTTGTTCAACTGTTCTTGTTATTATGTATAAGAAAACAATTAAAAAAATAGTGCATATTGGTGCATTGAAGTACATACAGACCTGTTAAATCAATATATAACGCTGTATGACGTACACCGGATGATATGATCACAGGTTTAAACAAATTGTAAGCTTGTTACTGTTTTACTGAATAACATATATCAATGTAGACAGGTGTCGTATTAGAAAGGTTCAACAGAAAAAGATGTATCTATGTATGGATAAACAACAAAGAGTGGGAATAACGGGCGGCATGAAATATCTGGACTGCCTGATTAACCGTATATCCTAACATATGCTGTTAAAATACTTCATCCTATTAAATTCTTCAGACAATTTACTGCCATTGTCGTCGCTTTATTTGCCTCAGACTTTCACTTAATATGCATGGGTGGTGGGTTTACCACATAAAATATATATGCTAAATTCGCGCGCAGAGTCGTCATTTTTATATGTAATCAATCATTACGAGGGTTTAAAAGAATTATAGTGAAAAGTATATGGACGGCATCTGAAGTAAATTGTCTGAGGATTTTTTTATAGATTTTTTCAACCGAATGTATTACGGAATAAGGTCAATATGTCCAAAACTAGCGCAATTTTTTAATTTGTAAATTAAATTGTAATTTAATTTTTTTTTCATGGGAGGAACAGTTCTATGTAATGTCAACCCGAAATTTCCCGTAGAGCTACTGGCCTCTAGCTATTGTAGATAAAAAATGCAACACGTTATTTATAATTCTTGAATTCCTTGTTTACTATAATGTTGGATGTAATGCCGGGATCTCCGATTTAATGGAGACCTTACGCAATCTTTGTGAACTTTACGTATTTTCAAAATGGACTTTCAACCGACATAGGTTTGAATGAAAAAGATTTGAAGGATATTAGTTTTGATTAAATTAGATATTTGGATGGTAGTGGATTGTTTAAGGCACACTATTAATTACAGTCATTTTGGGTACTGGTACTTTGAATCATCCCGCGTTTAGTGTTACCTGTAATTTGAGGTACCGCTGTGCAATGTACGAACCATCAATTAATGAGGTCACCAAACTGCCATCATCAGCAGTATACTTGTTGTACGTATATTCAAAATTTAAAGAGGAAATATAATACATTTGATTAATAATTTGTGATTTTATTAAAGTACTCGCTACCCTCCATGGAGGAAATTTGCATTGTTCTGTATTTTTTCATTAATACTGACGTATTATTCTGCAGAAAATTGACAACCTGTATTTTGATAAATCAGCACGTACTTTTATGATATAAAGACTGTTCATAAGAAAGTTAATAACAACACCTATCAAATGTAGACCCAATTGCTGCATTTTCAACCCCCTCCAGTTTGGAGTACTCAGTTTATCCAATCACGTGTGTACACTCGAATAAAACAGAGCTGACCGCACACGCGTGTTCAATATTTTTCGTCAGACTATTTTTGTTTATGCAAAGCAATGATAGTACAATGCTAAGTCTGTTAAAATCGCACTCTGCATATGGTGGCAGGTTAATACTCTTGATCTCTGCACGTTTCCTGTGTTTCTACAGAGTGCACGTTTCCTGTGTTTCTACAGAGTGCACGTTTCCTGTGTTTCTACAGAGAGCGTTTACAGGCGATGCATAGGGGGGGTCACCTTATGCTTACTATTTAAAAAAATATTCAAAAGCATGGACTAAAATAAACGATTTCTTTACTTTTTAGCTCACCGAGACGAAGTCGCTGGGAGCTTATGCTATACCCTCGGCGTCGGCGTCCGGACCTGGTTAAAGTTTTTGTTGCAGGTCCTGTATCTAAGTTATTACTTGTCCTATCTTCACCAAACTTGCATGGATGATGCATCTGGACCTACTTATGGAATTGAAAGACTTGGATGCTGAATCTGGACCATGAATTTCAGATGCTTGAAGAGGTTAAGATATTTGGAGCAGGTTCAAGTTTTTGGTCCAGGTGCCCTTTGATAGCAATTTCTGAGTTACTACTGGTCCTAACTTCACCAAACTTGCATAGTAATGATGCACCGGACAGACTTGAATGCTGAATCTGAGCCATAGGTTTCGGATGCTGGAGGAGATTAACGTTTTTAGAGCTGGTTAAAGGTTTTGGAGCAGGTGCCCTCTGATGATTATATCTTAGTTATTACTGGTCCTAACTTCACCAAACTTGCATGGATGGTGTGTCTTATGATACTGATGCACCTGACAGGCATGAATGCTGAATCTGAGCCGTAGGTTTCGGATGCTGGAAAAGGTTAAGTTTTTTGGAACAGGTCGTATGTTTAAAAGATAATAGTACTATTTCAAACGCATAGTTGATTTAACTATTATATAAATGAATTGCAGAGGTAGCTTCAGATGCTAAGCCTAATCTCCATTATCAAGATTGCTAAAAATTCTCCTACCTCACCCAAACCTGCTTGATAGATGTGTTTGTTGTTATATGATATAACATGATTCCTATGATAAAGTATTGTATGATATGATACATTATTGTTTTATATGATACAATATTATATTATATCATTATATTGTAAAAGTTGTATGATACGACATGATATTGTATCAATTTTTGTACATTATGATATGATATTGTATCATGATATTGTTATGTATAGTATTGTATATTATGATACAATTTTGTATGACATGATATTATATTATATACTATTTTATCACATGTTATTGTTTCATATAAAACTGCAATATATCATATTGAATAATGAAAAAATGACAATAACAAACCGTCAACCATCTCAAAAATCCATAAAACGTAATACAAATTCAAAGCAGAGCAACACGGACCTCCAAAAATATAGAGGTAGGATCAGGTGCCTAGGAGGAGTGAGCATCCTCTGCTGACCGGTCACACCCGCCGTGTGCTCTTTGTCGTAATTAGGAAAAAAACCGGAAAAGTCCGTAGACAATTAGTTGATTAATTATGGTCTAACAATTAGTATGAAAAACGCCAGTCAGCATGCGACCAAGTGGAAGATTGTATTTGCTGACAAGGTCGTTGTATCGACCATAGAAAAAATGACTTCAAACGAGACTATATATAGTCCTGTTTATGATATATGATATTGAATATATATTATATCGTATCATATGATACAATATTGTATAACATGATATTGCATCATATACGAGAATCGTAGAATATTGCTATATCAAATGATATAGTAGCATATGATATGATACAATGTTGCATAAAATTATATTGTATCATAATTATGATAAAATATCATATAATGTATCAAATATGATACAATTTCATACAAAAGAATATTATACAATATAATATCATGTTACAATATTGTGATGTATTATGTGATATGATATTGTATCATATAATACTATATTGTATCATATACTATATATTATGGTATTGTACGTATAATTTGATCAAATACAATAATGTTTAACACAATACAATGTCATATCATTTGTTACAATATCATAATGCATCATTATTAATTACAGTATTTTATTGTATTATATAATATATATTGCAAGTATCATAGGATGCAATATCGTATTTTATATTATTGTATTGATAAGCATTGTATCTTATAATACCATATGAAATGAACATATGATCATCAAAGAATTTTTTAACATATGATTTACGATTTTGTGTCAAAACAGTATCCATTTATATCCAAGATCATTAATTATGGTTTTCATATAATATGATAAAAGTGATGCCTCATAAAGGTGATGCCTCGGGTCGGTGAGCTTTGTAATCTGTGATTACCTATGTTTTAGAGTATAGTAAAGGAATATGAACTAATTAGTCAATAACATTATTTTTGTCAGTTTTTTTTTTAAATTGTGTGTGTTTTGCCAGTTAGCAACTGATTCGAATTACCCGAGAGTGACAACCCACATAATAAAGAGGTGGTGTCAGAAGAACCCCTGTCGGACTACCCCACCAGAAGAATTCCTGTCGGACTACCCCAAATGATTTTACTGAATAAGCTAAACAAAAATCTGTGAAAGCAGCTTCCTCTCTCTTCCTGAATTATCCCAGGTGCTTGAATCTTTTGTCAATGAATTGACGATACCAGTAATTACTTTTCATTCTGACAGTTAACTGAGTTAAGCTAAATCAAGCGCCCCCAACCCGAACAAAAATATGTAAAATATAGCAGCTTTCTTCTCTCCTCCAGGAAATACGAAGTATCCACGGGTGCTTGAGTCTTTGCTAATGAATATGAACAATACAGGCTATGTATACACATGTTGTTACCTTTTATCTTGAAGCACTTAAAAAAACACACTTGATATTGATTTGTGTGTCGGATCTGAAAGATTCACGGTTAAAACACTAGTTTTAAAAAGCCGCAAAAGTAATTAAATTAAGTTATAAAATACTGTCTATATTTCGAGGCGGTCCGTCCTTTTCAAGGCAATTAATTACTTTTATTACATGTACTTAAGTATCGTCCATATTCATGAGCAAGGACTCAAGCTGTGGGAATACCATTTCATCGAAAATTGTTTTATTACATGTACTTAAGTATCGTCCATATTAATGAGCAAGGACTGAAGAACCTCTATAGCTGCGGGAATACCATTTCGTCGAAAATTGTGCTCTGAAGACGTCACCAAAAACAGTGATGGTGTCTGAACAGCCTGGTGTACGTGATGACGACAGGGTTAAATTTTTTTTTTTCTATGGGTTAAACTCAAATCTGTGATAAAAACTTAGAAAGTTGATGATCAATTTATGAACTTCTGAAAAAAAAACCCTGAATGAACTGTGAATTGAGCAAGTCAATTTACATTGATTTAAAAAGGTTGTCTTTCAAAAGTATCTGGGTTCAGTTCTTATTTGGGATGGGAAAAGAGGGTTGAACCGAAGGTAATGCACGTAGAACAATATCAGAAACGCTTACACCCTATTTTTAAAGTTTCCACCAATCAAAAATTCTTCAGTATTCGAGAATATAAAAAACGATTCTTCGAAAAAATGAATTATTTGAGAGAAAGGGGTATTTTTGATTGGCTGAATAACTGGGCTATGTTCTACTTATTTTTTTAATATAAATGTGTTACTATATATACAAAGTATAGGTGGTACATTCAGAAGTCCGTGAATCCTGAATGCCTTGATAGAAAAGCAACCAAGAGAAACTTTTTCGACCGGTTTATGATTATATATATACCCCAGGAGTAGCGGTGAAGGGACGGGAAATTATATAGCGAAGTATTACAATTATGAACCCGTGCCAGCTGTAAATGTAAGTAGCTACTGTTTAATGAGCTTTTCTGCTCACTTTTTGTCCGGCGTCTGTCCGTCCGCCCGCCCGTCCGTCTGTCTTTCCGTCCGTCTGTCCGTCCGTCTGTCCGTCCGTCCGTCCGTCTGTAATCTTTTCATTTGTTTGTCTTCTTCTCAAGAACCACGTGCACTTGGTCAATTCTAACGAAACTTAGCACGAAGAGCACTTGGGTCACGAGGCTTAAGTTTGTTATAATAAAGGGGGCAAACCTTTTGTGATATTTAGGGCTCTTGAAAAGTTGTAGGTATCTTTGGAAATTATTTTCCATAACCCTTTGGCCAGAAAAGTTGAAACGTTTGTAAAAGCAATCTCAGATACAAGTAGCGTTGAGTTGAGTTAGTTGAAATCATTATTGACGGTGTATGGTGGAGCAATAATGAGGGTTGAACTATTACAGAAATAAATGTAGAAAATCTTGAAAATCGTCCATTTGGCCAAAAAAGCTAAATCCAGTTTTGAGGCATTCTGAGGCATTGGATAGTCAAGTTCGTTCAAATCATAATTCCCGGATGAAGGGTGCTGCCATAGTATGAGGTTGAATTTTCATATTAGAATAAAAATGAGAAAAATCTCTGAAAAGTTTCTTTTTAAGGTAGTTCATCAATAACCAAGGCGAATTTAATAATTTTGGTTGATCTAATAGATACTACACCAAATACGTATTTTAAAGTTATTATGAGGCTGACATAAACCAAACTCAGGAGTATGTATGTTGTCCATTTTATGAACTTTTTGCACTTAAAACTTTTTTAAGAGTTGTCTGCCCTTTATAAAAATTTAAAATAAAATCATTTTCTGAAAATAGGTATGTAAATTATGAATTATTTTAGCATATTCGAAGAAAGGGAAAGCTTTTGCAACGTTCTACAAAGAGAAATGTGAGAAAATTCCTAGTACTAAAAATATATTTCCAAATGCATTTTTCCCATTGACTTCAATATTAACTTCAACATATGATAAAGTTAATATTCAATTTTTTTTCTAATTTCAGAGGGTAATCTTTATTATTCAGTAAACCCCTTAAAATCACACTAAGATTTTAGTGATCAACTTGCAATTTATTAGTAGTAGTAAGTAGTAATCTATTATAGATATGAAATGTGATAGCTATGGATGGACTACTGAAACATAAACATTAAACGGAGCTTGACATTTAACATAAGAATATTTAAAGAGAAGTTTGAAGGTCTCGTTAAGGAAGATCTTCCCTACTAAATTGTCAAGGTATTTTGTATTTGATAGCATGATGTTGAATTCAAAAGAGTTATGTCTATTGTTATTCAGGTGAGCGATGTTACCTCTGGGCCTCTTGTTTAGTTCTGTTGTGCATTCAGCACATACTATATATAAAAAAGGACTCAAATTTTGTGCTTTTAATTCTGGAAATCGGGAAAGACCTGTCCTTAAAATAAATTTGAACTTTGAACTTTGCAATCGCCAAGATCTAGAGCTGAGGCGTGTTCATCAGAGCGAGTGCTCGCGAGCGCTCGCCAAAATTTGTGTTGCAGGTATAGGGAATTTTGGTGAGCGCTCGCGAGCACTCGCTCTGTTGAACACGCCTCTGATATGTAGATTTTAGTTGATGAAGCGGATCCAGAATGGACGTAAATGAAGCTGATTAACATTTTACGGTTTTAAAGATACAAAAGATTTTGCTGTCCATCAATAAAGCCAATTTATCTCTGCATTGAATTGAAGAATATGTTTTAAATTTGAAAAAAAATTGAAGCCTTCATTTTATTGAATTTCTCTGTCATGCAAAAAAAAAAAAATCCCGATTCAAAATTGTGAATAAATAAAGGTTAATTTAGAAAAAAAGGGGAAAAGTACAAGAAATTATAACGTATTTTGGCGGTTCTACAAAAAAGAAAGAGATAAGACAGCAGAAATGTAAAATTATAATTTAAAAAAAAACCCAGCTTCGGTGGTTTGGAGTAATTGTCGGCCATTAGTGAATTCTCCCTTTGATTTGAAGATGATTGACATGCACCTGATGGATGAAATGAACCACAATTATATTAATCAGATGTTTGTCACGACAAGCACATGGATTCCTGACACCCAACAGGCACAGGGGTCACGCCCCATTGTTCTGATAATTCAAATTTTAATTGTTATTTTAATTAAGATTTAATTGGACAACTGCTGCACACTTAAAAGTTACGCCACATTGATCTTTTACTGTAAATTACAAATTTAGTGTATGATTCAGAATATAACAAGTACTGCACACTTTATTAAATGCGTATGCCAACAGACTTTGTACATGTACATGAGTGTAGATTTATAAAAAATCAAAATGAGTTGTGAGTTCAATTAAGGTTTAATGACAAGCGCTGCACACGTATAAATTATGTCCGCTTGACTCTTGACTGTTAAATGTTTTGTACACATGATTATCAATTTATAAGAAATAGTTAATTTTAATTGTGATTTTAATTAAGATTTAATGGCAAGGTGGAATAACACACATGGAAAAAGTCACTCAAATTAACGGTAAGTTATTTGATTATGAAAGATATAACGATAAATAAACCGTACATATGTTAAATATGCAAAAAATTTGCAGTTTGAAGATAAAAAATGAATATCTAAAAAATTCAATTCAGTAAGTAACAACAAAATCCTCGGTGGGATTCGAACTTGGGATGTACAGATCACAAGCCCGACACTTTATCCACTCGGGTAAGTTACATGTTGACATCGATAAAATCCTTTTCATAAAACGAAATGTCGTTTCGATCAGAGGTCAGCCATTTTATGATGATGTGTTAATCATTTAATATTTATTAGTTTGACGAGATATCGATGCTTCTGATTGGTCGAAAAATTTCTTCGATACCTGTATCAATAAAATTTTGCCGCCGGATCTACTTTTCTCAACTGTTGTGATTTAACACTATTTATTGAACAGGAACACTGTCAACAAAATGTAAAATTGTGTCTGTTTAATTGTAAGCAAACAAAATATCACTTAATAAAAAAATAAAAGTCTAACCTTGAAAAATAAACAATACACATTATTTCATTCACTAAATAGAAAATTAAGCGTCTTCTCGCGATTTGGTCTGCTTGAGATCAACGATCAACATTTACGGCGAGGCTGGCTCAGTCTGGCTGTTCCAATTCCAGGAATAATTATAACAGACATATAGACTACTTTTACTGTAACACTGCTGTTCAAATTTGGTAACGATGAGTTTTAAATTAACACACGTACATGATCAGTCATCAGAATAAGGTTTGTAAAGCAAAGATATGAGAAGTGCATCAACTCCTCCGGCGTATTCCAAGCGGCAGATATATCATTTAAGTACCTCACTGGCTATCTAGTTACCACAATATTTACAAAAGTCGCACATACATACTATTATTTGTCGACATAACCATTTTCGTCCACGATCGCGTCTTCTTGCACGGTTATGCCCTGTTGCATACATGTATTCCAGCGATCTAACTCACTTAAAAAACCATGCAGTTTTAACGAATCTTGCTGCACAGTGAATAGTATCACAAGCCATCGCATGTATTTTCCGTTCGTTTTTAATTCAGCCGGTTCAGATTTCAACTTTCTATTTCTGTTTAATCCATTAAATTCAGCCGAACAGCCCTGCATCAGCTGAAGGCGCATTCATTTTGAATATTGTTGCTGTTATTGTTTTGTAATCATACGCGCCGCTTCATTTACATTTTTGATCTATGGCACTTCACATTTTATGATTTGAAATTGTTTTATTAAATGATAAGAAATGAATTTGACCGGAAAACTTTTTCCTTTGATACGTCGATCAATAGAAAAATTATTAAATTCCACCTTAAAACTGACGTAACAGATTTTGTGTACATGATTCTGAATTCATTTAAATTCCTATTTTAATTATTAAAAAGATAGAATGACAGTAATGTACAGTGAAACGTACATGTAATGCCCTTTTCACCCTTTTCTGTTCACAATTTGTGTAATATGATAATGCATGAATTTATAGGGAAAAAATATTGTTATTTTAATTAAGATTATAATGACAAGTGTTATGCCCCTTTGATAATTTGCTGATAGAGATTTTGTGTATGATTATGAATTGATGAGAAGATTTTGCTTTTAATTGTGGTTTTAATTAAGATAAAATGACAACCACTACTGTATATCTATTGATTCTTTACTGTTAATAACAAATAGAATTGATTCAAAGACTTAATTTGTATCTGATTATAAATTTATAAGAAACATTTGATATTACTTCTGATTTTGATTATTTCTTATAAGATTAAATGACAAGGCTGCACACTTGAGGACACAGAGACGTTCATCAATGTTAGACAATTTTCCATGAAAGACTACTCCTTATTTATTTGTGGCTTGCAATTTTTAGGCACCGTACAAAAGTTACATGTGTACCATTTTGTTTACTATACTAAAGTCTATTTTCTCATAAAATTCAAACGAATTTGCCGGATCCGTTTTAAAACTACAAAAGGTCAAAGTTCATGATTTTAAACTGTCATGTGCATGTTGATGAAATGTAAATACTTTCTTGAAATATGTACATTTTATGTGTTACTAATATGGGTCTTTTTATGCTTAAAATATTCGAAAATAATACCACTATTAATATCATGATTAATTTTTATTGATTTCTAATGAATTATTTCATGATAGACTACTTTTATTTAATCGAAAACATCTTACTTGAAACCTTTCTAAGTCCACCGATTTCAGGAAAAATTTATCTTAGTATATGTGTAACCTGGTGTTTCTACAACACTATTTACATCACATGTTGTGGACTTAGCTTTTGTGGAAATTGATAAAATGTGTGTGTCCTGTTATTTTTTCAATGTAAACTACAAAACTCCGCGAAATAAAGAAAATGAAATCAATATATATTATTTGGAGAGGAAAATAATGTACATTGTTCTGTTATCTTTTTTTATTTAAAAAAATCTACATCAATACAATACAGATAATCTACGATTCATTCTTTGAGGTGTAACATCCCTCTGCCATTAACTTTACCATATATTTAAAAAAATAATATTGATTTTCATCAAAGTCAATATCAATAGATTCACATGAAACAAAAGTGAAGTGATGAAGCGCTGCTAGATTTTTTCAAAAATTGATAATGTGTCCAATCATGATATGAAGAAAACTAGACATAGTCATTTTACATGTAAAAAGCAATATTTTACAATCGCAGCGTAAAATCTAAAATATTAACTGTATATGAAAATAATATATAGTTATATACATTGTCAATTCATATTACAAAACATAATGAAGCGCTGCTTTTTAGTTCCGAACAGCACTTTGTTGTATAGGTTTGTAACAAAAAGTGCTTCAATCAGCAAGAGTTATCTTTCTTTATCATAGACAATTGAAGGGTTTTCATACACGTTTTAAATACAGTACATGATAAATTGCCACAGTTTTTAATTTTTCAGAAAAGGTTTTCTATTTTTAAATTTGGTTAAGATAATTGTAAACGGATCCATATGTTTTAGAAACGCTAACAATGTAAATCAGGGCATTGTGTTATAACACACAAAGGGGATCAAATGAATGATCTTCCAGTTATTGGTATGATTTCAATATACATGTAGGAATAAAATGCGTTATTGGGTTGCTTTTTAAAAAAAATTTAATTGTTGTCCCATATCTGCTCTCTCAGAATAGAAAAACCCTTCACTCTTATTCAATTTTAACCATTTTAAATGTTACAGGTTTCAAACGACGATGACTAAGTACAGAGTTTGCAATTGTCTTGGTCACGTTTTTTTCAATTATAGTTCATTCACCATTGTGAACGAGCTATAGATAGAGAGAGAAAAAAAATTTCATCCAAAAATTCTCTGGCCTAAAACCTCAAACACGTATTGTTCATGTACTGAACTAGTACATAAAATTTAGTTTTACATTTGTTTTTAAATTAATCCATTTGGGGGGAGGGTGAGGGGGGAGGGTATATATGGAGATTATTGCCTCATAAAAATTTGATTAATATAATTTGCTTCTTGCAATTTTTTGTAAAAGTTTTCTTTACACCACCCCCCCCCCCACCCTGCTAAAAGTTGGGGTTCAGTTCGTTCGTTCAATTTTTTTTCTATATTTGAATATAAATAAATGACGCCTTCAAGCATAAATTGGGACCCAGCACCGCCCCCCTTGTTGCTACATGCCTTAATAATTGTGAGTTAATAGAAACAAATGGAGATTATTTTCTACAGAAGTTATCTCTCTTATCAGAGGATTATTCCACCTTAAGTTTAAACCAACTAAAATTAGCAATTGAGCATGGACTTAATGCAACGAATTTAATAGATAGGAACTCTTTTTTAAAGATAAAACCGTTACAATAGAGTTTGCGATTTAAAACTGATACTTAATTTAAAAGCAAAATGTGTGTTTCTTTAGACAATCGACTGAAAATGATGGGGTTTTGTGATAGCGGGCGTGGTCGGGGAAAGTGAGAGTGAGGGGAATGCCGGATGGTTTTGTGAGTACACTCACCGGAAGTAGGCTGCCTGGTCTCTCCGAGTTTGAGCGACACCTCCTTGAGTTTGTCCTTCAGAAGGTCGTTTGTCTGAATGACCCGACGAAGTTCCGCGCGCAGCCTCGAGTTCACAGATGTCAAAATCTTCAGACGCATGTCCTTATGAATACCCCGGATCTCGGTGTCCGAGAGTTCCGTCTTTAGCTCCGAGAACTTTTCCCGGATTTGCTTACACTGGTTGATCTCTGTCAGTAGACCCTCCATGATCTCAAAGTTCTGGGACTCTGCCTGACCAAGAATTACCGGGATTGTTCCGAGAAACAAAACAAAAAACATGACGCTATGTCCGTCTATTTCAAAATATTGAGAAACAAACTGAAAAAATCGCCATATTTCGGTCCCCGATCAACCATTGCAGAAATCCAAACTATAATATGTCATAGCTTAATTGAATACATCATTGTAAGGAATTCCGAATGCTAATCAACGAATTCATTAACACACAGACTTTTTATATGTTTAAACGAGTGATTATTTCTTTATAGGTATTCAATCAAAAAGCCAGATTTTCTGAATATATTCAATCTTTTGTTGACAGGTCTGATCAGAATTGTGTTTTTTATGAATAAATTGTTATTTAAAGTGTTAACAACTGGAAATAATATGCACGCCAAAAAAGGTTTGGGCCGGGGCCGCCGGCAGGACACAGAAGAAGTATGTCGAGAATTAAGAGGGCTGGCTGATCGTGGTCATTTTTAGATTATATTCACCTCCGTATGAAGAATAGCTCTGTATAAAGATGTAGGAAAATATTCAGGTTTAAAGTTTTAGAAAGTCGTACATTTACGAGATACTTAGTCGTATATATATATGAGATACTAAATCGTACACCATGTGAGATACTTAGTCGTATACATGAGATACTGGTTCGTACATATGAGATACGGAGTATTTTATATGAGATATTGAGTCGTACATGTGAGATACTTAGTCGTATACATGATATACTGGGTCGTACATATGAGATACGGAGTCTTTTATATGAGATATTTAGTTGAACATGTGAGATACTTAGTCGTATATATGAGATACTGGGTCGTACATAAGAGATACGTACTCTTATATATGAGATATTGAGTCGTACATGTGAGATACGTACTCGTATATACATGTATGAGATATTGAGTCGTATTTACGGGTTCCTTTGTCGTCATTACGAGAATGTTTGAGATCTTAAAGCTGTACATACTGGGATTTCGACATGCTTTTTAAAACAAAAATATACAACACGGCCATTTTATTTCAGTTATGTTGTATACTTGTTTGGTATATAAGTGTAGCGAGAAGGGCTATACTACAAAATAATTTTAAAAATTGTTTTAAAAAGATTATAAGTCGCAAGGACTTGTAGATTTTCGTCACAACATCAGGAGTGGGGGGTGGGGGTGGGGCTCTATACAGTTTAGTAGCTTTATCATGTTTTAAAAAAACCCTTCCAAACTGATACATATATAGATACAAGGACAGAGATCCAAAACTAATGTCACAGAAGTGATAACAATTCCTAAAAACAGGGCGTAAAGCGATTAAAAAAATCAAATTTTAAAATGTGTACTTATCTGAAAAATTCAGAACAAAATACATATAACCTCTGAAGAGAACGAACTATGGATTGTGGGGTAAGGATAGTTGCCACACCCATTCAACGTTGCCACACCCATTCAACGTTGCCACACCCATTCAACGTTGCCACACCCATTCAACGTTATTTTTGAATTCTCAACATTTTGTTTTCGTAGTTTTATAAAACATTGGAACCATATTTAAGACATACTGGTCAGTAAATCTCATGATTTATAGTTTGATTTATCAATTTCAATACCCTTTCTTGTGACTTGAAATTGTATTAGACAAAGCAAAAATGCAATATTTCTCTTTCCGCATGAATGGTCTCTATCTTTGATAGAAAGATGGATAGCGCCGCATAGATAACCAAAACAATCAATAATGGTCTTAAAATATTTACAACAGAAAAATTCAGGCTTAATCTGTTTTAAAATTATTTTTAAAGTTTGAAGCTATTTGATTTTTCAAGCTTTGTAATTTTCTCTATAATAAAAACAGACTTGACTTCAATATTCGACGCGGCATAATCGGGTTATGTAGAATATTTTGAATTATACTTTATAATTCAATATCACATTAATTATTCAATAAAATTTGATGAAAAATATAATTCGACTATAAAAATTATAACTGTGCAAATTCAATATATCATTTTCTACAATACAATATCCACAAGAAGTGCGATGCATTGTGTGACATTACTTTTGGATCAACCCTTTATCTAAAAATCGTTTTACGAATTTTTTTGGCGTTTTCAATTTTTGATCACTCAAGTCACAGAACACATGTAGCGAGGCTCAGTGAGATACCAGACAGAATTTCTTAGTATAACCCCCCCCCCCCCCAACCCCCCCCCCCCCAAAAAAAAAATAAATTATATTTATCTAAACATGTTTAGAATTATTTCACGTTGTAAATCTTGAGGAAAATGGCGGAATAAGATGGCTCAAAAGCCTAATATTGATTAGTTTAATCGTAAAATACAACTTCAAATATATAATTATATAATATCCCCGGAGGCCCACTAGTCGTTGCCCTAAGAATGTCTGCCACATTAATCACTTTCTTAAACTTGTGACATTATAATAGCATACCTATTAATGACTTCTATTTCGTTGTAAGACTTTACATTATATACTGATTATTTTCTTCATTTTTAAAATAAATGAATTATTAAGCAGTGAAAACCTCGGACTAAATCTCGTGGTATACGCAAGAAAAACAAAAGGGACTCTACTCTAGATCTTGGTCCGTAACGAATTTACGGCCTCTGACGATACAATTTGTTAAAAACACAATTTCTAACTATTAAGTCAGTTTAAATATTTTAATTAACACAAAGAAAATTAAAAAAATTAATAAATTGAATTTTGGTGGTATTGATCTCTCAACCTAAATTGCCTAATTTAATGTTTTATAAAGTTATCTAAGGTCTGGTGTTCTACATATTATTATAACCACTTGGCTATTTCATCACAATAAAGAGCGTTGTTTAAATGTTTGGGAGGGGGTGGGTGGTCAAAATTCAAATTGATGAAACTCACATATAGTGAAATTCCTGAAGATAGGCCTCGGACCCCCCCCCCCTCCCCTCGAGGGTGGGGGGAGGGGTATTTATGGATACACGCATGGTATTATGCTATGCACTTGGCCACGAATTTACGAAGTTATATTATTTTCTCATAACGTTCAATTGCTGGAATACAGAATGATATTTCTTATGTATAATGGGTGAACATTTCAAGTTTTCATTGATTGAAAGTGATTCGTTACCATAGGACATAAATTAGACTATGGACAAAATATGGAGCACAGACCCACTATATAACATAAAAGGCAATAAATTTCTAATTTCGCTATTCGAATATTTTGGTACGCATACACCTGATCCAATCAATATATTCCAAGTATTGAATCTATTTAAGGGTTACAAATCGATGTTTTGTTAAATATACATTGTTTGGAACGCTTTTTTTTAACAGTCATCAGATTTGTTGATATTTTTTTTTCAGTATCTTATCCGTCCTAAAATAGGCATTGTACACGCCTTATTTCCCCCATCTTCAAATTTACTGAGTGTGTGCGTAAATACACAACTTTTTGATATGGCAACTTTCTTATATTGTAAATTTAGTATTAACATCCCCCAGTGAATTCAAAATTGTATAATATGACCACTGCAACTACAGAAGCATGTCGATTTCCGCTTATATACGTTACGAAATATGATAAAAATAGACTACATGTACTTTAAAAGCGGAAACTCAAAACTTCCTGCAATGCGTATTAATTAAGTTTCACCATACCTGCTAGGATTATAAGTTCCGTCTAAAAATAAACAAAACAATCTGTTTCCCTTCATTTTTACTTCACCAGGAGCCGATTTGAATCGAAAATAAAAATGTAAAACCTTCTAAAACGATACATTTTTTTGTATTCTTAAACAATCTTTATCGAGAAGCAACTGAAGGAATTTTTCTCATTTGCCGTTCGTTGTGAATGGGGGGGGGGGGGGGGGGATTAAATCAAAGAAACGCCGACAGTGATTAAAGAAGACGTCATTTGTAAAACCAGCTGTTTTAAGGGAGCTGTATGATTACTCACCATCGCTAACGTTAAAATATTCGACTTTACTCGCCGTCATCAAATTTTTGTCGCACAAAGTTTGCGAAACTAAACGGACAAGTATGACATTTCAAGAATTGAAAATGATTTTTGCAAAAGATTTCGAAATCCAATGAAATAGCTTTATTACATTAATCTTTTAATATAATACCATCAATGTATTTTGATAAATGAAACAATAAATCAGGTATTATCGGAGCCGTAACAGTCAACAACGAAAGGTGCGTTAAAGTGCGTGATTACGGGGAAAAGGTTTATATGCGTCAAAATGCGTGATTGTGGGCCAACGGTATATGCGTTAAAGAGCGTTACTGCGGGGAAGGGGGTTAATAAAGTAGTCCGTTTTTATCATATGTCGTATCTTATATATTTAAGCAATAGAATCTTGGTATTATTTTATAGAAATTATCAAATAATAAAGATCCACCTTTGATTTTATTTTAAAATTTTGAATAGTGAAAATTGACCAACTGATAAAGTTAACATTGAAGTCTGAAGAACAGTAAATTTTTAAAACATGTATAACTTTTTTATGTACGTTTTTTTCTGCTAAAATTTTCCTTAGCTTTCCCTTCTTTAAAAATGCCGCTTAAATCATAACTTATTGTGATTATATATTGAGGAAATGATTTCTAATTTTTTTTGGAGGACAGGCAACTCTTCAAAAAGTTTTAAGTGCAAAAAGTTCATTTCATTGACTACATACAGACCCCTGAATTTAGTTTATACCAGCCTCATTATGATTTTATAAAACATAATAGATGTAGTAGTTTATCTCGATCAAATTCACCTCAATAATACATCGTACATGGGCTACCAAAAGAAATACAGGTCTCAAAGACTGCCGACCAGCTATATTTAGAATGCTTTGTCTCTTTTCCAGTTAATCTGAAACGTTGTGTCCAGTTTTAGATGGCCGTGATAATGTTTCTTACCAAATAATCAGGTTTCTTATAAGTTTTATATACACTCGCGCCTACATCATCATGAGAGAGAGAGAGAGAGAGAGAGAGAGAGAGAGAGGTGTTAAAACATCAATTAATGGATGTGGTATCGGTTACACACTTGGTTTTTGAATTGTTATTTATTTACTTTTAATGGATCTGACATTATACTATAGACTTCCACATTGATTTCTATCGGCGGACTATTACAAGAGCTATTTGTCAACAAATCGAACTCAAAAGTTAATCAAAGGTTGAAACAACATAGAAAAAAAATGATTTCCAGATTACTGCATCACACGTCGGTAGGGCTGCTCGATAACGTTGTTAAAACCGAAGTTCATTTGATGCCTTTAGAGCAGGGGCTCCCGCCGGAGAGAAACAGAAAGGATCGCGCCAAATTTCATTTAGCAGACGATTGTGGTATAAAAAGTTGATATCGACTTTATTAAGTGTCGTTTGTAAACCCAAGCGTCGAAAGTCAATGATCATCTATTCATCTGCATCTCATGCTTTTAAATGTTTCAAAATCTTGGATACAAATATTGTGAATCTACCCGAGTTTTGACACCTCGACCCTTTACGCGTCATAACTCTTCGGCGTAGGAGGGGGAAAAGGACCACACTTGTGTTTGCCTTACAATTAACACATTTATTGATACCCTATAACTCTCAAAAAAGAAAACCGATAAAGTTAAATAAAATCTCATAATATCAACAAAATATTCCCGCTTTTTACATAACAACACTTACTGGGCACCTATTGGGTATAGCTACGAGTTCGTTTTGTTTTTACGTGTAGGTTTGGGCTTCCTGCGGGGGGATCGATGGCTGTGTATATAACGTGAGTTCTGGCTCCGGTCCGTATCTTCTCTACAGCTACACAGAGAAACAAGCACCGGGGTCTGTGCTTAATTAATCAACCTCTGAACTGTCGCCAAAAATTAAGAACAACGGGGTATATAGCAAGGTAAAGGAAACGCGCCGAATTTTTGCCAGGAATATCTTTTTAAAACAAAAAACAGGAATCCGAAAGTTTAAAAAATATTTGTCAAAATACACAGGACCGTAACAGAATCTGTGAAATTGTTAAGAACTCGGGGAAAATGTTTGCTACAGAAGCGAGAGTTATTTCACCAACCCAGGACCCAGCGACTGTTAAACGGCGACTCGCCTTCCAGAAAAGTTACAGCCAAGAGGTGAGAGTTAACGTAACGTAACGTAAAAATTAGGAGAAGCTTACGTACCGTTAACATGTGGCGAAGCTTACGTAACATAGACGTTAGACTGACGTAGTTTAAACAAGTTTTGAAAATTTATATAGGGAGAATGAATAGTTAAAAAATCATAAAATAGCTGGATTAGATTTTATCATTATTTTACCACTCTGGCATAAAACTAGTTAATAATGTAACGTAAAATTTCAGTTTAAGAGAAAAAAAATAATAACTTACAAAACAAGCGAAGAGAATAAACCTTGACAAAGTTACATAACGTAAATTTTGAGTTTCTGTTAAAAAAAAACTTCAAACGGAAATCGTTTATTTAATCTAGAAAAAGTGCCAGTTCACGTGTTTAAGATGCGAATTTACGTGTTTATATTTCTTATTATATAAGAAATATTAATCTTAAAAACTTGTATTTGCGCGTTTTGTAGATTAAATAAATTATTTCTGTTTGGGTTCTTTCCATATGTAATTAGCATGGACATATTTTGTAAATATGTTAAAACTCGTGTACTTAAAAACCAAACATGACTTATAAGAATTTACGGATTGTGCACATGTTATTCGGTGTAATATTGCAATGCTAAGTATATATATATACTATGCAACGTAAGTCATTTCAAATAAACGGTGTTTTACTTGAAAACACAATTTATCGCTGCATTATTTGGAACTATCTGTCAAAGCATAAGACATTTTTCTAATGTCTAAAACCGACGTGGTATGATAATTTTAACAGGTTTTATTTTGGGGGTGGGGTGGGGTGGTGGGGTGGGGGTGGGGGGTACGTAGTTACTTTAACTCAGTGTGCTTGCTGCCCACATGGTATCTCCAATAACGTAAGTATTAAGTGTCAAGGTGTCATCAATTAATTTACCTGTCCGATAATGCACGTGGAAAATGCCGACCCAACAATACATAGGATGTCTAAATTAAAAAAAATTATACTTTCAATCACGATCCGATCTATGTTACAAGTATAAACCTCTTTACAGATAAAATACTTATAAGCCCTCGTTCACTGGCAATTAAATATCAAATTGTACATAAAATATTAATACAATAAAACGGCGATTTCGGATTCTATAAGTTGTATTCCCCCAGGACGGGTTCGACTTTTAGGAGTTCTGTTCGTTTTGCTCGGGGAATTCCGCAAACAAGAGGACCTCATTTATTTCATTGTGTTTTTAATTTAGGATCGAGTTAATGCTCACTTGATGGATACGAAAGCATGTGGTGTACTTTACTTTCTCTTAGTATAGATTTGCGTTCTCGATGAAGTCAAGATATTCAATGCATAGGCTAGTTTCCAACATCTGCAGGCCGCCGTTGGCATAGTTATACACACAAATATGTGACAAAAAAAAAAATCATATTTCATAAAGAAAAGAATCTATAATACTGAATTTTATTATCATAAAATGTTAATTAAGTATAATTTGGAGAATATGTTACAAAGTACTGAACTGATAAACAGATAAAAATCGAGACCTTTATCGGTTTAGTTTCTCTCTCTCTCTCCCTCTCTTTCTCTCACTCTTTCTCTCTCTCTTACGTAACATCAGTTTCCGAACAAATAAGAGCACATTACCAGAAATCAATGCATCAAAACGTTTAGAACAATATATTTAATATCGTGTCAATCTGTATCGGATCGGACAAAATTTAAAATTCAAAATGTCATGCGAAACATTTAATCTCCTTGATAGAACCACTCCGTTCAAATGCTCAAAGGATATCCTATCATTGTACAGCTGTTCATTCACACCTAATGTAAAGGTCCGAAAGTAAAAACGATGTTTGACTATAAGCAAGTAATTCATTTTTTATAGTGACATATGTTCTATTAATAATATATTTCACAATAATAAATATACATTCATACGCCGTGAACTTATATGTCACCGTTTGACAAAAAAAGTTATTTTTATATGACAAAGGATGCATTTTCAATGTAGAGTTCATAGTTAATATATCAGCAATCTAATATAATGTGCATTGCAGGAAATATGTATACATCACCATTGTATGGACCCCTCCCCCATCTAAAATATTCTAGTAATAATTCACTGAACTATAGATAGGAAACCATTCTTTCTTTAATTTTCAAAATTCCGAGGAATTCTATCTTGTTACAAAACTTCCTCTTCAATAATTCCATGATACCAGTAATTGCCATGCAAGTTCTAGTAACAGGACGAATCTGCTCTTGTCAAGAATAGAAAACACTCGTTTACTTGTCATAAGAAGAAAAACAAAACAAAACAACTTTATAGTGCATTTGACCGTTGAAAACGCTCCATTGTTGCCGATCAGAAATAGGCTATCCAGGCATCAGTGCTTTGCACCAGACGTGGGCTACATATGGTCAACGTTTGGACAATCATCCTCATACCAACCTTACTGACCTAATAACTACCAACACCTGGTTTCTGTAAATAAAATCATATGGCATTTGTAAAAAATCATTGACATGAAGTTGAAGTTCATTAAACTCTTTTTTGTTTGGAGGTAGAAAAATACTGTTTAATGGTTTTTACCATCCAGCCTCGTTAATGGAGGTTTCATCAGGATCACTGTTTGATGACCCGAAGAACGAAACAACGCACTATTAAAAAAATTAAAAAATATCGCCGTCACGTGACTTAACAATTCCTGATATTTATATTTTTTTGCACAGAATTTTTGAGAAACAGCGATTTAAAAAATAAAGTAAGTTTTAAAAAAATAATTAGGAAATTTATAAACGGCCTGAAACGAATATTATACATGTATATAGCAGTTTGATATTGATTCGATCACGGAAACGTTTTTTAATCAGAAAAGTACTTATTATTCCTAACCGATTTACATGTTTTCAAAGCCACAAATTGGGATTTATTTATTCGTAAAATATTGTTCTTTCCGAGTACGCGGTGTTATGACTTCCATGACAAAAGATTAATTAATCGACAATATTGGGGGAGTTGTTTTATTTTTCCGCGCATAATTCTGAGTTAATTAAACAATCAAATATTGGAAATATTTGCATACAAAATTCGCGGTAATTGTGTCTGTATCCCGATGGTTTTTTTTATCGGTTTAAGTGCTTAGATCTATAGAGATTAATATACTGACTGTTAAGTCGGTATTAACGACGAATAAAATCGACTTGTCCGAGAACTGCGCCCGACCGTAACTAATCCATACAATACAATGGAGAGTTAATTTGAGAGATGTAGAAATGAAATAGTTTTGCATGATTTTAAATATCTCTTTTAAAGCTATAATAGTAAAGCTAGATTTTTAAAATACTGCCGTAACTGATGAAAATTATGTATCAGCAAAACCTCGATAGTTCCGAGAACGCGGTGCTGATGCATGACCAAACATTGACAATATAGTCCAGAGGAATGTGCCAACTCTTAAAGAGAGACAAAATATAACTCTCAAGGGAGGTAATCTAGACCTCTCAAAGGGGGATAACATTAATACTGTGATGTCGGATCCTTGGATTGAAGATTTCCTGCACCATTTCTATTGTCTCCATGTTTGCTCCTCTCTTCACGGTCCTTCTGAGTGTTTATTTTGTTAATGAATATTTTTGTTAGACTGTCATCGTAAATCGGAAATAATCACGGAACATACTTAGATGTCACTCACTTCGTTCTCCAGCCAGGAGTCCAGGGAATTCTGGGTATTACCGGGAACGCTGGGTATCGGACTTAACAACGCAGATACTTACTCTTAAAACTCGGCAATATTGAGTAGCGATCTACGTGATCGGATCAAATGATCTGATTTTAATCAATTTGTTTGAGTTAGTTCGTGTATTACAATTCCTGCATTTGAAACTAATTAGATGAGAGAAGAACGCTGAGATCCACTGCATACTCATGTATATATCTCAGTGTTTGAACGCTGAGATCCACTGCATACTCATGTATATATCTCAGTGTTTGAACGCTGAGATCCACTGCATACTCATGTATATATCTCAGTGTTTGAACGCTGAGATCCACTGCATACTCATGTATATATCTCAGTGTTTAGGGGAAAGAAAAAAAGAATAACTGTAGATTGATATAACAAAAGGAAGCTTGCAGTATAAATAGAGTATAAATAGATTTTTTTTTATTGCACATCATAATAAGAAGGTGTAAGTGTTTATATTAACAGAATACTTATAATTGTTTATATCTGCACATATACATGTACATTGTACTACCAGCAAAGTACAAACAAAAAAGAATTAATTTTATCTTTTTCCTGAATTGTATCCATTGAAATCAAGTTTTTACTCCACATGTCAACTAAAAAAATCGTAGATTAAAGAAGAAGATCCTGATAGGGTGTTTCCTCAACTAATGGCATTAATTTTACTGAATACAGTACAGACCGGATATAGAATAAGAAACCTTAAACGGTGTATGGAACGTGGAAATCCGAGAAAAGGCAAAAATCAAAACTAAAACCCGACTGGTGATTGCTCCCTCATTGATTGTACTTATAGATAAAACTCCAGCTTGTCATGCTGAAATCAAGAGATTGAATTTCTTCGACTTTGCGTCCCTGGTTTCCAGCACAATTGCAGAATTTGCATCATGTAACTGCATTGATTATCACACGGCGATATTTATACTGTCAAAATCCTTGTGTTGTACAGTTACCGACAAAATACAGACTGGAGGAATCTAATTGCAATTCCTGTATTTGAAGCCTGAAATAAATGAAATCTGAAATAACTGCATTATTTTTCATCATTCTTTATTTCGAAGATTTTGCGGATTTAATAAGTACATTATAATGGATATTATAGATATTATAGATAGTATATAGATAGTATATAGATATTATATAGATATTATAGATTCTATATTTACGCGATTCTTTGGTTTTGTACCAAATCGCGAGGAAATGAAATAAAGAAAAGAAAAGAAAATCTTTTGTTTTAATTTCAGTAATTCCAAAGTTAACAACTCAAACTGTAGATTGGTTCGGGATGTCAGTAATCTCTGTATCACTACTTTATCTTTTCCCCCTACTTTCCTCCTGAATACTACACAGTATGTGTAGAGAGGTTTGGTTATATACACTTTCCAACTCCGAATAAAATGTAGAACTGGTTATTTACACTGGTGGTTAAAGTTGAACACCGCTCGTAAATAGGCACCGTCACACAGATACCTGGTATATAAACCCTTCGATTTCGTTACACCCGATTGCACACCTGAAACTCGTGGCCGACATGTAGTATTCCGTTCGTCGTCTTTGGTTTTTATGCTTTTATTTCTTATTCTATGTGCATATTCTGTTTGTAAATAATGAATTGACTAATTTATTTGATGTTAGTATTCTCTTATCTTGAAAAAAGTGCGTAAAATTTGATAATTTCATCGCGACCGAGTAACACGGCGAGGCAAGATGTAACGTCCACACAGGTGAAACCTCTACAGCGAAGTACTTTGAACTGTTTAGAGGTCTGCCCCTTATATAAGGGTTGTAGGGACAGCAGTGATGAAAGAGAAATATGGCGGACAGTGCCTATTTACGAGCGGTGTTCAGCTTTAAGTACGCGTTTTCTGTGGTCAAACAATACGCGTGGGTGTTAAACGCGCGAATGCGTGAATTACCACTCTAACGTTCTAAGGTTTTTTTTTACCATATTACGCTCAGGGATATTTTCCGCGTAACTAGTGTACCCCCCCCCCACCCACGCGTAAATAACTTTTACAGTAACTATTTATAAGCCTTTAGTTATAACATGTAGATGTCATAGCGCATTAATTTGATATATTGAATGTTTTAAGAATTCCTGATAATTAACAAATTACTTCATATCACAAAACGAGACAAAGGCATGCACCGAACCTACAGATTTACTAAGAGCTAATTTTTAAATAAATATTAAAATCAAATTAAAAAGTTTTACTATCGCTAAAAAACATATTCATCACAGATATTTCCCTTGAAGTCATACATATTTTCTCTTTATCTATACCGTGAATTCTGAATTGAAATTTCGTACCATAATCATTACAAAATGAAATCCCTAAAACGCCTATTTTGCACTTACAATGTAAATATTTAGTCAAATAACAAATCAGTTTAAATATATAAACAAAACAACTGAATGACCTATGAAATAAGCTCGGATTAAGCCTACCTTATGGTCTTAAGAATCTGAAGTTTTATCAAAATTTTTTTACTGTGATGTCAATAATTTTTCAAAATTAAAATATGTTGGCACATATATATATATATAGGTTCGTTGACAATAAATCTACATTTTATCATTAATTAAGGCGCCCTTTAAAAATTGTTTGTCTGCATTCTCCCGAGTCCTTTGTAAAATTTTGTTTCAGAGCATAGGGGAATATATAATTCTTAAATCATGAATCATAAAATCTTCTTAAATGACTCTAAATAAAAATTGATGTTCAACAAATAAAATAAAAGGACATTTTGACATTTACTATATTGCATGGTCTTCATTTTGCTCCGGTTTATGCCGAGGCGTTTGGTCTATGAGTCGCCTTAAAGGCCCATTTAGGCAAAGGTTGGGGGTCCGAAGGGCGCATCCCACTGGGCCCTTAAGTATTTCTTATGTAATAGCGTCCATGTTTTCAGCATGAAAAAACGTTATACATTTCAATGGCCAATGGTTTGACAAGATAAATAATCACTTTTGGGGATTTTTTTTCAGCATGGCGGATCGTGGCGCCGGAAGAGCCTAATTGAGGATGCGCGGTTTGAGACGGTGACAAATATCGAGTTTGCGAAACGAGAGCGGACCATCAGTAACCGGGGCTCCATCGGTGAGGAGGAGGAAGAAGTGTTCACACAGAATGGGGACACCCCGTCCCCCGTGGAGACCGACCCCTCGCGGCTCTACGTCATACTGGTCACACTAAAAGAGGGAATGACGGCGTCATTGTCCCGGATTGTCCGGGTATTTGAAGTAAGTTGTGACGTTTTGTTAACATGCACTTCAGAAACGACTGTGCATTTGTTGAATTATGACCTTAGGTTTGGTGTATTAGATGAACAGATCAGCTACAGCAAAAAGGTTTTAGACACTGTATAGATTGCTTTTTTTTTAACGAAAATATGAAGGTCGTGGTTTTTTTCCCCAATGAGATAATTGTTACAAGTAACGCATAGTTAGGCAAGTTATGTTTCACAGATAATGATTTATTTAATAAATTTAAACAAACGTCATTTATAGTTCTCCATTAAGCCAAATTGTCCTGTAGATTTCCGATTGAAAAAAAAAGTATGACGTACACAAAAAGTCAAAAGATAATTATATCAAAGCAAACAGAAGACAATGATGATCCGTTTTTAGCATTTCGTCCAACAAAGAAGAATCCTAATGATCTATTTTGTTTTCAATATTTCCTCTCCGACTAGAAACACAGAAACTAAGATCAATGTCATTCGCCATCACTTATTCCTCCTTGAATTACCCCTTGTAAACAAACGCCTAAGAGATCAATCGTTAGTTCGCATTTCTATGATGTTCAGCACTCTGCATAAATTGAGATCATATCGCTATGTCCGACGCTTTGATCTTCCGATTTTAAAAAGTAATTTTCCTTCTGTATTGAAAGAGTTCTGAATACCTAATGTGTCCAATTGCGGCACGGTTCGCTACGTTTGATTTGATTCGTTCTGGGGTCTAGGTTTACATCACTCTTACGTCAATTGACCCTATTTGACCCTCGATGAAACTTTCGCTTTGATGTCTTATAAAATCTCTTACTTTTCTGTAGTTCCAATGCCGACTCTTGGTCCTTAGGTCTCTTGTTCATTATCGAGTTTAGAAACCCATCCCTGACTTTTCATTGATGTTATGAGAATGTTACCTAATTCCCGCGCGTCGTTAGTTATAATTGTTTAACCAATAAATCCTACACCCAAGTCTTGTCTACACCTATCTGCTAGTCCCTATAAAAAACGTGATCAATAAAAAAATTGTCGCATTCTTTTTGCTGATGTTTTAAACTCCCATCTATAGCATACCTGCCTAATCTACTACTTGTGGCACTAATTACACCGTCCTTTGGTCCGTATTGACGTCGGGCGTTGGCAAAGTATTGTTTCACGTCCTTACTAGACTATTTTTACTCGTTTGTCCAGCGTCATAATGATATTATATTTGTTTTTCACTAAAACAATACATTTTGTTACCTCCAATCTTCAAACAGTATATTTATTTTCTGCAGGTTTTTACTACTATTGTAGTACAATATCAGGATAAAGGTATGGCAGAGTAGACAAACTTGAAAAGTATGACTATGTCTTGGAATCTATTAGATTACTGGTAACCACGGGCAACCCCCCCTCCCCTCCCACCCCCGGTGAATAAGTTATACATTCAATTTTTATCTATGTTACACGGCATGGCATAAATTGGTTTACTGTAGACTTTACTCTTACTCAGTAACCTTCTTATTCAGATGTTTATCACGAAGTTCAGAAATAAAGAAAGATTGTCCTCATAATTATATAAATGACAATCAATTGTATAAAACGACCTGCGCATTGGTACAATTTTAGGATCAAGATGTTTTAACGACAGCAAAAAGGTTAAACAAATGTAAACTGTTTTGCAATTTAGCCAATCAGTGCATTGCAAAAAAAAAAAAAACAACAAAATTTAAACAAAAGATGAGGCATGACTTCAGCATATTGTATATACGTATCTTGTAAATACACGTAGGAAAGAAAGGAATTGTGGGAGTTGATATAGTTTATTTCCTTAGACAGTGATGTTAAATGGGACTACATTTATCTCAAAATACATGTATGTTCCATAACAGAGGGGAACCTGCAACTAATTAAGTAAACATGCTATTAAGCATACTCAAGAGTAATCCATTTTTATTTCACCATTAGATGAAAAGTTGAATAAAATCCGAGCGACTTTCTTCCGGTACTTTTATCGTAAAAATCACAAAATGAGACATAGAACTATTTTAACTAGATGGTACAACCTACTCTAAAAATAATAAATTTATAATTTAAAAAAAATGAGCTAATTATCTATATAAGGAATTCCAGGTCCTAATTTGGACACAGTT